>OY720457.1:5677500-6002500 GCA_963082715.1 Harpalus rubripes
ACTCCATCCCTTTTATCTATGGAAGGATACGAAGATAGGAACAGTTTGATCTTGTTTTCTGGATAAAACCCTGATATTATCCAATCAAACAACAAGATCAAACTGCTCTCCTATTCACACCACTCTGTAGTTCAAACGGATAGAGTATAAGGCGCGAGCATGCACGTGACTCGAGCGACCTTGAAGTGCTTTTAATCAGCTGATTTGTGTGCGCGTGTCACTTGGACAAGTACAATGTCACTTTGACAAAAGCAATGTTTTGACTTATTTTGGTTATGAACCGTTAAAATAATTAATAAAAATAATAATTTAAATACACTTTCAATTACAAATCGTGTAGACTTGTACGGTATAATAATATTCATTTATTTTTTATAAATATAATTTAGAAATAGCATATATTTCAAGAACATTTAGATCCGCGAAGAAAACAGTTTGATAGAAAAACTCATATTCGTGACGTCACATCTATATTTTCAAATTTCGGGGACTATAACTCGCTTATTAATAGGAATTTTTTCACTGGTTTTTCACAAGTCTTAGTATTAATTATACGTTCAGCTGAAATTATATTTTAAAAATGTGATGTGGCCAGCACATTACCTTCCGTCAGTTCTATGTATTTTATATAAATGTCATACATAAAGTTCTTTGCAAAAGATTATATTTCTTGTACATTACCTTAAGGCAGTTGTATGTATTTTATACAAATTCCATACAGAAAGTTTCTAACAAAAGATCCTATATTTCCAGTAAAATTATAACATAAACATACTGTCAACTGCACTTGACACTGACACCTTTCAATCAGAATTTTCTTAATGTAGCAGCTGTTTCCAGAGTTATAGCAAAGCTGACTAATATATATGATATTTAATTTCTCTATAAGTTTTTAACTCTTGTCCATTTAATATGAAGTATAAAATGCATTAAAATCGTATAGAGAATAAATAATTCTTTAATATTTATAATAACATTAAATGTGAAAAAATGATATTTAACACGGTTTTTTCAAGAAAAACTGTTAAAATCTTCAAATGAGGGTACTTCCGGTTGACCAATTATAACCAAAATCTAATCAGCTCTTCACATGGATGTAACGAAGAGGAATACGAAAGAATTATAATTTTTGGAATTGTAGTATTAGAGTTATCGCATTAGAAAATTTTGTCACACACAGACACACATACACACACACACACACACACACACACATACACATACACACATACACACACACATACACACATACAGACATCATCGTAAAAATAGTAAAATCGTATTCTAGGGACCCTAAAACGTGCTTATTCATGAGAAACTCACCACCGAATTTTTTGACCAAAGACAATACCTTCCTTACCTAAAGGTGACGGAAGGTAAAAAAGGTGGAATCCCCTATTGTCATTATATGTGGAGGCAACTTTGAAGGAAATCCTGTTGAAAATCTCTGAAGACTTTTTAATTCTGAAATTTTCCTTCGGTGTGATTAAATGTGTACTTGAAACATGGTCTTCCTAGTTTTGTTTCAAATTTTTTATTTTCATTCTTTCTTGCATTTATGGAATAGTTTTCTAGCTTCAAATATTACTAACTTCTTTCAAAATTGTTGATGTTATAATTTATAATTTTATATTTATTTCAGTCCAAAAATTAAAGAGAATAATACTTAACAGACAATTATATCTATTTATCAAAGTTTTTAAAATAAAATATTTTGTTCTAACTCACACTATATTTAATTCTCTTTGTTTTCTTGTATGTTTTAGTGAGCAATAGTGTGTATGGTGCTACCCGAGTAAAACGACAAGAAGAAACAACGACGAAGAAAGAAGAGAGCTTCGAAGCCGAGCTCTGCAAAGACAAAGACGCTGGAGAGTGGTTCCGGCTCGTAGCCGGCGAAGGAGATGCCTGCAGAGATGTCATCCAGTGTACCAGCTCGGTAAGTCAAAGAGAAAGACATTTATATATCTACGACCGTAACATAGTTATAGAACCGAACTTTTATTATTATTATTAAAAGGAATTGTCTAGACAGCTGCAAAAAATAGTGAACTGCCGCATATGCGCAGAAATGGAGATACTAGATTAGTATAAGCAGTTGGGGTGTTTTATATTTGGTGTCTCAGACTCGCGCAACCATTAATTTTATTATTGACAGCCCTTCCTTCATCCCAGTTAAAACCATGGTTAATGTAGTTCTTGCCGTTCCTGAAAAGTTGCGGATGTTATATTAAATATCGATGGGAGCCAACACGGAGCGAAGCGGAGTGTTTGGCTTCCTGTGGATCGCCAGTGTAATATGACGACTATCTTATTTTTAATACCGCCCACAATATGCAGTGCCGGTCTTCGACCTTGTGAGGCCGTGTGCAAAATATTTTTGCGGGGTCACTTTAAAATATGAAGAAATAATTACAAAATATTTTTATTAGGGTCGCCCGCCAGATTTATAATTTACAATACGGACATATATCGATGGATTTAAAATTTGTAAAAAAAATACGCCGCAAGGTCAAACGTGTTTTAATGCAAAGTAAGATAATATAGAATTCTTTACAAAGAAGCAAATTTAACAAATTCTTAAAAAATAAATCGGATAGAAATCAGAAACAAATAATTTATTTTATTGTAAGAAAACATTTTTATTATGAACTTTTTCTAAGGTCTTAAAATCCTTAAATTTAAAATTGTGACCCGTTTGACAATGGTGTTTGCAAAGGGCACTATGGTCAGAATTCAGAGTATTACAATGATACTGGTGTTGATAAAGCCTTTTTTAATCGGCTGGAAAATTTCATCAATATAAATTTAGTCAACACCATTGTCAAACGGGTCACAATTTTAAATTTAAATATTTTAGGACCTTAGAAAAAGTTCATAATAAAGATACGCGGCTTCTGTACGAAACATGTCATATTAATATCAACAAACATAAATGTATTAACAATCAAACAGATTACAAACAAAATGTTTTATATTTAAATAACATTTTCAACAGTATTTAAATTTTATCGCCTTGTTTTTCTTGTTAGTTATTTTACGTTCGGCCAATCTGTGGATGCTTATATTTTTTACACCAATAAACTTTGTCATAGTTCATTTCTTTTGCTGCTGTGCTACTGCGCACAGTTGCTAACGCAGTAGGTAAAGATGCCCACATTTATCAAATATGTATATTAATGAGTGTTCCGTTTTCATATTTAATTTGTTTTCATTAATATTGTACAACATTTTGTCATACATATAATGTCTGTAACATTTTGGTAAGTGATTATTCACTTCTATTGAGTGTAACATTTTTTGTATATTGTATATAAATATTTTTATGTAGCTGATGATGGGCGGATATTCGCCCGAAACGTCCGTTTTTCATATTATATCTTGTTCCATTTAAGCCATTCAGTATTGCGGAGCATAGGGAATAGTTTTGATCTCTCTGATTGGCTGAAATTAGAGACAAGAACCAGATTTACCCAGTGTAATTTCGGCTACTTTAGATTTGCGCTCTTGCCAGTGCCATCTACTGAATGGCTTAAATGGAACAGAGCATAGTTAAATTACACGATCATTCTACAAATTGGTTCCCATCTTACAACCCAAGTAATTATAGAACAAGCATAACCCAAAGCCAAGAACGTGCTAAGCCGGTATAAGCGCGGGGCCGGGTGCACCGCACCTCACCTAGACGCAAAGTAACGAAACGAACAGACCTATAATTTCATTGTTGTAACAATTTGGCCAAAAACTTTTAAAACTTTGTGTACTAAATTTTAAACAATTAAAATGGCATAAAGGTGTTCATACAATCACAAGTTGTTTTTGTAATAAAACACTTCACTTTCCTTATATTCAAGTGAGGTAACGTTTGATAAACAAGTATCTTTTACGATTTAAATATTCCGTTACAATCGAAGTGTAAAAAAAGCATTATTTAATAAATCGTGACAAAATATTTATAAAAACATCGCCAACCAAGCAAACAGCAAGCAATAAACTTATATTTTCCGTCCATCATCCTTTTCTTACATAAACAACGGAAATAACGTTTCTCCCCACGTGACTAGAATAAAAACATGTTGCTTGATTATAAAAACTTCATTAATTCGTCTCTATTATCCATTCTTGTCACGCGGTAGCCTGTGGCTCTTCGTGGAATCCACAGCAGGCGACAAGCAACCTTGACTGCTGACATTAGCAGGAAAGGGCAGGAGATGATGTTGGGATAGGCGATTGCGTTGCATTTTGCATTATTGTAAGGAGTGGAAGCCAGTCACCCTTGCAATAAAGTTGTTATTTAAGATAGAAAGTATACAGAATTTGCAAATCATACAGTGATACGGAGTTTAATATATAATGACTAAATGTCGATATAATAATCTTGGAAAAAACATAATTTTATACTCCAGCGAGTGGTTATTAATATCTTTTACGTATTACATATATAGTCTAATGTGACCACTGAACTCGAATAGGTATACAGGGTGTTTCTCGGATATGGGGCACCTCGATTATTTTCTTTATTATTGAAAATAGAAGAAAATCATTCAAATAAAAGTTGTAGTAATGAAAGGAGACATTCTCCTATTGAAGAAAAAAAAAACAATTAACCAGTGGTTCTCAAACTATAAAATAAAATAAAATAAATATATCATCAAGGCATATTACCCATTGCTGGGTATGCCAATCTGCTTTGTACGCAGATATCGGTAATGATGATGACATATTTGTACCGTGTGGGCGTTTACCAGGCGACACCTCACGGGCACTCATTGCTGGCGTGGAGAGTGCGCCACAGGGGTCAATTTTGTGCCATTTAAAATTCGAAATATTTGGCGTCGGTCGGGATCAAACCCGGTTCCCGAGATTCGCGACCAGACACTCAGGCACGCGGCCACGAGACCCCATGGGGTCTCAAACTTTAATATAAAGTTATATTTTTTAAATAAGATGGTATATATTTTTCGACCCATTCGATAGAGTGTTTTTTCTCAATTCAACCATGTAATCATTTTTCATCCTTACATAACAAAAATAATGAGAAAAGTTCAATGAAATTTAAATAAATTTTATTTTTAAAGTTTTTCAGTTAGATATGTATGAAAAACAAAAACTGTTATTTGTCAATTTGAATTATTTAGTGCATTATTCCTATACTTGTTATTTAGAAAGTTTTAACAAATATTTATTTCGTTTTAATTAAAAATAACTATAAAAATAAAATTTATTGCATTTTTCTCAATATTTTTCTTATATGAGAATATATAATGATTACGTGGTTGAATTCAGAAAAAATACTCTATCGAATGAGCCTAAAAAATATATAATATTCCATTTTAAAAAATAAAAATTTATGTTATAATAGGGGATTCCACCATTTCTTTTATATAATTTCATCTGAATGTATAAGTAAAACTAAAACTGTCGGTGAAAAAATTCCTATTAATTAGCGAGATATAGTCCCCCAAAATTTGAAAATATAAATGTAACGTCACGAATATAACTTTTTATATTAAACTGTTTTCTTCATGAACCTAAATGTTTTTGAAATATATGCAATTTCTAAATTATATTTATAAAAAATAAATGAATATTATTATACTGTACAAGTCTACATGATTTATAATTGGAATTGTATTTAAATTATTAAGTTTAATGCAAAACATTTATATTCAAATAAAAACTGTTTGAGAATTGCAATACTGGACTGATAGCCATTCCTCCGCTATTTGATTTTCTCTATTTCCATTGGTAGTAGGCTCCTCCCCTAACTGGGTATTCGTTATATATTAGGTAGTAGGCCGTCTTTAAGACACCAATCAAAATAATATATATGGATTTTATATGAGTGACAAGTTGTTATAACAAAACCCCCTTATTTCCGAAGTATTTCAATTATATCGTTTTATTTCTTTATTAATATTAATTATTAAACATATTCTTTCAATATTTTTTTCTAATTTCTCTTAATTCAATTGTGTTGTACCCCTATTTGAGAACCACTAATTAAAAAGAATTTTCTTCAATGAATGTCTCCTCTATTTAGTGCAACTTTTATTTGAATGATTTTCTTCTATCCCCAATAATAAAAAAAATAATCGAGGTGCCCCGTATCCGAGATACACTCTGTATATGTATAACTGGAATGCGCCCTCATATTTATATTATGAAGAAAGAAAAAAACATGGCAGGGGGTTCTTCCGTCTTTGTTTTATATAGTCTGATTAAAAATTTATTATCATTGACAAATGACAAATAAAGTGAAGCTCCTTAGTGCACTTTTGATACTGGTATTTTTATTCTCATTTCCAATTAGTTTCTCCTCGATTTTCTCTTATATTGGAGTCAAAACGGTTGAATTTACTTGAAGGAAGACATATTCACGAATGGACTTAAATAAATAAAATAAATATAAATAAATCATCACGGCATATTACCCATTGCTGGGTGTGCCAATCTGCTTTGTACGCAGATATCGGTAATGATGATGACATATTTGTACCGTGCGGGCGTTTACCAGGCGTCACCTCACGGGCACTCATTGCTGGCGTGGAGAGTACACCACAAGGGTCAATTTTGTGCCATTTAAAATTGGAAATATTTGGCGTCGGTCGAAATCGAACCCGGTTCCCCAGATTCGCGACCAGACACTCAGGCACGCGGCCACGAAACCCCATGAATGGACTTCATTTAGATTTATAAGTATTTACGCAATTAACGGTCGGCTGCACAATTGTAATTAAAATTTTAAGTGTTACTTAAATCGACAATATTGCATCGAAATAAAATGTCATTTTTTTATTTAATTAACTTAAAATTTAAGCCTTCTTGGTGCAGCTGGGCATATCTCTTTACCATATTGCGACTTAGTTTTTTATGTTTATTGGTATTACTTGACTATTAGTAATTAGTATGATGTCACGGGTGATGAGAAATAATTGGAGATGCAGTCTTGGTAAACAGTGTTTATTAAATGGTCCTTTAATTAACTTTCCTACGTTTCGATTCCAAATGAATCATCATCAGGGATATTTATTGTACAGTTGGAAAAAAGAACTAAAGTTAACTCCTTTTTTATATTCAAATTTTGAAATTGACATATTGCATTATAATTTTGTTTTGTTTATTTATTTATTTTTACATAGAATTTAGAGCTGATGTGCCACTGCGCAAAGGAGGGAAGAAACCCCTATTGTTCTTTCTGTCTCTCGTCTTCTTTTGTTTCTAGCTCATAGCGCATTCCGTTAATATATGATGTATATTAAGTTCAATAAATTAAATAATGTGACGAATAATAATATCCTCAATTGAGCGACACATAGCATTATAAGCTAAGTGGAAGATGATTTCAACCATTGAGATTAAGGTGTTATGATTTATAACATCCTTGGTTTGTTCAATAGTTTATCGGTTTCAGAAAATGAAGACGACTTTCAGAGTGCTATGATAATCAGAAAAATTATTTTGATATTTTATTTTAGTTTTGTTTATTCTTAACAAGACTGTATGGTAATATTACCGTACATATATAGTTATTATTCAGTTACCAGTCTACATTTGTATACAGGGTGTTTCAAAAATACTGTAAAAAATTAAGGGCATATAGTACTGACCAAAATAAGCAAAAAAGCTTAATCAACATAGAAATGATCTTCAACTCTTTCCGAGAAAAGCGAAAAATCGAAAAAAACTGACAAAGATAGTGATCGAACAAAATTTTGTCTATGTCAGTAAATAGACTATAAAAAAAAATTATATGAAACGTTTTTCTCAATTTCTAATAGTTACGAAGTTATTTGAAAATTAAATATTGGCCAAGGTCGCCACAATATTTAACATAGTACAATTATTTGTTTTTCTTAAACAAAAGCACATCTAAGATGACCTCTGAAAGGTAAACAAAAAATCCCATTTAATCAAAGTCGTAACTCTTATAGTTTTCGAGATAGCAGATGTAAACCCCGTAAAAACTCATTTTTCACTGCCTCAAATTTCGGAAACTATGAAAGATCGGACCCATGTTGATTAAGCTTTTTTACTCAATTTGGACAGTATTATATGCCCTTAATATTTTTACAGTATTTTTGAAACAGCCTGTATGTAAACAAAGGCTTCATATCCTGAAACCGGTAATAGCTATTAACGTACCTAGGAATGTTATGTATATCATAACAGCTGCAGATGTCATTTTGAAATCCGAGCTCGTAGAGCGAGGATTTTAAGACATCTAAGGCTTGTTATGATTATAACATCCGTGGTTTGTTCAATAGTTTATCGGTTTAAGAAAATGAAGGCTATATTAATAAAAATTATTTTTTGAAATTCTTTCGTTAATGCTACTTATAGAATGCTAAGGTTAAGAGAACAATTATTTTGACATATGTCAATATGACAAATATTCAAATTATATGCTTTATTTCTCATGTTTATTATTTTAGAATAAAGTAAATCGTGTTTAGAACGATACACTAACGTTATCTGTATAATGAAAAGCAATATACTTTCATTTTATTTTATTTTCATTTTGTAGACCGTTGTTGACAAGTCAGTATGGTAATAATATTACCATATAGATACAGTTATTACTTAGTTATCAGCCTACTTTTGTACATGTAAACAATGGAATAATATCCTGAAACTGGTAAATTAATTTACGATGGAAGTAAATTTATCCAGTCCTTTATAAAACCAAACAGAATTTAAAATTCCGTTTCTATATTTCAAATATTTCAAGGAGTGTTAACAGAAACATTAAATGACAATTAATATCACGGAAATAAATATCTTGTTAAATACATACGTGATTAATTTCTTATTTACAGCTATATTTAAAAGAAATTACCTCGAGAGAGAAACAAACACCTGAAATACTTTCTATTGTTATTAACTATAGATAATTTTTCTGACATTCACGAGCTATTTGGACACGAACAATCGATTAGCTATATATTACTATTCAAGGTTTCCACCTTAGTATCTTCTCCTGCGAGTTGGAATTATTCTTACAACGAGTAAACTGTTTGCAATGAAGAAATCCATTGTATATGCTTTCTAAATTCCTTGCTGGTACCGTGAACCGTACAAAAAGCGACTGATAAAGAGAATGAAATCTGTTTTGTAAGAATTATAGATTGGAAATTCATTTTACAAGTTGCAATAGTGTGGTTGATGTGAGAAATATTAATATGGTCAATAAGCAGGCCTATTTATCATGAGTAAATATTTATATAGAAATTTGTTTGTACAATCGGTTATCAAGGATTTCTACAAGGAGTATGGCTTTTACAACTTGATTTGCATTTTTCTAAATAAATACATAAATAAATATATCATCACGGGTTATTATCCATGTTTGGGTGTGCTAATCTGAATTTATATTAATGACGATGTATCCGTCTCTAAATGATATTGTGGAGAGTGCACTACAGGGGTCACTTTTGTGCTAGATGAAAATAGGTAATAACTTTCAAATTTGACGTCGAACGAAATCGAACTCTGGCTGTCCGAACCTCAGCCTATAGTTCGTGAACAATAACAAAATACGGTCGCCACAGAAAAGGATGGGAAGTTTACCTTTTGTTAGATTTCCAAATTGAAGACAGCAGTGTCTTTAAAATTTTAATGAGAATGTCATCATTAAATTTTTAATATGTAATAAATTTAATTGTATCCAAATCTGCTTGCCAGAGTACTAATTTCTAGTAAAAGTATTCTGTAATTGTAAAAACTTACTTTTATAAAAAGTATAAGTATAACATCCGAAAATGGTAGTTAGAACTCATTAAAATAAACAATTTTTCTTAGCTCCAATTTTTGATGTGGTGCCCCAGTTCCTAGTTATTGGAGTTGTTTTGTTTTTCGAAAAATCGTCATATCTCCATTATTTTAAGAGCTATTGAAATAAAAAAAATCTTTCCAGATTACTATGACGCCCTGTAAAACATATGCATTTACAATTATTTTTATTTTTTCAAATGACAGAATGGCGATCGATCAAAAATTTTAAAACAAGTTTTTTTGATAACTACTCCATCGATTTTCGATAGTAAAACATTTATAAAATCCTTAAATTATATTCTATAACATTTATCCTAAACATATTTTCAATGTACCCAAAAAAAGTCTTTATGCAAATTTAAATACATTAAAGTTAATCATTTGTGTGCGTATTTTGCATAGTTTGTATGTAAAAATGGCAGAAACACGCTGCCAGGCTTGCATTGTAGTAGAAGTAAATGAATAAAGACTTTTTTGGATACATTGAAAAAAATGTTTAGGACAAATATTGTAGTAGATAGTTTAAGGATTTTATAAGTGTTTTACTTTCGAAAATCGATGGACTGGTTATCAAAAAATCTTATTTTGCAATTTTTTATTGATCGTCATTTTCTTAATTGAAAAAATAAAGAAAATATTGTAATTTCAAATATTTTATAGGGCCTAAAGATAATTTGGAAAGAAAAAAAATTCAATAGCCTTTAAAATAAGGGAGATATGACGATTTTTCGAAAAACAAAAGAACAATAACTACGAACAGGGGCACCAAATCAAAAATTGAAACTAAGAAAAATTGTTTGTTTTAATGAGTTCTATTATTTTCGGGTATGACGACTTAGTATTAACACCCTGTATACATTTTATGATTACAAGTTTGAATATCGTAATAATATTTTTTTTATAAGTACCGTTTATTTACGGAACATCAATTTTGTTAGTGACCATATTAGAACGAACGTAGTAACATTCTACATGTGCTAACAAATATTAGCGAACATATTAGCAAACATTATTAGCTAACAATAGGTACGTTCACTAATCAAAAGTGTTATCTAGCTGCTAGGGCAGGTATTACAGCGAAATGGTTTAATTGTTGAACGATATTAAAAATGACATTTGAGATTAAAATCAAAATGCAGACGATTGTGTTAACAGGATTTTGCGACAAAACGTTAACGAAATTGTTGCAGTTAGAGCACTGTGCATATGTAACACAAAACGAAGGTGTATAATATCAAAATAAAACAAGATATATAATTATAATAAACTTATTTATATTATTATAGACCAATTTTTGGCTCCTTTCATAAATTGTACAATTTCCGTCTTCATAAGTTAGAAAAACGATTTCACGCTGTTCGGTCATTTTGAATTTGGTATCTAGCACAATTGACCTAGCAATTAAATCATATGCTAGCCAGTGCCCGAGAAAGACTTTGTCAGCTAATACTTAGCAGGCCGTTCAGTTATCTGGCGCTAACAGTAGCTAGCTAGCGCTAGGACTATTGAACGTTCAATGTGGATTCTGCTTAGATTAATTTATTTCAAAACATTTCGATTGCCAGTGGCATGATTTAATTCAACATGTACGTCCCAATTGACCTTTTCAATTTAAAGAGATAGAATATATGCGTAATTGGGATCTGCGCATAGTAAAAACAAATGAGACCTGTGGCGTTTGTTTCTAAAAAAAATTAGACGTAAAATGTGAGAATATCTCAGATAAAAAATCTTATGGAAATAAGTTACAAAAGCTTTTATTGAAGCTAAAATGTCTAACGATGCAAATTTTCACTGAGAATACAAGTATTTTAATGACTGCAATATTTTTGACGTTTCGTTTGACAGCCCAACTGGCAGTTCATCGCGCCATTTTCTTACTATTTGCAGCGATAGAAAGAGATAGCCGTTAAATTGAAAAGGTCCATTACTAATGCTTGGAATAATTTTACCTTAAATACTTTTCTTTAAGCGATGTCTTATAAGATCTCCTTATAGATGACATTAGTCAGCCGATAGGTCGAAACTTTCGATTTAATGACAATATCTTCTTCCAGACTATTACAAATTATAAAGTACTCGTTTTATCAACATTAGGTACCTACTTAAGATCTAGACCAACATACGTCTACCGGGGACTGTATCTAATTTTATTTATATAAACTTTTATACTATTCGTAATATTATTATTGATAAGAGTAGGTGTACACAGGAATGCAGTCAAGTTTCTTTGGAATTTATTTATTTATTTATTGACGAACATCGACGTTTCGTCGCCAATTGCGACTTCTTCAGGATGGCTACAAAAGTAAGTACAATATGAAATTTATGTATAGTAAGCAATAACAATATTTACTTACAGTCAATTAATTAATAAAATGAAAAATTAATAGCCGTTTGTGAATACATCAAAATTTGTCAAGGAAAACTAATTTTGAAAATTCTAAACAACTAGCACGTGAGGGTTGTGCATTTAACAATGGCCGTTAAATTGTCTGTTCTACGTCGCACAACCCTCACGTGCTAGTTGTTTAGAATTTTCAAAATTAGTTTTCCTTGACAAATTTTGATGTATTCACAAACGGCTATTAATTTTTCATTTTATTAATTAATTGACTGTAAGTAAATATTGTTATTGCTTACTATACAAAAATTTTATATTGTACTTACTTTTGTAGCCATCCTGAAGAAGTCGCAATTGGCGACGAAACGTCGATGTTCGTCAATAAATAAATAAATTCCAAAGAAACTTGACTGCATTCCTGTGTACACCTACTCTCATCTGTTACCAGTCGCTTAGTAATATTTTTAAATTATTATTGATAATTCAACTCTCTTATTCAGTTATTAAAAATTCTCTAACTCACCCTCATTTTCTGCTTCCAGGGTCTCCAGGCCATCCGTTGTCCAGCCGGTCTGTTCTTCGACATCGAGAAGCAGACGTGCGACTGGAAAGACTCCGTGAAGAACTGTAAGTTGAAGAACAAGGAGCGAAAAGTGAAACCCCTGCTGTATACAGATGAGCCCCTCTGCCAGGATGGATTCTTGGCCTGTGGTGACGGCAACTGTATCGAAAGAGGGCTCTTCTGTAACGGAGAGAAGGATTGCAGTGATGGCTCCGACGAGAACACCTGCGGTAAGAACAAAATACTTTAATATTTTGATTTAAAATCATACACGAGTATGATGGTCATTCTAAAATTTCTGGTAATGGCAAGAATACACTAACGGAACTTAAATTCTTTAATTTGCTTAAATTGACAATATTGCTTCGAAATGAAAAGTTAAAATTTAAGCCTTGTTGGTCCAACTAGACATACCTAAGTCCCGCACTAATTAATTTGACAGCTTTGCCAGCTTTTAAGTCATCAGAAATTAATTTGACAGCTTTGACAGTTTTTAAATCACCTAGAAAAAATGGTCAAGTATTATTTTTGAAGAGAAATACTTTGAATTTGTTTAAAATAAAAATCTAAAATATGAGCCATGTGCTCAATTCCCAATAATAATTACAACGGAACCTCCGTTTAAGATTCAGGATGTATTTGATTTATTTGTCATGTCAAATTTTGACCCACTTCCATATATGCGATCGATTTGAAACTTTGCACACATAGTTCCGAGAACAATATTTCCTTTACCGGTTTCAGGATATTATTCCATTGTTTACACATACAAAAGTAGGCTGGTAACTAAGTAATAACTGTATTTGTATGGTAATATTATTACCATATTGACTTGTCAACAACGGTCTAAAAATGAAAATAAAATAAAATGAAAATATAATGCTCTTCATTAATACATACAGATAACGTTAGCCTATCGTTCTAAATACGGTCTACTTTATTCTAAAGTAATAAACATGAGGAATAAAGCACATAATTTGAATATTTGTCATATTGGCATATGTCAGAATAATTGTTCTGTTAACCATAGCAATCTGAAAGTATCATTAATGAGAGAATTTAAAAAAATGGTATTTATCAATAATGTTTTAATTTTCTGAAACCGATAAACTATTGAACAAACCACGGATGTTATTAATCAAAACAATCCTTAGATGTCTAAAAATTTCAAACTTACATCTGCGGCAGTTATGATGCGCATAACATTCCTAGATAAGTTAATAGCTATTACAGTACATTTTAATAAAAAAAATATCTCATGTATTCTTCAACTCTCTGAGTATTAGCGCGCCCGTATACTATATGTTCATTTAGTTTTTAAGCAATTTCAGAACAATATTACCAGCCGACTAGTATGTAAGAAATAAAACTTACTGCAGTATCAAGTATTGAATCGACCTAGTTGTTCATATTAACAATTAGGATTTTGTCTAGTTTTGCCAGTTTTGAGATAGCTATCATTGAATATTTAATTAACTAAATTATGGTAATACGAGGACAATTTATAAAGTAATCTACCTAGCTATGAAAGAAGACAGATCAGTGGCGTATCCAGGGGGATGGCGATGGGGGCGATCGCCCCTCTCCCTAGACCTACACATATTTTTTTATATCAGTGATATTTCGAGTTAGTTGTAACAATTGTCATAAAATTGCTCTAAGTTTTGTTCACTTATCTCGAAATTTCTTCTAATAATGGCCGCTCACTTAAGTAAATATAACTTAGGTATCGTTCACAATAAAAAAGAAATTGCAACTGCATCAAGAAAAAAATTGGCGCGTTGAAAAATTTGCACTAGAATTTCTAAGGAAGAGACAGCCATTTTCAAGTTTAAATCATGCTATTAGGTGACAGATTTTCTTGTTTAATGTTTCTAATATATTTAATGTAACGTTCCTTTCCTATACCTTAATATCTTTAAAAAAATCTTTGCTTTTATTTGAAATAGGAGAAAATAAGTATATGAAATTGTATAAAATATATTTATATTAGGATGGACCTTAAAAAGGGTCTAGTCGAATTTTAACCGGGTCGCCTCCTAAAATGGTTCCAAATAAATAAATAAAAATTATTTCGTTTAATATTAATATTTGACCCGTGCCAAAATGCCCTTGATTTTCTCTATTTAAATAAAATTGTAAACTTTGGAGCTTTATTATTTCCTAGCCAATAGGAGGTTTCAAAAATCCACTTAATGTTGGAATATATATTAAAAATGACCCGAGAATATATGAACAAAATTTGAAATCCCAATCACTATTCTTAATATTAAGTGGATTTTTTAAACCTCTTATTGCCTTTGACAAAAATACAATTCCAAAAAGTGTCAAAACCCAATGTTATCTAAATGGGGGAAAATCAAGTGCATTTAGGTACGGTAAAATATCAATATTAAGCGGAATCATTCCTTGCAATTTTTTTTTAAATTTATTTAGAACCACTTTAGGTGGGCTCGAATAAAGTTCAACTTGACCCATTTTAAGGTCCACCCTAATGTATATATTAAAAAAAATTCGCGAAAAGTAATTACACAAAAATTATATACAAAATTCCTCTATATCGAACAACCGCCCCCCCCCCCTAGACCAAAATCTTGGGAACGCCACTGAAACACATTGAACTTGAACAATACTTTATTTTTCAACAAAACTTCCTTCAACACTAACACAGTTTTCCTGACGTTTCTTCAACAATGCCATTCTGCCAAAAAAACAAATGAATTTATTATTTTTGTCAAATCTTAATCACCTCTGATTAAGAGTCAATGTGCCGAATTCAGCACTCTTCACTAGTGTACTGATCGTCTTTAGTAACTATGGAAACAACTTTCATCTTTTTCTTATTAATGCATCGATACATATGTCTGTTTTTATTTAGTTATTTTTAGATAAGCTTCTGTTAACGAAGAGTGCTAAATTCAACCCATTATGTTTAAATAATTTGAAATTTATTTTACATATTGAGTGCCTTGCAAATCTTTTTAACTTTTAAAACACGTACCATTAAAGTACAAGCAAAACAGTCATTATACAAGAATTATTTGTGATATGCTCAAATAAAAGAAATATTGTTAAACCAATATTGTATTGAAAAACAGTTAGTCAACTTGTTTTGAAATGGCTTAAAAATATTATCTTCTATGTTTTGCATTATTATTAAATAATTATTTTACATACAAACATGTAAAATGAATCACATTATCTTCAAATTAAAGAACAATACTGTTTAAATCTACATTTAAACTAAAACAATTATATGAGTCTTGTCAGTAACATTTTTCACATACTTAGTATGGGTAACAAATTACCTTAATTCTATGTAATCATAATATACATATTGTTCTTCTTGCATAATGTGTTCTATATAATAATTATATAAATTATAAGACAATGAGCTCATTCGCACAATGCCGGAGATATAAAGCGGTCTTTTTGTTTTTATTTTGCATCATGGAGCTGATAAGTTGTTTCAAAATTTGTTGGCGACTTTCATAAACACATTATGTAATTGTTATATCTAGAACTATTATAAATAGTTTCTTAATGAGAGCGATATAGAAAGAGGCTTTTTCATAAAATTCCGGGGTTATAGAATTTTTTATGCATCATTTCAGAAGGATATAATAAATGGCGCTTGAGAGCCAATCGTTTTTACTAGCATTTTGCAAAAACATAGTCCAAATATGGTAAATGAGTTATAGGCGATGTACACATTTTGAGCGTCAGCGCCTCTAACGGCTACATTGGCATTTTTGATTACCGAATCAATTTTGACATTTCGAGAAACTGATACAATTTACAATTTATTTTGAGTTGTTGCTATTGTATACGAATATTATACATCATAGTATATTGAAATGAGTAAAGAAAATATTTAAAATGCTATATATGTGATGTGACTAATTCAAAAAAGTCAAAATACCAGCGAAGGTACTGTGGCAGAAAATATATTTTTCTCATATGTGTGATTTCTGAAAACCATTTTATCATATTTAAATTTATATTATAATTTATAATATTAGTTAAATGTTACAAGATGCACATTACATGGAAATTGCGATTAAAAAGTTGGATAACTTGGATGATTGGAAAGAAGAAAATTTCTGCATATTACGACATCAGTGGATGATGTTAGCATCTTTCTTTTATATTCGCAATAAATGAAGAAGATTCTTCGTTGAAAATATACCAGGCTCTAAGTGGAATTAGTTGCACAAGCTCGGAAAAGAAAATACACGAAAAATAATAAATAGACAAATTATGTCAAAAATAGACTTTATTTCATATAACTGCAAGTATTATATAATTTTAAGGCAATTTTCTGTTTCTTGTATTATATCTTGTTCAAATATTAGGTTAAGAAACACGTTTTTATATAATTCATTATTGCAATCAGACGACCATTGCTGGAATTTTATTCATACGATAAGTATATTTTACAATGAGAAAATATATATACTTAAAAGAATTTTTCATGTTAGTAGAAGATATCTGTTGACAAGTTATTTTCTTAAACATCTATCCTCATATAATCTTCTAGGAAATTTATAAAATTTTATTTTTCAATCGGTAATTTTGTAAGAATTATTACATAAATTCCCCACTGCATCACATAATATTTGACATCCTATCATACGCATTTATTGCAAATATTTTATAAAATAGAAATTGCAAAATTATTCTGACATAAAACATAACCTTGCTATGTTTCAATAAGTAACCATTTTGTCATTTTTGTCCGCTATCGACGCTGACTACTTTTGTGCACATCGCCTATATCTAACCAAACCACATAAACTCAGATATTAATTCAGGAAGGAGATATTTTTGTAGTTGTAATGTCTATTAACTGGCAACTACAGTGCGTTCAATAAAATTCCTAACTCGGAGTAGGTTATGAACAGAGATACGTATGTCTGATCATTATTCAATTCAAAAGTCAAGATGTCAAAAATGATCTTAAAATGTAATGTTAAGGAGAAAAGACAATAAAGAACGATACAATATATTGACATTCGTTGTTTTCTAATTTGTTTCCATTTCTAAAATAAGATTCAAGAAGGTAAGCTTTGATTTCTTTAGACAACATTTTTAACAATAACTCATGTCAAATTGACATTTAATTAAATATTTTTAAATTGACATACGTTTCTTTGTTCATGGCATACTGCGAGTTAGGAATTTTTTGAACACAATGTACTAAATTACATTAGTCAACCTTGGTTGCCATCAGCCAAAGTTGACCAATGTAATATCGGCTTCAGTGAAATAGTTGGTGGCACCTTTCCTTGTCACGTAATATAACAACCAAATTTAGTTTTTTTTTTATTTTCACCCCTGAACGGCAACTTTCAAACTGGTGCTCTCAAGATGAAAGTGAGAGCAAATGGAGTACCAGAACACTTTCGCTAGCGCATACCACATATTCCAACTACACATGAGCTCCATAAGATCTTACACATGATGTCACGACCGAAAATAACAATCTGTGCAGAGGATTGTCGTTTGAAGTTCGTATCTTTCAAGTACTTAAAAATACATATAAACTTGGCGCATTGAAAAGAGCTGGTTCTAAATGATTTAATCTTGTTTTGTTTTATATACAGGATGCCCAAGCTAACATGTACAGCATGAGAATCTTGATAACTATAAGAGATAGGTACGAAGTCGGTTAAATTTGAAAAAAATAATTGCCCCTTATATGGACGTGGCGTGGAAAGTTACAGCATTGTATAATTTGTCTATGTTCGTTTGTTTCAAACAGCAAAAATACAACAGTTATAGGGCATTCAGCCAGCCAATGGGTTTACGTCATAAATATAAGCTGTATTCTTTTGGACAAAATCTCAGCTAATCTCAGATCACTTCAGATAAACTCAGGAAATCGTTGTTCTTTCTGACACAACTGATTTGAGTTGTTCTGAGTAAACTCACTTCTCCCATTTCCGATGCTACACTACCAGTTTACAAAACTCAAAATGATTTGAAACACTCAGGTTGCATTTTAAGGTTATATAATTCAACAAAATTTATATTCACATATACAGATACATACAAGTAATATATTTTCAACATTATCCATTTTTCGTTTATAAACAGTATCAAAAATCAGAAAAATGTCAATAAATTTGACAGCTGTTACAGCAAATGCTATCGTTAAAGAAGGAAATGATAAAATGGAATAAAACTTGTTCTTTTTGCAAAATCACAACTCACTTCAGCTCAACTCAGTTATGTACTGAGCTAAGATACAATTGGATCAAAAAGAATACAGCTATTATATCAATAGAAACAATGACGTCATGTTTAATAAGTTTACATGAGCATGTAAAACGGATTAAAGTATGAACTGTGAGTTGTCTCCATATACATACAAAAAATCATTGTTACGGGGAGAAATGTTATTATAAATTGATTGAGATCACTTAAGCTTCACGTCATTGATTTCTGAACCGCAAAATAACAAATAATTGTATATTTATTTCTGTCTTTCTTTTTCTTCGATAGGTATGTCTAATAGCTTCATCTGTGTCTTACTAACACATTTAGTGCCCTTATGACTCATTCTGTTCACGTTAACTGTCGCGAAATTTCATTTTGGACAAAAAATGTGAAATATCTGAAATTTAGATTTGACATTTTAGATGTGTCACTGTCATTGTTATGTTTATAATTAATTGGTGATATTTACCTTTTCTTACAGTGATTTTCGTTCTTAGTATTTTAGTTTAAGAATGGAATAATCCACACCAAAATTACGAAAACTTAATCACAATACAGGTTGAGAAGTATATTGTAGACATATAATATTTAGGAATATGAACGTTCAGAATTGCCAATAATAAAAAAAATAATCATACGTCATTTTACAAAAAATTAACTAAATTTTACTTAATAATAATATTTTCAAATGTAATTATTTCTATTAATGGTTTCAAATACATAGTAATAATAGAAAAAACCAATAAAATATCGTTAATATAATATATTTACAAATGTATAGAAAATTTCAACAATCCGTAAACGATGACGTAAACCCATTGACTGGCTGAATGCCCTATATTAAATTTAATAGTATGTATGTCTAAGTTTTAACCGACTTCGTATCTTCTAGTTCTCGAGATCCCCATTTTAGACAGGGTATCCTGTGTATATTGTTCAGTCATTTTAAAATATATAAAAAGATGTAAGTCACTTTATGAGATATCATTTACCTTAAATGAATTTGACAAAAACCAGTATCCAGGCATATTTTCAACTAAGATTACAAAGCTAACTATCTGGTTAATTATAAATAACTCGATTATCTGGATGAAAAACTAATTCAGGCACGCTCCTACGACCTCCAGTTAAAGTGACAGTTAGTGCTACCAATGGTTGTGTTGCTAAATTGTTCTTAACCATCTTTGGTTGCAGGTAATTGGAAGTTAAAATTGTTGTTCGCAACGCTTCTAATATTCAGTTTAATTCTTAACTAATAGTTAATAAACCGTCACTTTAACTAGAGGTGCTAGGATCTGGACTTAGTCCCAAAATTTTCATCTCTGGTTAAACGGTCTATTAAACGAAAAATGTTCCATCAAAAAATTGTCACATACGTAATTTTATAATACGATAACAAACATTACAATTCTGGATATAAACTTAAAAAAAAACATCATTTCTGCTTATTAGCACCTTTCTGTCTACCTATAGAAGATGCTCTGAATCTGATTGAGCAATATAGGCAGTCCCTCTGGGATTTCCAGAGCATGTGCAGTATTTCATAACATACGCCCACATTCCTCTGTGTTGAAAGTGTGCCATAGCCAGACAACACACACACATATGTTCCATACATGCACAACACACTCACACAGCGTCACCCTCGGCAAGGTGCAGTCCACTCACATCACAAGACAAGACGCCAAAGAAAGAGAAAACACTTTCGCCCAAACCAGAAACAATTCGAGAAGAATTTCGGATAGCACCCAAGCAAAAGTTCCTATTTGTCTCAAATATAGTACAACATAATAATAACGTTCAATATATTTAGTCTAAATTTTTCATCTCTAAACTCATAATAAGTTAGTTTAAAAAAAAAAAAAAACTGATGTGGACACCACACGACTTCCTTGTATGCAAGATTAATATGATGTATAGACCCAATTATAAAATTGCACATATTTGACGTAATTTGACATTAACATCGATTTTTTATTTTTTTGTTATTTTTTTGTACTAATCCATAGCAAGCTTCATTACATAAAATAAAATAAATAAATATATCATCACGGCTTATTACCCATTTCTGGGTGTGCCAATCTGCTTTGTACACTGATATCGGTAATGATGACATATTTGTTCCGTGCGGGCGTTTACCAGGCGACACCTCACGGGCACTCATTGCTTCATTACAAAAACCAAATAGTATATAAGTTTTAAATTTACATATCCCGCTTATACAAAGGGCTAATTTAATAATACTTGATGTACTAGACTTTAATTTAATTCTCTAAAACTCTTATTTGAAGCATTTATGTCTAAAATCAAAATGAAACCATTTTATTTAAGAAAAGCTGTTAACAACTTCAGGTAATATATCACTTCCGGTTAGCCTGTGTTGACCAAAATCTACTATGTTATTCCAAATGACATAAAAGTCTTATATACCAAATTTCAAAAGTTTTGGATTATATTTTAAAATAGTTTTTCATTAAAATCTATTACAAGTTTCAAATAAAGTACCATTTCTGGAAATTATGTAATGACCAAAAAGGAAGGTGCACAACTAGATGTTATAGCAGTCCTAAATACAAAATGTTTGAGTTATGCGAGATGAGTTCGTAGGTATGAACGTACGTATGTACATACGTCACGACGAAATTAGTCAGAATGAATTAGAAAACCGAAATTTTTCGCGATTACAATACTTCCTTTACTTTGTACAAGGAAGTAAAAAAACCTCTCAACAGAATTAAATCCCAATTACGGAGAGATTTACATATACAAACATCCATGCTTTAGTAGGATTCGAACCCAGAACCCCTAGCGTACTCATAACTAATGCCTCGATTCTAAACTACAGCAATGTAAGGCTACATTTGTTACATTGATGTATCTTACACTACGCTGTAAGTAGAAAAATGACATCGCAATAAAAAATGTCTATTCTCAATGCACCGCTGTATGTAAGTGATCTACAGCGAGTGCTACAGAGTACATTACAGCTAACTTCATCATTATTTTGTGAACTGTCATTACTGTCATTAGTGTCATTCGTGTCAACTGCAAGTCTGCAAAATAAGGGAAAATATGCAGTTATCTTAAAAAACGTTAGTTTTATATTATACAGGCTGTCTCAGAACTCGCGCCCCAGAGCGAATGAGGAAACACGAGACTGCACTCGGATGTGTAATTTCGAAGAAAAAAAATCTAGCTTAAAAGATATTTGAGAAAAGACGTCTTAAAATTGACCAATCAGAGACCTACACCTTTAACGTGTGTTTGCCGTAATTTTACGTTACTAGGGTTTTATACAAATCAAATATTCTTTAAAATGTTTGGGCGACTGTAATTTTCTAAAAATGTCAGTGTCAAATTAAATTTAACAAGGTTGTTTTAATCTCAAAGAATTCAAATGACAATAATATTTTCGTTTAACACGTTTTACACAGCTGCTACAACACGTTGCACTGTACGATATAAATGATGATCTCGGATGACACCTTCGCTAACCTAAATATGTTGACAGTGAAAAGTCAACTCTTAAGTGTCAAAATTACAGTAAGTCAAACAAATTTTGTAACTCGCTAGTAGTATTTTTAAAACCTAGCAACCAGTTTTATTTTGTAATAATATCATCACACCTCAAGATATCCTTCCGGGATTGGTGGATTAAAAAGTCTTGTAACTCTGTTATGCAAGCAGCCACAAATTATTTTCTTCTATTTGTTGGCAACCTATTGTCGTCGGCAAGTGTTAGTTTCGTCTGGGGCGCGAGTTGTGAGACACTCTGTATATTTGTTATAATATTGTCTGTGAGTGTTAAACAAATCAAATAATACTAAAAACTTTTTCCTAACTCTTACTTTTTAAGTGACACTTTAACTATTGACATTCACTTTATGATAAGTATTAATAAATCGCTATTTATTTATGTAAGATAAAATATACTTCCTAGGTACGTCTTATACATAAGATTTTTCTCCTGCCACTTGGAAAGTATGAAAATGTTATTATTAATATTTACAATAAATACAGCTATTTGTTGCAACAAAAAATTATAGTTTACATTTCCGTACTAAATGCGGAAAAATAATACTTTATCCTCATTGAGTAGAATTCATATAAATAATGAATAAAGTAGTTTTCCAAACGGTAGTAGGAAATATTTCTTTAATTACTAGTGAATAAAAGTACGTACGAGTACATATTCATGGCAACCAACAAAATTTGCCTTGCTTACCATCAAAATTTTAAATACGAGTGTAAATATCAAATGTCATTCACAAATAAATACTCGTATTTATCATTTGTAAAACAATACATAGTCCGCTTGTGAATAAATATTCATGTATTTGTTTACTTACTTATGCTCTAAATAACTATTATTTTCTATAAATTCACTGAAAATGCAAATTTGTTAGTCACTAAATAACAGCACCAATATTTTTTCATAATATTTCAACAAACATTAAAACTGAATAAAATTGTTCATATCAGCTCATCTGTGAACGTTTTGCTTGGGGAGTAGCAGACTTGTTAAAACTAAAGATCTATTTTTAGAACAACTTACAAATGTTTCAAATCGAAATAAATTTGTTTTATTTCGCCTGATAAATATATTTGTGCAATTTTTAACGAGATTAAGCGGTAGTTTTAAATAATTTTTGTAATGTAATATGAAAAATATAAGTTCTTGAGTGACCAGCAGATGACACTAGAACATACTTTTTTGATTTTATTGTATAATATCTGCAAAATTTCAGACATGAGAAATATAAAACTGAGTTGAAATATTAATGCCACAAAGTACAAAAGCATTTTAATTATGTTTTATGATTATTATACTGTGTTACATAAAATTATTGTATACAAGAAGTGCGATGTAGAAAAATCTTTGCTGTTATGTAATGTAACTAATTTTATGCAGATTTCTAGAATATTTCGTCATACGTTTTGCGGAACGAAGATTCTAAATGTCAAAATTTATTGGTTATAAACTTATGATTTTATGTATGAAGATAGTATTAAGGTCAAATTTGATGCTTTAATAACAGGCTTCAATTTTTTCTACTTTTAAATTTAATGCCGTATAAATATTAAATTTCCAATAAACACATTTATAAAAATTGAGAGTTAATGAGAAAATGATAGATTGTAGGGTCAAAGAGAATTTTATTTAACGAAATATTCATGGACCTCATAATCTTCCCTCATTAATTAATTTTTTTAAGCAGATGTAACTAAACACATATAATCATCATATCATCTTGGATAGTTTATTATTCGTCCACTCAACCTAATCATTGTCTCCACTCCGATAAGCACCAATAAGAGCAAAACGCGTCTGGAGTTCTGGATGAGTGGACCAGTCGTTGATGAATGACCGAATGGATGACTCAGAGATTGAAATATTGTAAAACGTGTCAAGTATAATTTTTTAAATATTAGAATAGTTTCACCAATATCACAATAGGGCTGTTGCAAGAATTTTTATATGCCTTCTAAGTATTAAATTTAAAAAGATATCATTATTTAAATAGCCTCAAATTTTAAAATGTCACCAGATATCCATTAGATATTTTACAATTAATTTTTGAAATTTGGATATTTTTAAAAGTCAGGTGATCTGAAACAGAATGTGACGTCACAACACATACATCTTCATCGGCTCCAATTGGTCCCTTATAAGGCGATTTCGGGCGACAACCGTTCACTTGCGGTATGTTGCGTTCAGGTGCGTTCACACATTCGGGCGCTAGGAACAACATACCCGGTATGCTTAGATCAGTGCTCACAGCTGAACGGGTTTGCTAGTCGGGTCAGCTCTCTGTTCACTATTTCTATCTCTTTTTATCATGTATTTTTTTGAAATGTCAAAAGTCAAAACAGTCGGAGTCGTGGTCTTATGTCAAACAGAGTGACATTATTTTCGTTGACTCTTTTTTGGACAAATATGGAAAAAACTATCTTTCTCCGTTAATGCATTTTAATTGTCAGACACTATTTTTGACAGTATTAAATGTCGCAGAATATACATAACCTCCAAGCACGGTGTCAACAAGTGAACCATTGATTTTTGGCGCCACCACTGACCATAGCATACCGCAGGTGACCGTAACTGATCCTAAGAAGTGAACGGGTATGTCGCCCGAAATCGCCTATAGTGTCAATTCTCTGTGTTTTGTTACAAGTGTTATGATAAATACATTGTCAAAGTTGTCAAACAAGTGTCAAATTTTTGAGTTTGGTTCATGTTAGATAATACAAAATTCAATATAAAATGAGTAATTTACAGTATCGTATTGTGCCTTCTTGCAAAAATGCGCTAGGAACAAACCTACTATTAAATTTATAAATATGCCAAAGGATGCGAAGAAAAGAAAATTGTGGTTGAAAGCAATAGGTCGAAGAGCTGATGGTTGGGTTTTTACATTTTATTTTACCATAACTCTTTTAACACACCTTATTTCGGCAACAGCAAAACAGTCTTTTCTGATATAAATTCAGCCATCATCCAGCTTTCGATTTTCGGTAAATTGTCCAACTTAGCTTGAGTGTATTCTGTATTAGCCATTATTACTCATTTATAATGGAAAATGTTTGTTGGTTGGAAGAAGTTTGTTATTAACATGTGACAAACTATCGCCTACGTTTATTTATCATAACAAAAATAAATGTAGGTGATGGAAAAACTGTTTTTCTATTGGCTGTGAATGACGTAATGTATGTGCCTCTACGACATAGGAGTGGAGGGTTATTTTTCATGACTATTTTTGACGCCATTTAATTATTTACGAAAATAACAACAAATTATTTAAAAATAATAATTACTGAGAAGAAAAATATTGCATAAACTTTCATATAAAATACTTTTCGAAAAATGTGAAACAGGCTCAATTTATTATTATTTTTAAATAATGTTTTAATACGAATGTACAATTAAATTGACTAAGCCCCCCGTTATTTTATTTTCGGTTAAACTGTCTGTCAACTATCGGTTAAAAGAAAAATTACACATGTGTTAATTTTTTGATGCCACATTGTTCTCATAACCTACAGTTAAGTTAAAAGAATATAACCGAAGATGAAAATACTGGCCCTAAAGAATATAAAACCATGTTTAAATTTTTAAGTGTTCATGGTGCAACTGGACATGAATCGTTTTATAAAAGTACTGTTTAAATATAGTTACTAATAGTAGATATATTCCGTAACTTAACCGCGGTGACCAAGGTTCTGGTTATGCGTTCCGAAATGTAACCAAAACATAATAGGGTATTCTCCGAGGAGCACCAATATTAAAAAATTATTAAAAATATTATTGTTGATAGGTAAACAACAGGTAAAAAACAAAAAATCATATCATAAATTAATTGTTACAAAAGATACAAAGCATTTAAATTTTTCTGATGTACTAGATGACCTTCCAATGGGAGACCAGTTGAAATCCCTACTCCATGTTCGAATGTGATAAGACGCCGCATGAACCACTGAGAGTACACCGCTGGTACTGTACAACTATTACGTCACTATCACGTGACACAACAAAATCTAATTTTAAAAATTAATATCTCGCTTATTAAAAGGAAATTTTAACTCGTATTTTCTCAGGTATTCTTGGATATAACTGTTCTTTAGGAAAAATTAATAAAAAAAATATGAGAGAATACCCTATTTCAGGATGGTGGTTCAATTTCGGAATGTTGTTCCTGAAAGTTTTGGTTACTTTTTCGTGACCACGACGACCACACATTTTTTGTGGTTCTTGTGGTCATATTTTTATTTCTTATAATATAATAAATAATATTGTATAAACACATAATTACTATATACTATATAATGATATGTATAATATTTACGTTAGTATAAGGATGTTATGTTGTCACTTCTAAAGACGCGGTGGTTCCCTGCTTTACCGACACAAATTAACCAAGATGTTCCTAATCACAACTACTTTTTAGTGACCATAACTTGACCACTTGAACCATAACCACGGTGGTGGTTAAGTTACGGAATATACTATAAGGTGTAGTTCTCTAGATATAGGGAGGTTTAAAAGTTTCATTGAAGTCCATGAATTTTAGTAAATGTTACATATGGTACTTATGTAAAATATAATTAAATTTACGGAAGTTATGCTGGTTATAACAATTTTTAAATTTGAGATCCAATTTGTAAAAGAGTAGATCCTTTTATCTTCTTCCAAGGAAGATTTTTTTTGCAGCACGATATTCCAAATGTTCTAGAAAGAACATTCTATCTCGCAATGCCAAACCATTTTCTTAACACCTCCTCCCATTTTCTTCATTTCTAGATATCGACAACGACCCCAACAGAGCACCCCCCTGCGACCCAGCCGTTTGTGTCCTCCCCGACTGTTTCTGCTCCGAAGATGGCACCCTCGTCCCCGGTGACCTTCCCCCTAAAGACGTCCCCCAGATGATCACCATCACCTTCGACGACGCCATCAACAACAACAACATCGAACTGTACAAAGAGATCTTCAACCAGAAACGCAAGAACCCCAACGGATGTGATATCAAGGCAACGTACTTCGTCTCACACAAATATACGAATTATTCAGCGGTGCAAGAAACGCATAGGAAGGGACACGAAATTGCTGTGCACTCTATCACGTAAGGAGGATGATTGCGAATGAATGATTGGGTGCATGATTTAAATACAGTGCCGACTTAAGACATTTTGCAGCCCGGGGCTAACTTTTGAAAACCGCCAGTCTCTACAAAGAAAAAATCGTTTTTCCAACATCAAACTGGCAAAAGCCAGTGGAAAAATATAAATGTTACAAATTTGGTTTTTCATTAGGCGAATTTTAAAGTTTGAAACCCCATCTAATGTTTTTGGAATGACAAAGTGTATTAATCTTATTTCGAAACTCAGATTGGTCATTTCTTAAAATTATTATACCCACGGATGGGTCAAGTTTCAACTTATGTGGGACCTAACAGAATTTTTCCGTTATTTTTTCCGGTTTACGGGTTTCGATTCAGCTCCGGTTCGAAGTCCTGATTTAATGAAAGGTCTCGTGGAATAGACTATAGGTAGAAATTACGAAAGTCCATGAACTCTCATATTTTTGAAATTCAATGACAAGTTGTTTTCGAAATGGTTGGTTAATAGAGAATTTCAAATGTTCACAGGAAAAATCTTGACCAGTTTCACGACTTTGCAGTCGGAGCTTTTTCGCTACATCAGTCACTCGTCCAAACGTTTTGCGTTGTTTAGTGGTTTTATTAATTGTGTGATTCAGTGGTTAATTTTTAGCAACTGGTTAAAAATTGTTTCCAATTGTTTGTTATATTATGTCTACATAGGTACTTCATTGGTTAAATTTTAACCAGTTGCTAAAAATTAACTACTGAGTTACAGAATCTCATCAGAAAGTCACCGACAGCGCTCTTAGCTTAACAAATTTCTGTTCAGTACTCGTATTGAACAGAAATCGGCTGACCAAGTTATAATTTGCGAATATCGCTGTCGAAGATTCATCTTTTTATACCCTGACGCTTGGACCGTCATCCTTTTTAGATCTTGTCTTACAATTTCTGAGGCCTGTATCTTAGGATTGTTACCGTTTGCCTCCTTTACACATACCATTTAAAAGCGCCCACCTTCAATCTATAAGTACCAATCATCTCATTTTGTTAGAAAATGGATTCATCCTTTTTTCCCTTGCTCTTAAATTTATTTTAATTAAATTTTTTATTTGCTCGGTGTATCGCCCTTACGTATCTACCGCCGGGGCTATAGACCCCAAAAGCCCCCCCCCCCGTTAAGCCGGCACTGTTTAAATATTCTTTTTCTATAGCCATAATGATGATGAGCGTTTCTGGTCGAACGCCACAGTCGACGATTGGGCCAAAGAAATGGCCGGTATGAGAATCATCGCGGAAAAATACGCCAATCTGACTGACAACAGCGTTGTTGGTGTTCGTGCTCCTTACTTGAGAGTAGGTGGAAACAACCAATTCACTATGATGGAAGAACAGGCTTTCTTGTACGATTCCACCATCACGGCTCCATTAAGCAATCCACCACTATGGCCATACACCATGTACTTCCGTATGCCTCACAGGTAAGAAAGATATTTTCAATATACTCTAGGGAAAGATCAAATTTTCTAGCCGTGCATCAGCTAGAATACAATAATACATTGTTTAGCTTTCCTGGTACATTTCTATGAAACATCGCTAACAAACAAGAATAATACAACCTTTTTAGTTAATGTTCTTTATTTTTATTAAATACACGACGTATCGGCAGCGTACACTACTTGCTTTCTTCAGGGAAAATATATAAATAAATAATAACAAAACATTAGCCACCAAGTAACCAAGGTAACAAATTACAACTTATTTAATATAGGAAGCCAGACTCGACTGTTCTAATCCGTCGCAATGATTGAGATTATTATTCTTGATTTTATAAATCTCTATAGCTTCTCTAATTAATATGTCGTTAACAAATATTATAGATTTTTTACCAAATAGCGATGAGCGCGGAACGTTTGGCATTTCATTAACAACATAGATGAAAAGAAATATAATATTCTTCAGATAAAAATGGCATTGAGCAATAAAAAGCGTATGGCCCGGGCCACACTATGCGTTTTGGTGGGACCGGTAAAACCGCATCCGATTAAACGGGATAAATCGAACAGCGTCCACATATATCCCGCTAAACAGGACGGCAGTAATGACAACCCGATTCGGACACAGTCGGATGAATGTCTGATCGGCGCAGAGCCCAAATAGTATTGTCTATTAAAAAACAAAACCAGACCTTTGTGAACGCTCGCATTATCTCCAATGTGTTATAGTTGTCATGCGGCAAATTGACCGTCCGGTCAAAACGCAACATGCTGCGGTAGTATCCGGCAACCGGACCGCAACCGCATCGGTGTGGACGCATTCATTTAAAACAATAAGTTGTTGTCCTCCCGGTAAACCGGTCCCGCCAAAACGTATAGTGTGGCCCGAGCCTATGAGTGTTGTAGACATATGTAATTGAAGTAGTTTCTTTTGGACACACAGGTTATATTATCAGTTCATAAGGCGACGTATGTCGTACCTCTGTTCAGGAGATAATTTGGAACTGTCAACATAGTTCGTAAAGGGCGCGAACAAATACGTGACTCGAGCGACGTTGAAGTGCCTGGAATCAGCTGATTTGTGTGCGCTTGTCAGATTGACAACAACAATATCACTTTGACAAGACCAATGTTTTAACATTTTGATTTTGAACTGCAAAAAAGTTATTATTTTACAATTATCAGAGAGTAAATCACATGAAATTTAACATAATAACTTTTTTACTGTTCAAAATTAACATAAGGCAAAACATTATAGAGCACGAGCAGACACGTGACTCGAGCAGCCTTGAAGTGCTTAGAATCAGCTGAAATGTATGTAGGTGTCATTTTGACTAGAACAATGTCACTTTGGCAAGACCAATGTGTTGACTCATTTTAATTTTGAACTGTTACGATGTTACTATTTTTATGTTAATGTGTTTTACTGCCTGAAATTTGTAAAAATTTAGCAGAATCAAAATAAGTCAAAACATTGGTCTTGTCAAATTGACATTGTTTTTGTCAAAGTAACACGCGCACACAAATCAGCTAATTCCAAGCACTTCAAGGTCGCTCGAGGCATGAGTCTACTCGCGCCCTATACTTAAATTGGCGAATATTTTTAAAAATTTGTGTCCATAATAATGGTTTTGTTTACATATGTGTTTCTTGATGCAGAAAAAGCTAGTCAGCACCGATTTTAGAGCGCATTAAACTTCCTATAAATGAATTGTTATTGCGCAATGCAATTCTTACGTGAAGAATAATATATGTAAATAAAATTCTACGGATTTACAACGGTACGATGCATTAGCACCTTTCGCTAATTTATTTAGTTTCCGGGAGAACTGCATCAGCATAAATTTGGCACCTTTCTAGAGTTCGACTAGAAATGCGTTCTGACGAATTATCATAATTTTATCTCCCATTTAGAGTTCAGAAAAACCGCGTTAAATTGAACCAGCATTAATCGGTATAGCGTTAAACGAGGTCTTAATATAAGACGTTTAAATCGATTGTATAATTAAACTATTTACTAGCTGGTTCTATCCAAAATTTTCCTCAGGATATCTAGCATATCTATTACAATTAACAATCACTTATTTGAGTTTTGGATCCGGAATATTTGGATAACAATACAGTAAACCACAAATGGAAAACTTACAGCAAAAGAAAATAGTCATTCGTCATTACTGACAAACTGATTAGGTTCATAATCACCTATGCTTTGAGGATTCAGAGATATACTGATTATGTAAATTTTTGCTTATTATAATGTATTGATGTAATGACCATTAAAGAACTGTGTTAATGGAGAAAGAATATTACGAAATCTCCAATTTTTCAGGTCAATTCTCTAATTTCTTTTGCTGTAAGTTTGAATATCATACGATAAAACAAACGACCTGAAGCGTATTGGAGTCGAGATAAAATCCATCAATTCTTAAATTTTAAAAGACCCCATCAAAATGTATTGCTCAAATGACGCCTCGACTATGTTAAAGTATTCACCAAATACCAACAACGAATGAAGAAATATTTTTGTTTAATCTTCAAATTAAAGTAAATGTCAAATTGGACTAAAATATTTTTAACAGTTGATCATTTTCCTGGCAACATGATTTTAAACTTATTTTTATCTTGCGGTTAAGTAACAAATAAAATCAAGGTTAACAAGATTTTATACATGCATAAACGATTAGGTATTTCTTACCGCTCAAGTAAGTACTGTTATATTTCTTGGAACTTACATATTTTTAAAATAATATCTATTGAAGATGTACCCATGTATGGTGCAAAGAAGATTACAATACGGGACAAAAGTTTTTATATCTTTTTTTACTTGAACGATATTAAAGAATACTTGTTTCTTTTTTGGACATGGTACTAATTATTGTCATCTTCAACTGTTTAATTCATGACTTTCTAATAATGTATTGTCTTCAAATATGATCCAGTCAGTACAAAAGGAAAAAACTGTTTATCTAAGCAGAGAAAATATTATAAGTTTCTTCGGTGTTGCTTTGAATACAATAGATTTGTTCGATTTACTATTTTGCGTTTACGATTTACCGCTGTCACACTTTATACTATGACTACGTTTATCTCGACGTTTGAAGCCGCTTGAATTTAGTAAATCCCTTTTCAATCTTCGAAATAAACGATGGAGATTAATATATGAAGCCGCTTGAAAATGTCAAGTCAAGCCTATAAAATAACAGGCTTGGACTTACGAAGCGGCTTGATTTCTGTCGAAATAAACAGTGAAGCTTCAAAAAATGTAACTACGCATACGCACATCCGCAATATGTTGCAGTGTTACTAAATTCATATCATTTGTTGGTTGTTTGCATTTTACCTCATTTTATAAAAGTCGCCACATAAAACTTAGTAAAATTGTTGAAAAGCGAAATATTTGAAGTGATAAAGAAATAAATGTTTTTTTAATGTTTTTGAATGAGAAAACAAATAACAACATGACAATTTTTAGATTTCGGGGTTATATACCCAGGATGAAATTAGATCATATACCCCTCCCTGTTTGTCTGCATAATCGAGTATTTAACTATCTTTTTTTAGTCGATACGAATTTAAAGAAGATTGAAAATAACTCAATCTTATTTTCAATCCGCTGAGATAAACCAATGGGATTTTTAAAATCATAATATAAACCGCTTGAATTGTCGAGATAAACGTAGTCTATGTTCCGTAAATCAACCAAAAACCAGTATCTTGATTCCGGGTACACCATGGTTCCCGAATATTTTCATCCATTTCGGAACAGATTGACATTTAAAATTAACACAACCTAATAAAAATAGAAATTAACCAAACGAACGATAATGTTGAATAATGCCAATAAAAATAACACAACAATATATCACATGTAAATAATGTTTTCATACTTACATCTGTAAGAATTATTAGTAATAGGTAGGTACCACTAAAAATGCGGTTTAGAAATTTGACATTAACGGATATCGTCTGATTTTGTTATGATGATCACAGATAATGATGTTTGGAAATAGCGGTAGTGGGGGTAAAAATACCAGAGAAACCAGGAATATTTCGTGGTTACAGTGGTCTGACATTTTACCAACTTTTTTCAGGAACCAAATAGAAATCGGTAAATAAATTCGGGACTTACGGAACACTAAACCGTAAATCTGCGTTACGGAACGTTATTAGTGTTCGTTTGATGTAGTAGATAATGAAAAGTCACTAGATATGTTTTCGATTTGTTCTCACTGCTCTGTAACGGACAGAATTTATTAAATTTACTGACGGGTACGACGATATTTGAGATGTTAACAACTGAGGAGCTCTTATCAAAAACAACCTTACTCCATTGTTTTGACTTTGAGATAATCGAAGAAACAATTTTACAATATTTACAATATTTGGAGTATGGTTGTTGCCTAAAGCTTTTTAATTAAGAAATTTTTGTGTATCTCCATCAGTCAAGTGTCTAATATTTTCTTTTCCCCATAGATGCCACGGTAATCTGCAATCATGCCCTACTCGTTCCCACGCCGTTTGGGAATTAGTCATGAACGAACTGGACCGTCGTGAAGACCCCAACAACGACGAATATCTCCCAGGTTGCGCCATGGTTGATTCTTGTTCCAACATCCTCACCGGTGACCAATTCTACAACTTTTTGAACCACAACTTCGACAGGCATTACGAACAAAACCGAGCCCCATTGGGTCTGTATTTCCACGCAGCTTGGTTGAAGAACAATCCAGAATTCTTAGACGCTTTCCTGTACTGGATCGACGAAATTCTTGCCAACCACAATGACGTATATTTCGTGACGATGACTCAAGTCATTCAGTGGATCCAAAACCCTAGGACCGTAACCGAAAGCAAGAACTTCGAGCCCTGGAGGGAGAAGTGTTCAGTGGAAGGACCACCAGCTTGTTGGGTACCCCATTCTTGCAAACTGACATCGAAGGAGGTTCCTGGAGAAACGATCAATCTGCAGACTTGTGTGAGATGCCCGAACAACTACCCATGGATGAATGACCCGACTGGAGATGGATTCTTCTAGAGGACTCAGTGAGTGAAAGTGAAGGTTCAGTGTCCATGATTCCTGGGTTGGAATCTACGTGTTTTTGTTTTCATTTAATTGTGGTCATTGTTAAAAACTGTGAATATTTATCATGGCGTCAACAAGACGGCAGAACTAATGTAATATAATGTATTTTAGTAGGCATATTATCATAAAACAATATTTAGATAAATATTTTTGTAAATTTTCAATAAAATGTGCTTACAAAATATAGAATGTTTCATTTAAAAACCATGCACCACTTTTTGATTTCTACAGGTCATTGGATCTTCGAAGAACTGCATTAGAATCTTCTACCTAGATGCAAAAATAACTGAACCCAAATGAAGGTAATAGTACGATACTATGTGTCTAATGGTTTTCAGATTTTTTCCAAACATGCATTTACCGATACCGGAAGTTAATGGAATACTTGCCGACATCAATATTCCCGGCCGTCTCAAGTATGATATTTTTTATTTATAATAATAATAATATATCATCACGGCATATTACCCATTGCTGGGTGTGCCAATCTGCTTTGTACGCAGATATCGGTAATGATGATGACATATTTGTACCGTGCGGACGTTTACCAGGCGTCACCTCACGGGTATTCATTGCTGGCGTGGAGAGTGCACTACAAGCGTCAATTTTGTGCCATTTAAAATTCGAAATATTTGGCGTCGGTCGAGATCGAACCCGGTTCCCCAGATTCACAACCAGAAAACAGAAAATTCTTTCTCTTGATTGATAATTGTTAAGCGATTTTTCAAAAAAATGTGTCTATTTATTTAGGATTTGTACATAGATGTCAGCGCTTATTCTTTCCAACCAGACTCACCGAGCCGCAGTATTTCACCACAGCCATACTATCTATAGGGCGCGAGTAGATACGTGATTCGAGGGAGCTTGAAGTGCTTAGAATCAGCTGATTTGTGTGCGTATGTCATTTTGACAAGAACAATATCATGTTGACAAAACCAATGTTTTGACTTATTTTGATTTTTACCTGCTAAAATATTATTTTTAATTTCATGTGTTTTACTTCCTAAAAGTTATAAAATATTAACATTTTAGCAATTCAAAATCAAAATAAGTCAAAACATTGGTATTGTCAAATTCACAATGTTCTTGTCAAAATGACAAGCGCACACAAATCAGCTGATCCCAAGCAAGTCAAGGTCGCTCGAGTCACGTGTCTGCTCGCGCCCTATTGGATTTTAGATTTCAGCTAATGTTACATTTCGCTACTGCTCTGACATAAAGACGTAAGTCGATTTTTTCATTTATTGCGTTTGATTAAATTTGGAGGCCATACATAATTTTGTCTGAGAACAATGCTATAAGTCTTTGAAGTTTATGTGTAAATACGATAGAAAGAGTCTAGTTATACGTTTTATGTACCAAATTTAATCCAAATGAAATAATTGAAAACATCGACTTATGACCTTTTGTGCCGGCATTTATTTAAGATGTATAGATGGCCTTATAGCATTTGAACGGACGGAATTTGGTTTGAGTGACGTCACACCGAGCTAAGAAAAAAATGTATATTCTCAAAAAATATAATAGTTTAGCAATTTAGTTAATATGGTTCGAATAGTCGAATCACAATATCCTTTTTGAAAAAATGTTAAGTTCTTGTTTAGTTAGAAAAAATGTGATGTCAATTCTTTAGCATTTTTTTTTTTTTTTTGAACTACGATGTTACGTTGCAGTGATGATTTATTATTTTCTACATAACACCATCCGAAATATAATATTTATTTGTTGGTAAAAATGTGACATTCAAAAAGTTACGTAGTGTGAGCTCTGTTAGCAGCTGACATTTGAAACTTAAAATTTCACTTAATACCTGATTAAATTAGAAAGTCTATATTTCATGACCACATCTGGAAAGAATTCTTTGCCCTGCCTTAAGCCTCGTTTCCAAATTTCCTTCGCACTCGCGCGACGACCTTGACTAGCAAGAAATAAAAAATTAAAGGTCAGAATTTCATTTGGAAAGTAAATTAAGATTTCCACTTGTGCAGTTACTGGTCGCGGCTATGACAATGGGACTGACTGGTTCGCCTTGATGCGAAGACGAAGAAGAAGATGTAAAGCAGGCAGTGAAAGTGCCACGCAGGAACAATTGCACTGTTGTGTTACTGCATTGCAGAAGGAAATACTTATCGGAATACAGGGTTTCAGATAATATTATAGGCATGCAGTTACATAGATAAATCAATGAACAAAAGGGAACATAAAAAGTGTTTTACTAAATCATCAGGCAATACTAGTATATTGCGGATAATCTGACATTAACTCTTACCATGATCAGCAAAAAAAGTTTTAGTAAATTAAGTTTTTGCAACGCTATTACGCTACTGCCGACAATAGATAATAAGTCGATTTTGTTAGGGCTGTTGCAAGAATTTTTATATGACTTCTAGGTACTACATTTTAAAAGATATTGTTCTTTAAAGGGCCTCACATTTGAAAATATCACGAAATATCCATTAGATATTTTACAATTAATTATTGAAATTTGAGTAATATGTTGAAAATGTCATGTGATCTGAAACAGAATGTGACATCAGAGCACATACAGTTTTAACATATGACAAACTATCGCTTACTTTTATTTATATAAATAACGTAAACTGTTTTCCTATTGGCTATGACTGACGTACTATATGTGCTTCGACGTCACAGGAGTGGGGGGTTGTTTTTCATGACTATTTCTGGTGCCAATATTTTTATTTAATTATTTACGAAAATAATAAAAAATTATTATTTTTATATTACTATAAAAAATATTGCATAAACTTTTATTTAAAATACTTAAAAAAAATGTGAAACCGACTCATTGCGTTAGGGTTCAAAATTAGCTAATAGGTCCTTCACCTTAATAGAAAATTGAGTAAAATGTTAGTTATATTGAAAGTAGATAAGAAAAAATTATGATTGAGACGAAAAAAGTTTTTAAAAAATTGTTATTTTTTGAAAATATTTTAGATTTTGAGCATCTACGTCACAACTATTGCTGTCTTTCTCGCACAGCCTACTATAGAAACTGCTGAGAGAAAGATAGCTATAGGATTTAAATAAAAAAATCTGATGTGGCCAGTACTTTACCTTCCGTCAGTTCTATGTTCTATGTATTGTGTACAAATTCTATACCTAAAGTTTCATGTACCTAAGAGATTCCATATTTCCAGTAAAATTATAACACAAACATGTCAATTGCACTTCACACTGACAACTGTCAATCAACATTTTCTTAATACAGTAGCGGTTTCCATAGTTATAGCATAGCTAGCTGCTTTATGAAATTTAATTTTTTAACTCTATATCCATTAAATATAAGTATAAAATGTAATCAAATCGTATAGAGAATAAAATATTCTTTAATATTTAAAATAACATTAAATATGCAAAAATGATATTTAAAGTGTTTTTTCAAGAAAAACTGTTAAAATCTTAAAATAAGGGTACTTCCGGTTGACCAATTATAACTAAAATCTAATCATCTCCTCACATGGATGTAAAGAAAAGGATTACGAAAGAATCATAATTTTTTGATTTGTAGTATTTGAGTTATCGGGAAAAATCGTCCCACACGCGCACACACACACACATACACACACACACACACACACACACACACACACACACACACACACACACACACACACACACACACATACACATACATACATAGAGATATCATCGTAAAAATAGTAAAAATCTTATTCCAGGGACTCTAAAACGTGCTTATTCATAAAAACTCACCACCGAATTTTTTGATCAAAGACAATACCTTTCTTACCTAAAGGTGACGGAAGGTAAATCTTATAGTGGACTGGAGGATCCTATTTTGTACCACTGGATTCCTACATAAGTACTTCTCTAATAAAAACGTCCCTAATATAATTAAATTTTCATGACGTATTGTTTGAAAACAAATTAAAATATTGAATGCGAAATAAAAAAATATTACGTTACCAACGGAGAGAAGTGTATGGTGTATGTTGTTTTCCCGAGGAGTAAAATACGAGGCAAAAAAGCAAGCTGATTTTTATATCCGTCTTTTTATAATACGCCTAGTCGTTCACAAAATGAAATATAAAATAATGAATTTTAGACTAAATTAGCTTAGCTATTACATATACAGTAACATAAACTAACGTGTTGTACAAAATTCAGCATGAGTTTTGCAGGCGGAAATTTTGTGCATTTTGTTAGGTTAGATCAGGGGTGGGGAACGTACACGGCCCGCGGACGGGACTTGAAATTCAAAAAATTGTGTAATTTTTTTCCATAGTAAAATATTTTATATTAACTGAATAATACTCGTAATGTAAATTTTGATAAAATTAAAATATATATATATATATATATATATATATATATATATATATATATATATATATATATATATAATATTATATTCAGCTACAAAGCTAGGAACAACAACCTTCTATAAACGTTATATAAGTAATGATGATTATCCCACTTTATGGAGACATGCATTGAAATATGCATCTATGTTCGGAACAACTTATTGCTGTGAGCAGTTTTTTCAAAACTCACCATCACAAAAAATCAACTACGCTCCAGGTAGACCGATACAAACCTAGAAAATCAGTTGCGAGTAGCAACGTCAAATATATCAATTCATATCATACGAATTACCAAAATGAAGCATATCCAACCCTCACATTAGGAGTGGTGGAATCTATTTAATTTAGGGAGGAGAGGCAATAATATAATTGTTTAAAAAGCATATTATCTGTAAACATGTTTGTACACAAATAAAAACTAAAATAAAAAGCTTGCGTTTACCAAGGTCATCACACGGGTACTCATTACTGGCGTGAAAAGTATACCACAGGAGTCACTATTGTGCCATTTAAAATTTGGTCGAAATCAAATCCGGGCCCCCAGATTCAAGACCAGACAATCAGGGACAGTCACATGCGACCCCATAATTACAGTTATAGGCCACCAATTCTGAACAAATCGGTAAGTCTTACAGATCTATAAAAAAACTGACAAAAAACATCTATTTTTATTGATTAATATAAAATTGTACATAGGAGTGGCAGTTTTCGTTGCAATTTTGTTCATCATTTACAGATTTACAGATCTGTAGTGACAGAGCGCACTTTAGAATTCTATCAAATGAGGCGTTTGTTTTCGCTTTTCGCCACGAAGCGAAAATTTGGTTGCATGCGTGTCTAAAAATATTCGCCTATGCAAGTGTACGACTCCAGGCGAAAGAATTAAACTAACGTCATTATTTTGTCACAATTCCTTTCAAAGCCAACTTAAAATAAATAAAAAACGAATATAGAATTCTAAAGTACGTGCTACCAAGATTCGTAAAAGTAAAACCGCATTCGCCTGTTTTCTTTAATAGAATTCTAACTACCGTAAAGGTACATTCACAAATGATATTTAGGTTTATGGTTTATGTTTAGGTTTAAGTAAGTCATTCATAATTGAAATGCAAATGCTTCAAGAACAAGATTAAAATATCGGTAGAACAGTACTTAACAGATACCCGTGCGCCGTGAAACTGTCATTCACTTGGCATTATTGATTATATTTCAGCAATTACGTTTTGACAGTCTCCATGTTCTTCTTGCATTTGTTTTAAAAAAGCCGAATCCACCAAATGAATACTAAATAAAGATGGGTGTATATTTCTATATCGTTTTAGAATCGTTCTCATTGGTAAAGTTTGTGACATCATACTACACCATAAACCTAAAATTTGGACCTTGCAATGTTTACCTTTATAATTGGATTTAGAGCCACTAAATTCTGAAGTGTGAATAGAGTCATTACATACTATGCGGCCAAAGTCTTTAGATCTAAAGTATAAACCCTAAATCTAAACCTAATTTTCATTTGTGAATGTACCTTAAGACTAAAGTCTCATTCCACCGATTGTCTTAATGATTAAGAGCTATAATTAATATCTAAGCGCAATGCGCAAAAATGTTTATTATATGGCAACGTTTATTACCATTTCCAGTTATGCGTAAGGCTTAATGCTTAAGAACTAAGAGCAATGCTTAAGAACAAAAGCTTGCAAACTCCAAGGTTTAAGGCGTAATGCCTAAGCGTAATTGTGAGATGGAAATACATATGTCATCTGTCTTTCTTTATTTTCTAATCTGAACTGTCAGCTGTCACTCTATTTTATAATTATTAAGTTTTTTTAATTTTTAGATATCGATATAGATGCCAAAAAATATGTATATGACATGTTAAGAAAAGAAGAATTACTGCTGCAATGATAGTCTGCTAGAGTTAAAAATAATAAGGATAAAAAATGTGACATTTCTGTCGAATTAGTCACTAAACAAAGTAGCTGGAAATGGTATCCTAGTAATTGTTATAATGCATTGAGCATTACGCACAAATCATTATGCATTAAGCATTAAAACATTTGGTGGAAATGACGCTTTACGGATTTGTTCTGAATAGAGCCATTAGTACACTTATATGTTCATTGGAGTTACTATGAACTCTTATTTTATAAAAGAGTTCAAATTTTATTAATTTTCTATTCCTGTAAAATTCTAATAAATAATTAGTCAGATATTTTTTGTTTTGTATATAATTTCCGTAGTCTAGAAGATCAATGTCAATTTTGACTATGATTAACTGTTCTACTGGTATAACCTAAACTAAACTACGTCAATGCTACCGTTTGTATTTCCGATACTGCACGTGATAACATTTTCAAATGTCACTGTAACTCACCTTCGAGTACCGTTTTATGATTCATTCTTCATTGCATTGTCATGGTAACGCCTAAACAACGTTGTTTTTATATCAACAAAAACATAAATAAATGAATTGCTCAGACAATGGTTTGGCATGATCTTTCCACGTAAGTTCTCCGTATTCAGTCATGTATTCTTTTATGACACATATGTAAGTTTGAAACAATGTCAACCAGTACCAGTAATACCCCGCGGAATTCTAGAGAATTATTTCGAGGTCGATAAATGATTTGCTCTAGATATAACGGTGACGTGGCATTGCTCTATACGAGAAGACCAGCTTCATTTATCAAAATAATCATATTTTAACGTAAGTAACAAAAGTTTTGAGAAAAAATTGTACGCTCCAAATTTTATTAATAAATACAATTTTTTAAGTAAAGTAAAATGACAAAAAAATATGTCAAGAAGAACGAAGTAAATAATTGCGATGAAGAAGTTTGAGACAAAACACAATTTTGATTGTTCTTTTATTTTACAATAAATAATAAGTAGCAACATTGAATATATGATTCACTAAGGGCCTCGGCAAATAAATTTCACATTCATGATAAAAAAAATCTGATGTGGCCAGCACATAACCTCTCGCCAGATATTTTACCTGTACGCATGAAACGAAAAATATTTTTTAATACAAATACATATATTCATGTCTCACTACAAAATAATTCTCACATATATTTGCAAATGGGATATTTTAATATAAATTTTGTACAATACATACACTTTCTTTATATTCAATATCCTGAAATTTTATTTTTCTGCTTTCCTTTTCTTTTTCTTTATATTCGTCATTTTTTCGCAAATTCTTTTTATACTGTTTTTTACGTATATTCTTTTACGTTGTTGACTTTTTTTATTTTCATAATCTTCATAATAATGTACAAATATTTTTGACAGTGGCATACAAATATTTTTGACAGTGACATTTATGTGTCAATTACAAACATTTGAATTTCTTGCCTTGAAGTAGTTTAATCTGAGAATTTTTACATCCAATTATTTTATATGCATTTCTTTATCTCTAAATCTATAGAAGATATAATAATGAAATGAGAGTAGGAATGAGCCAGTTGAGATGGTTTGGTCATGTGGAGAGAATGAAAAGTGAACGTCTTGTAAAGCGTATATATCTTGGCGAAATTGAGAGTGTTCGATTGCGTGGCCGTCCAGTGTGTAAGTGGATGGATGTGATTGATAAGGTACTAAAAGAGAGAAAGTTTCCGAGAGGGAAGAGAAGAAGAGCGTGTATGAATGCGATTATGAATGTGGCCGGGTCCACATCCACACACACACACACACACACACACACACACACACACACACACATCCACACACATCCACACACACACACGCACACGCACACGCACACGCACACACACACACACACACACATACACACACGCACTCATCCACACACACATACGGAGAAAACGTAAAAATGTTATAATCGGATTCTAGGGACCTTAAAACGTGCTTATTCACTAAAATCTGGATATGCGATTTTTAGCATGAATTCAATACCTCTCTTATGGCCGTTTGCACCAACGTAACTTAAATGTTAAAGTTGGCTTAAATTGACAATATTGCATCGAAATGAAATGTCAAATAAATTGTAATATATTGCTGTCAAAATTTCGATTTGCATTTATTTGTTTAAGCCTAGTTTAAAATTTAAGCCTTGTTGGTGCAAATGGGCATTAGCGAGAGGTAAAAAAAGAACTTAAGTGCCTTGATACATAAATAACTATTTGTCTTTTAATTTAAATGAATAAATTTTACACCAAATAAAGTCATTACCTATAGTTTTCTAACATAACCAGTTCTGGTACTGATCTTTTCTTGTATCTTAAGGTCGTTTTCGATAAAAATGCAAATGTAAAATGTCTCGAGACACCGTAGTTATTTTCTTCCTACTATTGACAGCTTATGAATACCACAATCCATCATACCCTAACAGTAACAGTAAAGCCATATATATTAACATCCTTCACGATTCCTACGTACTTGTCACGAAGCCGTCACAGCCAAAATGAAATGTCTAATTTGCACATGGTGAAGAAAGAAGATTCACCTTTAAGGGAGTGCCGTATTCTGCATTGTTCCTCACGTTACGAAATAAGTAGGCTTGGGAGAAATGCACAGAGGAGGATGAGGTATTGACACCTTGAGACTCATTATAGATGATTTGGTATTATTAAATAATTCACTACAGGCTGGCTCAATAATCAAATATATTCTGGAGATTATTATTACCTTCCGTCACCTTTAGGTAAGGAAGGTATTGTCTTTGGTCAAAAAATTCGGTGGTGAGATTTTGATGAATAAGCACGTTTTAGGGTCCCTAGAATACGATTTTACTATTTTTACGATGATGTCTGTATGTGTGTGTGTGTGTGTGTATGTATGTGTGTATGTGTGTGTGTGTGTCTGTGTGTGACAAAATTTTCTAATGCGATAACTCTAATACCACAATTCCAAAAATTATAATTCTTTCGTATTCCTCTTCGTTACATCCATGTGAAGAGCTGATTAGATTTTGGTTATAATTGGTCAACCGGAAGTACCCTTATTTGAAGATTTTAACAGTTTTTCTTGAAAAAACGATGTTAAATATCATTTTTTCACATTTAATGTTATTATAAATATTAAAGAATTATTTATTCTCTATACGATTTGAATGCATTTTATACTTCATATTAAATGGACAGAGTTAAAAAATTATAAAGAAATTAAATACCATATATATTAGTCAGCTTTGTTATAACTCTGGAAACAGCTGCTACATTAAGAAAATTTTGATTGAAAGGTGTCAGTGTCAAGTGCAGTTGACAGTATGTTTATGTTATAATTTTACTGGAAATATAGGACCTTTTGTTAGAAACTTTCTGTATGGAATTTGTATAAAATACATACAACCGCCTTAAGGTAATGTACAAGAAATATAATCTTTTGCAAGGAACTTTCTGTATGACATTTATACAAAATACATAGAACTGACGGAAGGTAATGTGCTGGCCACATCAGATTTTTATTTGTGATCTACTTACTTAAATGGTCCAGAGTGTATAGATATTATAAAATGTTGTCCGCTATGCAAGGTCGAGGTCTTTTATTTTCCATTATTGTCCTCAAAATTTCGACCGGTTTCTTGGCGAATATTTTCCTTGAATTGATACAGAGTTCGTGGTTTATTCACATATACGTGCCCTTTAAAATAACCCCATAAAAAGATGTCTGGACCGATGCAAATATTTCGAATTTTAAATGGCACAAAATTGACCCCTGTGGTGCACTCTCCACGCCTGCAATGAGTATCCGTAAGGTAAGGCCTGGTAAACGCCCGCACGGTTCAAATATGTCATCATCATTACCGATATCTGCGTACAAAGCAGATTGGCACACGCAGCAATGGGTAATATGCCGTGATGATATTATTTATTTTATTTATTTATTTTCGTAAAATTGTTATTAATTGTCCGACTCCCGACTGTGCATGATACTTATCCGTTTAACTAATACCACATTTTGTCCCATCCAAGTTCTTCCATTTGGGATACCAAAAATGTCTGAATCAATTATTCCCGATACTGTTAACCAGTTACATATAGTTACTGTGGATAGTTTGGACTGTACCACCATTTTCATTTTCAAAATAATACGGGTCAATTACATTTTCGTATGCTACAACTAGTGATGTGCAAATTTCGGAAACTTTTTGAAAGTTTCACTGAAAATTTTATTGAAAGTTTCACAAAAGGTTTCACTGTTAATTTCAATGAAAGTTTCATATATAAATTTCATTGAAACTTTCAATGAATGTTTTATTTAAATTTCAAGAAACTTAACATTTGTCAGTTGAATTTGAAATATTTCAATCTCAAATTAACTAATTTGAAAATAAATAAGAAAAACAAAAGCTTCAAAACAAAATAAGTATTTTATTGTCTTTTGTATTTATTTCATTGAAATATCGCCAAAATTCTACCTTTAATTTTCACCATACTTGAACTGTATTGTATCCTGGATTTTATATTCGAGAAATATACAAGTTCCAGCATGTAGATTAACCAACATAACTTGCACAACGCATGCGCAGTGTAGGTTATGAAAGTTTCATGAAATTTAAGGATTGAAACTTTGCTTTTTGAATTTTTCAATTGAAACTTTCAAATGGCACATCACTAGCTACAACATATAACTTTGATGGGATGTTAAGGCGCCTAATGATTTAATCTTGGATACATTGGTTATTTTGCTTATTAATATGTCCACTCAGACGAAAGTGAGCCTCGTCACTTATTATGATTTTTCACTAAAATTTTGAGTAAAAATAGTTACAATTTCCGCAAGTTCTTGTGGTGTGTAAATTCTTGATATACGCTACAAATAAAGACAGGTCCCCAAATTTTTTTGCAGGCGGGCCCCCCAACTCTTTGTTACGCCACTGGTCAAACAGCATATATTCTCATACAACAACGACGTTTTGGTACACTCTTGCACCCTCTTCTGGTAAGTTAGATCTTACAAAATATTACATACAAAAGTAAATGCACATACAAATTAGTTTTCTTTTAAATTCGATAATTTGAGTGCAGAAGAATGAATGTATTTTAATGAAATGTAATATTTTGTAAGAACTTACTTATCCAGAAGAAGGTGCAAGAGTGCACCGAAAAGTCAGTTGTCTAAGAGAATAAAAGCTGTCTGACTGAGATTTCGTGTGATTGTTAATACCTAATCCATACTACAGTCGAGAAATCAATAATCACTTAATAACATTACCAGCAGTAAATATAGGTATTTATTTAAATTAATAGAAAAAATTAATGCCGGGAGGTAATGTGCCGACCACATCAGACTTTTTATTATAAAATCAATTATTGCAAAAGTTAATTGGAATATATTAATTGTATATGAATACCATGAAGTGTTATAAAAACGCCAACTTAAGTCAAGGACAAGGTCATAGTAATTGCAAAACTTTCAAAAGGCAAACTATAGTTCAATAATTAATCGCAATAAATAGCTTATTTGTGATATCAATAATAATTTATATATCATATTGTGGTATTATCTTATTTCAAATGTTAAATCGTAAATATATTTTCACAATAGAAAGAATGCAATTTTTTAAGGTTTGTCACAGAAAGAATAATAAAAACGTGGAAAGAATGTTTAATATATCAGAGAACTTGTTAGCATAAACACATATATCTTAAATCTTAACCAGAAGTTTTCAACATACTGGATGGTGACTGGTATATATACTCCCAAATATTAAAATAATTTGCTTGACACAAACCGTTATAGTCATTAACGTCATAAGGCTGATATGAAGCAAATAACAGATGAGGTTGAATGTTGTAAAATCGAGGCGATAACCGAGATTTTACAACCAACCGTGTCTGTTATTTGTATATCGGCCGTGTGACGTTCAGTATATTTATAAACATAAAATATCTTCTGAAAATTCTATTTTCTATGGTATATTGACAGGTGACAACTCTTCATGACACACTTCATGATACTGCGGTTATTTTAGAAACACATGCTTCTTAATATTGAGGTCCTTTACTAAAAAAAAGTTGCATATATTTTGTCGAATTATGAAAATATGTCTAATTTTAAATGATTTTGTACCAAAATATTTTTAAAATATAAAACTTTTCATTCTTGATTTTCATAAAAACGATTAGCACTATAACGATATGACGTCACTACTGTATTTTTGTTTCAGTGTATGAAAATAAAATCCATATGTAGTTCTCAGTTATCAGTTTTATTAAATAAAACATATTTATTTAAAATATTTATAACAACAGATTTTTCCTTTGACAATGTACAACTATAGTTTCTGAAAGTGACAGTCACTAGTTAACCCTCCTTGACATCAATTTTTGGCAGAATTAATGACAGTGAGAGATATAAACAACTTTAGTCAGTAGGCGAAGTAAAATTGCAGATATGACGTCACGCAAAATTAATTAAATTTAAATAAATCTGATGTGGCCTTCCGTCATTTCTATGTATTTTGTACAAATTTCATACAAAAAGTGATTTGCAAAATATTCTATTTCTTGTACATTACCTTCCGGCAGTTGTATGTATTGTATACAATTTCCATACAGAAAGTTTCTAGAAAAAGATCCTATATATTTACAGTAAAATTATAAGACAAACATACTACGTCAATTGCACTTGATACTGACATCTTTCAATAAGTATTTTCTGAATATAGTATAGCTGTTTCCATAGCTATGGCTACTTCCGGTTGACCAATTGTAGCCAAAATCTAATCAGCTCTTCATATGGATGTAACGAAAGAGAATACGAAAGAATTATAATTTTTGAAATTGTAGTATTAATTGGAGTTATCAAAGACGAAATTTTTGTTGCACACACACATACAGACTTCATCGTAAAAATACTAAAATCGTATTCTAGGGATCCTAAAACGTACTTTTTGATTAAAAACTCATCATCGAATTTTTTGACCAAGACAATACCTTCATTACCTAAAGGTGGCACACATTTGGGAAACGTTAAAAACGCTAAAATTTATCATTTTATTAAATCTTTTAGAAAAAAAAATAAATTGAAAAATGAGTACCGGACCCCTTTGTACTGTTATAAAAAATAACGGTCGTGGCTGTTTTGACGCATATATTGGTTGAGTATAGAGTACTGTTAAAGCACATTTAACAGTATAGTATTATGAAAAACATTTATTAATTTATTTGTTTCAATTCCATCTGTCGCTATTTTTGGGGAGATATTCTATACTTTCAAAACTTATTTCTGCCGTTACAAAGCATGTATAATTATTTTTGATTTTTGATTCAAATGCAAAAATTTTTATGCTCTCTACAACTATGTGAAACTTTTTTACATAAAATAATTAGGGAAGCAGGACATGTTAAAGTCTTATGTTCGGGAGTTCTATTCACCACCTTGTTTACTTTTTTTCACTTGTGTTATAATGAATTTTTTCTTTAATGTTACTGATACATCTATATCTGTCAAATCCAATAATTGAAAATTAAAAATCAATCAATCGAATGAATATTTCTAGGACAAGATTTCGAGGTCCGGTTAACAGTTACTAAATTAATATCAATGTCATCTTATTGGACACGAATTCATAAAAAAGTTGTTAGTATTAAACAGTAGCTAAGATTTCTAATCTCGGTTTTATAATTATTAATTAAGAAGTTTACATTGGCACCAGAAGTAATAATCGTAAAGTATACACAACATGTTTATTTAGAATCAAATGAAAGCGTTAATTTATATGACAATAATTAGTTTTGGTTCTAGATTTTAAATCAGAGCATCTTAAAAACAAATATATCACTAAGTAGGTGAAATATTTTATGGAATCGAATGTGTATATTAATTTTTAAATATTTTCTATCGCCTACTTATAAAGTGACACTTAATCTACTGCAATTCCTTACGTTAAGATTAAGGCCCGGTATTTTCATCTCTGGTTTAAAGTGTCAGTTAAAAATAGAATCGATTCTGCAGTTAAATTGCAAAAAATTTACATGCACATACATGTGTCAAATTTTCGATGCTATGTTTTTACCTTCCGTCACCTTTAGGTAAGGAAGGTATTGTCTTTGGTAAAAAAATTCGTTTTAGGTTCCCTAGAATACGATTTTACTATTTTTACGATGATGTCTGTATATCTCTATACATATATATATATATATATATATATATATATATATATATATATATATATATATATGTGTGTGTGTGTGTGTGTGTGTGTGTGTGTGTGTGTGTGTGTGTGTGTGTGTGTGTGTTTGTGTGTCTGTGTTTGACAAAATTTTCTAATGCGATAACTTAATTATAATTCTTTCGTATTCCTCTTCGTTACATCTATGTGAAGAGCTGATTAGATTTTGGTTATAATTGGTCAACCGGAAGTACCCTCATTTGAAGATTTTAACAGTTTTACTTGAAAAAACCATGTTAAATATCATTTTTTCACATTTAATATTATTATTATAAATATTAAAGAATATTTTATTCTCTATACAATTTGAATGCATTTTATACTTCATATTAAATGTATATAGAGTTAATAAATCGTAAAGAAATTAAATATTATATATTAGCCAACTATGCTATAACTCTGGAAACAGCTGCTATATTAAGAAAATTCTGATTGAAAGGTGTCGGTGTAAAGTGCAATTGACAGTATGTATGTGTTATAATATTACTGGAAATATAGAATCTTTTGCTAGAAACTTTCTGTATGGAATTTGTATAAAATACATACAACTGCCTTCGGTAATTTACAAGAAATAGATTCTTTTGGAAGGAACTTTCTGTATGACATACAAAATACATAGAACTGACGGCAGGTAATGTGCTGACCACATCAGATTTTTAATAATAATAATGATATATTTGACTGTTAACCGAAGTACGACATTTCGTTTTAATTGAAAGTTTACAGACAGTTTAACCAGAAATGAAAATATCGGATCTATAAAGTCCGTTTAACATGGTCACAATAATATTATTAACAAAATTATAATTTATAACAAACCGACACAAAAAAATAGAATTTTAAATGATTCAAAAATTACTCCAGTGTAGCACTTACCACACCAGCAATGAGTGTATAAATATGTCATCATCATTACCGAAATCTGTGTATATAAAGAATAACTAAATTTGTCATCAAATACCTGCACGTAAATATCAAATTTCATTTACAAATGTCCTCTTTAAACACGTAATCGGCTTGTTAAAAATATATTATTATGTTATGTGAATTTACTGAAAATGCATAGTTTTTTAGTCACTAGATGACAGCACCAATATTTTGTTATCAATAAATTAATATTAAAATTGAATAAAATCGTTGAATCAAACCAAAGATCTATTTTTAGAACAACTTACAAAGGTTTCAAATCGAAATAAATTTCGCTTGAAAAATATATTTGTGTATTTTTTATGCTAGGAAGTGAGATCCTGCGGGAATATTTAACAATTTTTAAATATAAAATATATGTAGCAGCAAGATATAAGTTCAAAAATGACCAGTAGATGGTACCATTATTTTATCATCTACATTCGTATACAGAATAAATTAAAAGTTAAAAAGAATTTGGTATTTATCTTTTATGCTAATGAATAATAAAGCTTGCATCTCACGTTCTCTATAAATTGTATAGAAGACAAGGAATTTCTTTGTTCGTACCAATAAACTATGTATACCTAAAATTGAAAGCGATGTAATGTATATGTTATTCAAATTTACAAAAAAAGTGTTTACATCTTATGCATATTTCTACTTTCTTACATACCAATATAAAAGAAAGTAAAAGAAAAATTTTCCATTTTATATTTAAATATCACTTAGCAATGTTATTAAGTATTTGCAAGCGAATAGGGTTTTCCACTATTTTTTGATTTTTTATATGTTAATGGAAAAATACTAAAGAGTTTTGCATTCAATTTGCCATGACGTCACAACCCCAACAAGACCTTGGCCATTCCCAACAAGAGAGAAAGCTTGATGAACTATGAGATAGAAAGAGTTGTGTCAAGTGAATTTAGCTACAAAAATGTGGCGCAGGAAAATATAAACGTAACCCACACATAACCTGCATTGACTTGCATTCACGTGTGGGTGGTTACTGATTCAGCACGTGTGTTTGCTTTTTATTTTTATTTTTAATAAAACAAGTAAGTTTAACCATAGATAGTTACACACGTGTATTTAATTTCTCAACGTCAACAAAAATAATTTGCGGTAAAAGCGAGGCATGCGCACAAATACCATCAAATGAAATAACTTCGTTGTGTGATCTCGTTAGGGTTGTGACGTCACTTGGTGACCGTTTTAAACATATGTATTCTTCAATTTAAAAATTAATTTATAAATACTGATTGATCATTATTTTTATTTTAAATTTATATACTATATACAGAGTGATCCAGAATGGTTGAAGGTTCCGCCTCGTTCTGCTTTTTGTTTGCCGCATTGTTGTGATAGTGAAATACGATTGACAGATTGCAATGGCGTACATATTTCCACTCATTTTCATCATTCCTATTAGGAACAATATATACTTCCAAAATAAACTAGTCGTATTCTTTCATAAACATCCATTCTGTCGTAATGATTTAATTAAATAACAGTTTAATTACAAAGGTAAAACAAACTGTATATCAAAAAATTCAAATACATAACGCCGCTGACTTTTCCAAATATCGGTAATATAGGAAACATAATTTGACATTGCCGGTAAATTAATACTAAATTTTTTCTATGAAAGATAATTTTGATCATAATCAGAACTTTTTCAAGTCACGTGACATTCTTCAAAAGCCGTTGCCTTGGAAAACCTTATTTCCAGTTGATATATTGTCAGTGTCTAACAATTTTTTTTCTCTATAATACAAAGAAACTGGGGTAGGTATTGAATAAATGATATATAACAAGTATTATAAATGTCTCTTTATTGATGAGTGTATAAAAATAAAATATTTAAAACAATTAAGACAGCAGAAATGCAGAAACTCACTTTTCAAATTGTGTATTTATTTTTAAATAATGTCAGTTGTCAACTAGCTACTTTTCGAGTTATATATTGTCGTTGATGTATACGTTCGTAGCGTTTTTGGTTTCTAGGATAAAAGTGCATTGAAAAACAATTTGTTATATATTATATCAACGTTATTTTAATGTTATATTATTGTTTAATTGTATAATCTTTGAATTTGCAAATTTGTGCTAAAATTCTGTAAATTATTGTCAAAAGAAAATGGAGTGTCGAGTAGAAAAAATCTGATGTGGCCAACACTATACATCCCGCAATTTAATTTTTATTAATTTTAATATATACTTAAATTTATGCTGAAAACTGTATTAAATTAATTTCCATATAACTATTCTTCTATTTACTATTTTCTTTTTAAAACGTTACTTTTATTAATTTGAAATGATTAGTTTTTCGACAGTGACATTTATCTTTCAGTTACATACATTTGAGATCACTGTGTTTGTTTAAACCGTAGGCTCCGGGATTTAAATTATATATAATTAATTTTTATATTAATATAAATTTCTAAAAAATAATATTTAAAAGTATTTTTCGAAGAAAAACTATTTTGAGCTTAAAGTAAAGTGCCATTTCCGGTTATCTGATTTACACCAAAATTTAATGGCTTCTTTCCCTATTAGAATAAGGTAGAAATACAAGGTTTCAAAATTTTCTGAATAATAGTATATGAATTAGAATGGAGGATCCTCATAGACATCATCGTGAAAATGTTAAAATTCGATTCTAAGGGCCTTAAACTGTGGTCATTTATCAATCTCGATATGCTATTTTTAGCACGATACCTATACCTCTCTTATCAAGTGTAGTGGGAGGTAAAAACGAGCATTTCCGACATATCTTTTTATTTGAGTTTAACAGAGGAGCTAAGGCATCGGACGCCGATAGTACCATTTGAGCCATTTAGGCAGGGCCGTATACGAGGTCTAAAGCCGGCCCGGGCAAATAGTAACAGTCCGAATTAAAAATTAATTTCAATTTTAAAAAATAATCGTTTTAAATTATTGTTTTTAAAGCTGGATTCTAGAATATCTTCCACCCTTGAAATTCCATTTTTTTTGTTGCAATGAAGTAACCCAAAATTAAAGCGCGAAAGCAGATTTTTTTTTTTAGTATAAAGTCAGAATTTACCTCATCTAAAGGCTCTTGCGAAAATTGACTTCTTCGTTCGCAAATTTTTAAAAAATACTTGAACATAAAGTCACCTCATTCGCTCAACTCAATTTGGCAAGATTGCGTGCATTTGATGGGTATTTCGCGCCGAAATGATTATTAGTCCGTATTTGTGAAAAAGTGACTATATCACTTGCAAATTAAAAAATACTTTTATGTAATATTAACCCAACGCACAGAACTCAATTTGACGAAACTCGGATAGTTATACATTCATTTTATAGGAATTAAAACCTTCAAAAATAAATCCAAGATGACTATAAATATTGCTTTCCGCGCTCTAATTTTTGTGGAATTCAGTGTTTTTATTGGTTTTACAAATATATTCCGGGTGTCTACTTTTTTATGGACTATAGGAAATCCAAAGGTAAAATTTTTCATATGGCTCTAAATTCTTTCCTATTAATTTTAGAACTAAAGTATAAATACAAAAAAATGTTAAGAATTAAAAACTGTAGCGAAAGAGTATAATTTTATTGATATATGTAATAGATTCTTGTCATGAGACAAACATAAATGCGATGGTAAATGTATCCATGATTACTGATAAATAAATTAATGAATTTAATAATTAATAAAACTTTATTGAGAAATGTCTGTTTAACATTTTGTGCTATTATTCGTGGGTCACTGTAAATAGCTAACGAAATGCATGCAAACAATAATTTTGGACTTGTTAAACGCAGTTTTTAATTTTGAACATTTTTGTATTTACACTTTTGTTCTAAAATTAATAGGGCAAAATTTTAACATTGTATTTCCTATGGTACTACAAAAACAGTAGACACCGGTATATAACGATCAAATTAAAATTCTTGACTGGTAGGTATTCTAGACTAGCCGTTTTTGCTCAGATTAAAAAAATATTTTTTTCTTTTGATTTAAAAATTGCAGTAAGGTGGGCCCAATTTTAAGGTTCGGCCCACCGGGCATTTGCCCGGTTGCCCGGTGGCCGTATCCGGGCCTGCATTTAGAGGAGAGTATATCAGGAATATGATTTTCTCGTTTCAAGGAGGGCCATTTTGACATGAACGGTTATCACTTCCAAACTACCGAATTTCTTCAGACGTGGAATTAAAAAACTGCCAGATCGTTGGGAGAATACATTTTTGATTAAGTTTAATATATTTTAAATTCAATAAAAACGTTATGAATTTATGCATCAACCTGACATATCTTCGCAGTGATGATATAATTATTATCCATTACTAGATGTGTGCCGATCTTCTATTCTCAGATTTCGGTAATGGCGCCACCTCATCGGCTCTCAAATAACAAAATTAATATGACATGACGAAAACATAGTCTCCTTCGTTTATTTTCATAGAAAGTACTAAATGAATTGCTGATTTTCTACTCTATTAACATTTATAAACAATTATCTTTTACACGATCACCATTTGTTGTGTTTTATGTAGGAAATCAAATGTTTATGATCCAATTTCAAACAAACCGTACCTTCAAGCTCATGAGCTCATCTTGTTTAAATCACTTTGGAAGTAAAATTTCCTCCACATGTATTTTATGAGTCACATATTATGTTACAGAACCATGAGTAGAGATAAGTTAATAGGCAATAAATTATAGCAAAGACCCGAGAGGATAATGATGTGTTCATTTGAACTTAATACGGTTGTGAAATATAAATACTTAGTTTCGCAATTCAAATTTATTAAATTTATTATAAAACTCAGGCTAATACTCTTTTTTTTTTAAAAATAAGTATATTTGATAAATATTAATGTTGGTATAGTTGTGTATTAATACCCATTTAGATTGCAATTAGATCAACAGTTTTGTATTTAGGTACCGTGGAATTGGGTAACTTAATTACTACTTTGGTGTTCTTTGTTCAATAACAAATGAACAACTTCATCAATTTCAAAACAAAAATTGTAGAAATATGCAAAAGTACTCAGGCAACAGTAGCATAATTAATAAAAGGCCCAGGCCAATTATAAATTTTAAAAAAATCATCCGTCGATTTGTGATTCTTGAAATACTGCATAAAAACCCAATATAATTTCATCTTCTGAATACCACTGGTGACTTGAAACAAAAAGTTTATTTTAAAAAAAGTAAATAATTAATATTTGCTTTAAAAATGCAAAAAATACATATTGATCTTTTTTTCGGCCAAATCCAGTTCCTCTTGTGAAAAGTCACGATACTTCAGTTTGCCTGATGTGCATTTATTTTTATTAGGCATATTTCAACATTGCAAAACATCCAAAAACTGAACCAAAAACTAAAACTCGTCAGAAAAAATTGGGATACACTGGATTGTTTTTTAGGATATGTACCTACGTTTGCGAAAAGACTCTGGGTCACCAATAAAAAAACATATCACCTGCTTTATAATGATACTTTTCTCTGTGCAACAAGAAGAAATAGAGTTAGTAATTTTAAACCTAAAGTAATGATCTGTAATATATTTTAGAACGTATTAAATTTTTGTTTGCTTGTACTACCGTCCACTAGCGTGCTGTACTAATTTCTTTACGACAACGCGCCCTCGTTTCATTTCACCTGCTGATTTCAAGTCGCCCATTTCCACGGTACCATTTTTGTTTTTTAAGAAAATGGGTTATAGGGTTGCCAGACGTCCGCAGTGGCGATTCCTCCATTAAGTCATTTGGTCATTGACCTCCCAAATTTATCAAAACAGAAAAAACCAAAAAAATAAAATAATAAAATATTTTGAATATAATAATTTTTAATAAACGAAGATAACCACCACCTTATTGGCTTACACACGGTCAATGACCAAGGCATCAGTTTAGTAACGCCGTTAGCTACGCTACGCATAGAAAATATATTTATTAAAAATATCTCATATTTAATGATCTGGTGATAAATAATTTTGTCTAAGTAAGAAAAATAGGCATTTAAAATAAATTAAATAAATTTTTCATAATAATACACTTATATTACCAATGACAATGTGACCCACTAAATCTTCAACCCACGAGCCGCCACTGGATTTCGCCAAATTCAGCGGGACAGTCCCGATTTCAAATAAAATGTCCCGCGTCCCGACGAGAATTTTAAGTCCCGCTTTTGTGGGATCACGGTGCAAACCAAACGAAAATCAACTCGACTCTCTTGCTCAAATTAGAGAACACACTTTATCGTGCATTGTGAACGCTTAAAACATTTTGCATATATTTGTAATTTCATGACTATTACTGCAAATGAGCAAAAGTACTCTCGGTATTATTATAAAAGTTTCTTCATTCCTCAAATTACGAAATGTTGACATTGGTTTTTCTTGTACTAAGCTACACTATTACGTATGCATATTAGCAAAATAAAAAACTAACTCCTTTCAGAATTAATCGAAGCGTTATTCAAAAACATCAAGAATGAAAATGCTAGTGTGATACTGTATGTATGGAAGATGTATGGTTGTATTTCCTGCTTGGCAACGTTGCGGTACAGTGTTGCCGTGTGCAGTACAGGTCCGGGTTGCTTTCACTCCTGCGTGAACCCAGGGCTTTCACTTTTAAACCATCTTCCGAGTTGCACACTAGTCTCATCTTAAAATGTACGACTCATATTACATCCTCACTTTGCCAAACAGCAAGAATCTCAAATATAATAAACATCCTTAATTCAAATATTGACAAATTTAACATACTGTCAGTAAAACAGAATACATAGCACCGTAGTACCGATATTATACATAAGTTGTAAAAATTACACATGTCAATTTTTCGATGCAACATTTTTCGTTTTAACTAACAGTTAACACATAGTTTAACAAAAGATGAAGATACCTAGCGTAATAGCCGGTTGCACTTAAATATAAACTGTTCCTTAAATTGGCAATATTGCATCGAAATTAATTATCATGCATTGCTGTCAGAATTTCAATTTACTTTTTTTTTTGTTAAAAACTATCGAAGGCCCAGTTTCATCATTGCTACTAAAAATTTAAGTAATAGTTAACTAAGAGTTATATATTTTATCTGTTTTATAAGTAGTAGTTAACCAAAAAAGTGCTAATTATCTGTGAACTAACTCAGTTAAGTTGTAGTTATCAAGGGATGCACGGTTAATATTTTTATGAAGTGATCGGAAAGTGACAAGTGACATGTTTTATGTGTATGTGTATGTGTGTGTAAGTGTGTGTGTATGTGTGTGTGTGTATGTGTGTGTGTATGTGTGTGTTTGTGTGTGTGTGTGTGTGTGTGTGTGTGTGTGTATGTGTGTGTTTATGTGTGGATCCTCCACTCTAACTCAAATACTATCATTCAGAAAATTTTGATACCTTGTATTTCTACCTTATTCTAATATGGGAAGAAGCCATTAGATATTAGTGTAAAACAGATAACCAAAAATGTATGTAACTGACAGATAAATGTCACTGTCAAAGAACTCATCATTTCAAATTAATAATAGTAGTTTTAAAAATAAAATGATAAATAGAACCACAGTTATATGGAATGGAACTTAATACAGTTTCCAGCATAACTAAATATGTAAGTATCTATATTTAAATGAACAAGAATTAAATGGCGAGAGGTGTTGTGTTGGCCAAATCAGATTTTTATTTGCCAATGAGGTGTTGCAAAAAAATTAACATATCTTTTTTCTTCTGAAATTCTAATAAGTACGTTCTACAGTGTGATTAAATATGATTTTCTGTTCAAATTTCTGTATATATTAAGCACAGTAGCAGTTTAAAAATATACTTTTTGAATTGGCGCCAAATTACACTGTCTGTGGCATCAGACATACATTAGCCAATGACAAAACTGGAAAGATGATAAAAAAAAACAATTATATTATACATCAACGTCAATGATTGCTTTAATGACAACTGTGTGACATAAGGTCTGACTTATAGTGCAGCGTGATTTTTAGTTCTTTAGCGTAGTTCTCAGTTATTTATTATTATATTATAGCGTTATATTTCATAGTTTCATGCCCAGTATTATGAAAGATGGATAAGTAAAGCACTAGCAAAGTAAAATAGTTTAGTCCAGAGATTTTCGTCAAAAAGAATAAAAATACTAGCTAAGTAAATCTACTGAATAAATTACTCCACCGATGTTCGAGGAAATAAATTTTATTGTGTAAAATAAATTTGACACATGTCAACATTAATTAAATTGAATTCATTATAAATTTAATCTCATATATTATTTTTACATTTATTTATCTTCAACATGTTTTCTTTATCTATTTCTGAGTAATTTTGCCCCGTTCTCTCTTTTTCCCATTTTAGTTGACACCTGACACTTTATGGCACACACACTTTATTTTCTATTTTGACTTTTGGATTTATTTCGTGTCAGGAACATACAGAATACAATATTATTAAAACATATAAAACATATTTCAGCGACACATTGTTTGGAATAGATCCTCTTCAGTTGGAGATTGACATTATCGTCAGTAGTGGTCTTAAGCAATACCGTCTAATAATATTTTATCCTGGATTTATCAATCTCTCTTATGGTCCAATAGTGCAAAGATTAGCCGGTATAGCCTAAGTGCATCATTTTCCAGCTAAAAAATAAATGTATTCAATAGTTCTTATTTAATTATAAAAATATTTATATTTACATCAAAATGATTTTTACAACAAAGAAGTTTTGATTTTATGTTTTTATCTTTACTTGCGACAACCATTTCATTCTTCGTTTTGAGGCACTATGTTTTATGCTTCCCTATTATCAGTTCTATTTGGGCACACTGCACAAAACACTTTTTTACCACCATGTTTGATTATTTCCAAATACAAAAATCAGGAGTAGTTGACAGATGTCATGACTGTCACTCGTTTAAATTCCGTCGGAGGCAAATGTAAGCCACACCCTCATTGGTTAGTTTTATTCTGACGTCATCAGGCGAAAGGGGAAGCGGAAATTCGAACATTATAATTTCAAAGACAATTTTCTCATGAATAAAGAATAATACGAAAAAAATAAAAAATAGGGGCTAAATATTTTTTCTTATTCTTTTGATTAAAGCAAAGAAAAAAAAACCGTGCAACACCTCATTCTTGATTTATACAAACGTCTCAAACGTTGAAAAGCACAATAAGCACAACAGAACAATAATTTGAAAAAATGAACACATTTCCTAGCAACGAAAATAATGCGCACTGTTGAAAATTAGTACCAACATGAAAAATTTAAGACAAAAGTTGTGATTATGTAACCAACATTTTAAAAGTTCTTGAGAAACACCTTAGAATCTAATTAATAGTTAACCAGTGTCTAAATATAACTATTAGTTATTTAACTACAAATTAAAGATTGAAAAACTGGGTCTAAGGCTTTTCGGTACAAAAGGACGTAAAAGACATAAGTCCCATTAGAAGGCCATTTGCGCATTGTTTTGTTTATCAGGGGAAAAATCATGGGTCTCCAGTTTTTAATTTGCAAATTACTTCCAAATATGAAAAATACTGTATTTTGGTTTCTTTGTTCTTTAGGACACTGTTTAAGAGTAAATTATTTCATAATTTTCTTTCTTAAGTCAATAGTTAAACAGAAACTGATCCAAATGTATCCCACTATCTTCTGTATTTCACTTACCGGATATGCTCTTAATAATACGACTAATAGATCATTACATTCGATAGGCTACTGTGTACCATGATGTATTACTATTTAATTACTTATCTCCGTACAGTTAAGATGTTTCTAGATTAATATATCATTTACAAACAAAGTCGTGTCTAACGTCCAATAAGATTAATTGCTGGATATATAGATCACTTTTACTCGAGATAAAGATTTATAAAAGAAAGAAGATTTGTTTGTTTTATTATACTAGTGGGATTGAGATTAAATCAGTGAAAAGAGACGGTGACTTTTGTTTAGAAATATGTGCAACTGGGGGTACCAAGCAGAACCTACTTTATGTCATTGGGGTCAAGAACTAACAAAGGCCCACCTGCTCTCGATAAAGCAACACCAGCTGATATAAACTGCGGGATTTTTTGGATGAATACTATTAGCTAAACCACTTCTCTGCTAGTTTTTGCAGGTGGTTTTTCCTCTGGCATAAGGAAAAAATCTCCGGAGAAGATGCATCTTCTCCGTCCTAGTTTATGCCAGGTGATGCAGCAGGTCTATGATTTTGACTATTTGTATGGTGTGCTCAGCAGACTCAGGCCATGTGGTCCGGATGCGGTATTTCGCTACCGAAAAACGGTCACTTCAGTTTGTAAGGAGTGAGAAAAATTTGTTGTAATGTATTATTATTGTTTATGATTAATTATTTATGTATATTGTATATGGTTTGGAAATGGATAATTAGAAATATTAATTAAAACTTACAGTTACAGATTTAGATTATTTCAAGGAATAGTGGAGCAGACCATATTGTACTCGCCTAGAAACAAAAGAAAGAAAATAATTAATATTTCATATTCAGTGATGCACGCGAGGCGAGACGAGACGAGAAATATAAAATATCGATCTCGTCTCGTTTTCGGATCTGTAATCTCGATTTCGCTCTCGTTCTTGCACATTATTTTGCGTCTCGTCTCGTTATCGCACGTGAGTCTCGCTATAAAAATAAGCGCTTGCGCACTACGTATTTACGTAACAATTAAACTACAAGAGATAAATTTGCACCGTCTATTTACAGTCGTATAACTATAATAAAGAGACGAAACACTAAATTCTGGTCACCAAATTATTTCAATACGAACATAATGTTTATTCATTTACGGTCATCAGAAAATGTGATCAGGTAGTAAATAAATTAATTTACCTCTAAAATATCGAATTTATCACCAAATTGGGATCTCTAAATTGTTTCAATACGAACATCTGCTAATACATTCTGTCATCAATAAAACGAATTAAATATTAAAAATCTTTTTTTGTAACTAAAAGTAGGTACCTACAATTTATTATTAAATATATGCACTATTTAAGTAAGATTTAATCATAAAACCGCTACACTGGTAACTCGCCGGCAATCAGTAACTCTGATTCTCTCCGTGTTGACTCCCATCGACGCTTAATATAAAATCCTTTACTTTTCAGAGGCGGCAAAAATTTTATCAACTGATCAATCGAAATTGACTATAGATAGACTCAAAAAATATAGTGAATTCATACAATTTTTCACATTCACGCGTTCTATGCACGAATTAATGTTGACTCCACTCCTTGTATGGTGAATTTTTCATTGAATTTATAAATCAAAGCTATAAATTACAAGTACTTTTTATTGCGAGACTCTCGCGAGAATCTCGCGAGATTTCTCGCTTCTCGCAGTTGTTATATCGATCCCGCCTCGAAACTGCAATCTCGTTCTCGTTCTCGTCTCAGCGAGACGAGACGAGATGCGAGAGTACTTTCGCCTCGTCGTGCATCATTATTCATATTAAAATATATCTGTGGCTTAATACAAGAAAAACCAATGTCAAATAATATAAATCTTATGAGAAACTGTTATTACATCAAATTTGAACGTTTCGCGGTGTGCGACATATTACACATATTCTATCTAAAAATTTCAATGGAACTTGTAATATTACATTTTGGAAGAAGAACACACTTTTCTTCAACATCTTAAAAGATCACAACCAATCTTCTTTTGGAATGCTTTTCTAACAAATTTTAGGCAAACTTAAAACTGTCAATGCTGTCAAATTTATTTCTGACGACTTAGAAACTGTCAAAGTAATGAAAAATTTAAAAGCTGCCAAATAAATTTAACAGTGACTTAAAAACTGTCATTGCTCGTTTCTTAATTTCATATTTTCAATCAAAACGACATTTTAAAAAATTGATTAAATATTAACTAACTTAACTTTTATTACTTGATTTTAAATGACATAAATAATTGGTGAAAATAATAATAATAATAATATTTTGTTAATGTTGCAAGCTTTAGTGAACACAATTTGTTAAACCAGCAACACTAAAAATAACATAATTGAATATTTCTAAAAACTACCGCTTTCAAGTTATGCATGGAGTTATGAATATCTGACTTGCACTAATATTTGTAATAATAAACTTTAATTAAGAGTTTAATGTGCATAATAATTGGAGCATAGTGGTGCATAATAAATGAACAACAATATTCCTTGCTCTAGTTAATCAAATTTGTTGATTCGCGTGCTGATAACCAATTAACAAAGCCTTATTTTTCGTATCGACTTTCAATACTTTCAACGATGTGTTGCTTAGTAACGAACGAAACCACAAGATTGTTTATTCGTTCGTCTATTTTTCTTGCCAAATGTCAAATGTGAAATATTTCTTACCTTAATTAGACATATATTAATATTAAATTTACATATCAATACGTAATTGAAGGAGTAAACATCTATTTAAATATAACTGTAATTCGAAAACACATACTGCCTCAGGATAATATAAAAAGAAAAAATAATTGAAGTTAGTTGGGGCTCAGAAAAGGTTTAGAAATAAAATAAAAAATATTGTTCTTTTTTATATTCTTCACGTAAATAAGCGGTTAATCTTCGAATAGATCTGGGGTTCGATGGACTGTACCAGGCGTTCTCAAAATGTTGCAAGAAGTTGTCTGGTTTTACCATGTCGTCAATGAGCGAATGCTTGCACCCTCTAAATTTACAGGGCCCCATTATGAAGGATCTTTTTTATTAACATTTTAATTGTTTACGCTTGTATTGATTTAGTTTTTAGATCAGAAAGTATATTAGAATATTTAATTACTTACTTGAAATAAATAACATAAAAATTATTTAAGAACTATATCTTAAATCAATATTTTCGTTTATACTATAAATCTACTAGGAAATGCCAATTTTGAATATCTATAGTAATTGCTAGAGAAATGTGCTTATATTGATTTAATTATAAACCCTTTTAATAAGAAAAAATCTGATGTGGCCAGCGCATTACCTTCCGTCAGTTCCATGTATTTTGTACAAATTTCGTACAATAAGTTCCTTGCAAAATATTCTATTTCTTGTACATTACCTGCCGGCAGTTGTAAGTGTTTTATACAAATTCCATACAGAAAGTTTCTAGCAAAAGATCCTATATTTCCAGTAAAATTATAACACAAACATACTATGTCTATTACACTTGACACTGACATCTATCAATCAGAATTTTCTTAATATAGTAGCTGTTTCCATTGTTATAGCATAGCTGGCTAATTTATTAAATTTAATTTCTTTATAATTTTTAACTCTATATCAATTTAATATAAAGTATAAAATGCAGTCAAATCGTACAGTAAATTAAATATTCTTTAATATTTATAATAACATTAAATGAGAAAAAATGTTATTTATCATCTTTTTTCCAAGAAAAACTGTTAAAATCTATAAATGTGGATACTTCCGGTTGACCAATTATAACCAAAATCTAATCAGCTCTTCATATGGATGTAACGAAGAGAAATACGAAAGAATTATAATTTTTGAAATTGTAGTATTAGAGTTATCGCAGAGCAAAATTTTGTCATACACACACACACACACACACACACACACACACACACACACACACACACACACACACACACAGAGAGACACACACACACACACAATCACACACACACGCACACACACACATACACACACACACACACACACATACACACATACACACACACACGCGCACACACACACACACACACACACACATACATACATACATACATACATACATACACACACATACACGCACGCACGCACGCACGCACGCACGCACACACCCACACACACACACACACACACACACACACACACACACACACACACACACACACACGCAGGCATCATCGTAAAAATAATAAAATCATATTCTAGGGACCCTGCTTATTGATTAAAATCTCATCACCAAATTTTTTGACCAGACAATACCTTCCTTACCTGTAGGTGACGGAAGCTAAAATGATAAAGTTATACCTTGTTCAATGTAAGTAAGGTATAAATGTTTACTAAAATAATCTATATACGATTGACAGAGAAAAAACAGTGCTAGTTAACTGCTCTCTAATTACCCTTAATCAGTTTTATTCATACTACCAGCCTTTGTCTTTACCTTTAATAAAAAGTTTGTAAAATACCATTTTTTTGGCGATTTAATACAGTTACCGTCAAGAAAAAAAAAATACGAATAGTTTTTTAAAATGAAAACTATAGAAATTATTATAAAAATTATATTTTATTTATAGAAAAGCTGTGTAATTGCAATTGTTGAATATATCTAGGAAAGTGAGTACGAAGAAGACCAATATATGCATTGCTTGGAGGTAAAAGAGAATCCATGCACAACCAGTATAGAACTAGGTCAAGGCATAGTAAAGTACAGTGACTGCTAGTGCTACCGATCATCACGTTGAGTGGTACTCTCTATTTCTACGTGTTCTTATGGTATTTGTAAGTACTATACATGTAATTGTCGATATTTTATCATACAGTTAATAATTTAGTCTGGAAATGCAAGGACACCCTTCAACAACTGGCCAAACACAACTGTATTATGGTGGGTACTTGAAAATCCATATAAAGAAAGAAATCAAAAAGTGGGAGAAGTCAGCTATAGCCTCATATTGGAAAGACATCCCGGGCTTCTGTGAAAGAAGTTAATTTTACCCTCAATCAAAAGAAAAGATCAACTAATAATGCTAATGAAAAGAACGTAATGTATGCTATGCTTCCTTATGTCACACACAAGATTGGCAGAATTCTTAAGAAGAATATGATGATTTCGTTTTCTTCATGTATTAAACTTCGAGACAAGTAAAAGACATCATCCCTCTTCAGTCATCAGGGATTTATCAGATTCCAGGTGTCTGAGGGAAAGTTTACATTGGCCACACTGGTAGAACTATTTCTACAAAATTGAATGAACACCACAGATCGATCAGATTGAACCAGCCTGAAAATCAAATTCTTCCATGACCTCAACAACAGTTTAATTAGAGAAGACTTAAAGATTGTTTAAGGCTAAGAATAATAATTTCAATCATTATGACGGTTTAGAACATAGTCGATCATGGCTTCCTATATTAAATATGTTGTAATATGTAAGGTAATAGGTACTGTGGACTCTGGGTAGGTTTGCTCGAAATGTAAACGTATCTAGAGAAGCTCGTTTAAGTGTGTATAATGGAGTGCTAATGCCTGCTTTGATGTATGGAAGCGAATGTTGGGCATGGACGGGAAAGCATAAAAAGAGAGTGACTGCCGTGGGACTGAGGTATTTACGAGGAGTATGTGGATATGTAAGACGGAATGGCGTGAGGAATAATTTGGTGTATGAAGAATGTTGTTAAGAGAGTAGGAATGAGCCATTTGAGATGGTTTGGTCATGTGGAGAGAATGAAGAATGAACGGCCTGTAACGCGCATATATCTTGGTGAAATTGAGGGTGTTCTATTGCGTGGCCGTCCAGTATGTAAGTGGATGGATGTGACTGATAAGGTGCTAAAAGAGAGAAAGTTTCCGAGTGGGAAGAGAAGAAGAGCGTGTATGAATGCGATTATGAATGTGGCCAAGGCGAAAGAAGTGTGCTTAAACAGGAATGTGTGGCGAAAGATGATAGTTTCGTAACTATTATTAATTGTGGTCCGGTTGCGGTATTTCGCTACCGAAAATTGGTCACTTTAATATGTTATGAGTGAGGAATATTTGTTGTATGATATCAGGTTAGTAAGAAAGTTGAAAGAGAGACTGATTATTTTTATGGTTGATGTTATTATTATTGTTTCGGGTATGTGCTAACCCACTAAGTGGGAAATGCGTGATTTTATGTATGTATGTATGTATGTATGTATGTATGTATGTATGTATGTATGTATGTATGTATGTATGTATGTATGTATGTATGTATGTATGTATGTATGTATGTATGTATGTATGTATGTATGTATGTATGTATGTATGTATGTATGTATGTATGTATGTATGTATGTATGTATGTATGTATGTATGTATGTATGTATGTATGTATGTATGTATGTATGTATGTATGTATGTATGTATGTATGTATGTATGTATGTATGTATGTATGTATGTATGTATGTATGTATGTATGTATGTATGTATGTATGTATGTATGTATGTATGTATGTATGTATGTATGTATGTATGTATGTATGTATGTATGTATGTATGTATGTATGTATGTATGTATGTATGTATGTATGTATGTATGTATGTATGTATGTATGTATGTATGTATGTATGTATGTATGTATGTATGTATGTATGTATGTATGTATGTATGTATGTATGTATGTATGTATGTATGTATGTATGTATGTATGTATGTATGTATGTATGTATGTATGTATGTATGTATGTATGTATGTATGTATGTATGTATGTATGTATGTATGTATGTATGTATGTATGTATGTATGTATGTATGTATGTATGTATGTATGTATGTATGTATGTATGTATGTATGTATGTATGTATGTATGTATGTATGTATGTATGTATGTATGTATGTATGTATGTATGTATGTATGTATGTATGTATGTATGTATGTATGTATGTATGTATGTATGTATGTATGTATGTATGTATGTATGTATGTATGTATGTATGTATGTATGTATGTATGTATGTATGTATGTATGTATGTATGTATGTATGTATGTATGTATGTATGTATGTATGTATGTATGTATGTATGTATGTATGTATGTATGTATGTATGTATGTATGTATGTATGTATGTATGTATGTATGTATGTATGTATGTATGTATGTATGTATGTATGTATGTATGTATGTATGTATGTATGTATGTATGTATGTATGTATGTATGTATGTATGTATGTATGTATGTATGTATGTATGTATGTATGTATGTATGTATGTATGTATGTATGTATGTATGTATGTATGTATGTATGTATGTATGTATGTATGTATGTATGTATGTATGTATGTATGTATGTATGTATGTATGTATGTATGTATGTATGTATGTATGTATGTATGTATGTATGTATGTATGTATGTATGTATGTATGTATGTATGTATGTATGTATGTATGTATGTATGTATGTATGTATGTATGTATGTATGTATGTATGTATGTATGTATGTATGTATGTATGTATGTATGTATGTATGTATGTATGTATGTATGTATGTATGTATGTATGTAATATGTTACCTTGGTTACTTGTAGCCATTGTTTTGTCATTATTTATAATTCTAATAAAATAAACAGATCATAAACTAAAAGGTTGTATTATTACTCAGTCAAGCAGTAAATAGTTTTTAGCAAAATGAACCTTAGAAAAAATTGTGCACGCCTATGATCTTGTCACATTTAAAATGCATATTAGACAAAAAATTTCACTTTAATTATTCCAGCCTTGTGCGGTACATTTAGTATTTAGCTAAGGTCAACCAATGGATCATTAATATTTTTCTCAATAAACAATTACCTACCCCATTGTTACGCCACTGTCCCACTAACAGTTTCAACCGTTTGATTCTACTAAGATTTAATTATTGTTGTTTCCAATACTCATTTCCATATTAAGATTCCTAGATTACAGACCTGAATTTTACTTAATTGCAATGGTTTTGTAACTATTTTACATAATGATTTGCAGTATTTGTTAATTATTTTTTTGGTATAATGAACTTTTTGTAGATTAACTGGGAAAACCAATCAATGATGCGATTTATTTAGCTGATTTCATGGAATTGTGGAAAGCAAAAAGATCGATTCTTAGTAGTATGTCATAATAGAATCAAGTTCTGATGATTCGATCATCTTATATGATGTAATTATACATGTAAATAAACACATTATAACGGTTTTTATCCATTGATAGACTTCTTCTGTTACCCCGATTTACTTCAAGCCTAGCTCTTCGTGTTTAGAAATGACATTTTGAGCGAATACACATGAAATGTATAAGAAAGCAATGGAGCGCCATATTGCCTAAATATCAATTCCATTTCTGTCTGCGTCTCTCTATGACCTAACAATACCTCCTATGTGATTTTAGATAAAGGTTGCGGGAGAGGAAACATTTAAATTACAATTGAAACATATCCAGAATCCAAATCTACTATAGGGTGCGACCAGACACGTGACTCGGGCGTCCTTGACGTACTTGGAATCAGCTGATTTGTGTGCGCATGTCGTTTTGACAAGAACAGTGTCACTTTGACAAGGCCAATGTTTTGACTTATTTTGATTTTGAACTGCTAAAATGTTATTAATGTAGAATTTTCAGGCAGTAAAACATATGAAATTAAAAATAACTTCTCAATAGTTCAAAATTAAAATAAGTCAAAACATTGGTCTTGCCAAAGTGGCATTATTCTTGTCAAAATGACTAGCGCGCATAAATCAGCTGATTCCTAGCACGTCAAGGACCTTCGAGTCACGTGTCTGCTCGCGCCCTATAGTCGCCGTCAAATAATATGGACTGATGCTCTACTTTTTCCCTTTTAAGCACCCTGTCCCTTACCCTGCAGTGTTGCCGCTTCTTCATCATTTAGCATTTTCAACATTGTCCCTAAATTGGCAACAATGTAGAAATCTCCAGTCCATACTTTTTGACGGCAATTATAATTACTCATAGGTTAGAGATATTTTTAAATTACTAACTATAACTATATCATCATGGCTTATTACCCATTGCTGGGTGTGCCAATCTGCTTTGTACCGTGCAGGCGTCACCTCATGAGCATCCATTGCTGGCGTGGATAGTAAACCACAGGAGTTAATTTTGTGCCATTTAAAATTCGAAATATTTGCCGTCGGTCGGGGTCAAACCTGGTGCCCTAAATCAGAAACTCAGACAAAATCGAAATAAATAAATAAATAAATATATCATCACGGCATATTACCCATTGAAGGTGTGTCAATCTGCTTTGTACACAGATTTCGGTAATGATGTTGACATATTTGTACCGTGCGGGCGTTTACCAGACTTCACCTCACGGGCACCCATTGCTGGCGTGGAGAGTGCACCACAAGGGTAAAAATCTAAAAGTATTAATAACTTATTTTTGATGAATATGGTAGATAGGAAGGTATTACCTAATCACCTGCGATATTTGAGTACAAAAGCGAATACACTTTTGTGAAATTTCCATTTGGTTAAATTTCTAGTCATTACCAAAATTTGTTTCATAAAATGATGCACTGCCGAATAGATAATATGTTGTTGATAATATGAGAATCTCAATGAAAAAATGTAATAATTATTCGCAGATTTAGCTAATGAACATACATCATTATAAATGAGGATTCTTACGGGCTCTCAACGCTATTGTGGAAAGAGCACCACATAGATTATTTTTACACTTTTAAAACTAATCGTTACTTATAAAACATTGATTTATTGTTTTACATCAAAATTATCAAATATAGAATAATCATTACCAAGGCCCTGTTGACGCGAGTTGACTGAAAGCTAGATTTTTCGACCGGTCTTTAACGTATGATGATACTTGGATCCACCACTATACTTCTGGTACGAAGGAACCATTAAAACATTGGATTGCGATGGGCGAACCAGCATCAAAGAAGTGTATTTTGCAGAACAAGACACCAACAACTTTTGGTTGAGTTAAGAGTCTGTATATGTTGTAAAATAAAATTGAATTTAACAGATAAAAATGTTTCTATGTTGGGGTATAATCGTACTCGTATATTGGTAACAATAAAGAAAAGGACCTGCGTTTATATGACATATTCCATTCGAAATTACCTTACCTAAATCACGTATCTGATGGTTTTGTAGTCTAGAAGTGTTAGTATTTGTTCAAATTCTTTTTCTTAGTAAAAGTAATGATAAATGTATTGTCATGTAGTTCACATATGCTCGCAATTTTCTACTAGTCCATATGCTGGGCAAGTGCTTAGTGCATTTCTAATGCACTAGATACATAGCGCATGGCTTGGTGTCGTATGTAAAGTCATCCATCTCGACTCGTAGCCAGTATGTTCCATGAGAAATTAAAGACTTTCATTCTTTCACACTTGCAGTTCACTGGCACATGTGAAAGGTAGTTGTGTGATTCTGTGCTATATCTACATTATGTTTGCATATTAAAGATGAGAGATACAAATCGTTAGATTTAATTGCCATAAAGGAAATATACTTTCAGAAATGCTGATTTTTATTTGTAAAAATCAATATAATCAATTTGTTTCCCTCATTTAATTCTTACCGCAACTTGCAAAACACAATAAAATGAAAAACAAATTTTTGTAACATGCACCTACTACGGAACTACGTATGTACACAAAGTTTTAAGTCGATCGTGTAAAATAAAAAGAAGTGTGAGGACACGTTAATGTTTACCTAATATGCACCGACTTATTGCACTCAAAATACCTAAGTGCACATTAAATAGTTATAGTAGTAGCGGGTAAAACGTGGCCAGATTGTCAAACGTTCGTTGGTTTAGCAATGTTTCAGAATCAGACTAGTATATTTCCCTAAGGCACAAAAGTCACGCTTGCAAAACTCGTGTTAGTTTATTGTTGTTATATTTAGAGGAATACAGGATGTACCAGCGAAACGAGCTACCTCCAATAATTTCTATATTAAAGATACAATAAAATACTATAAGGCAATCTTATAGAAGACCAAGAGGGACATCCGAATATAGAAGAAAATATTTTTTAACCAGTGGTTCTCAAGTAACAATACAAAGGTCTATTTAATAGTTTTTTCTGAATTCAACCATGTAATTATTTTATATCCTAACATAAAAATATTGAGAAAAATTCAATTGAAATTTAAATAAATTTCATTTTTATAGCTACTTTTTAGTAGGCTATGTATGCAAAACAATAACTGGTATTTGTTAATTAGAATTTTTTACGACAAAAATTAGAGAGAACATTATTAATAGTTATTAACAAATATGTTTCATTTTAATTTAATTTCAATTGTTTTTCATACATAAGCTACTGAAAAATATAAAGATAAAAACGAAATTTATTTAATTTTAAATTGAATTGTTCTCAAAATTTTTGTTATGTATGGATATAAAATTATTACATGGTTGAATTCAGAAAAAAATACTCTATTAAATAGGCCTAAAAATATATATATCATCCCATTTACAAAAATATAACTTTGTGTTGTAACTTGAGAACCACTGGTTTAAAAAAATATTTTCTTCTATATTCAGATGTGTATGGAGGCGGCAGTTAACCATAGACGCAAAGTAGCGAAACGAACAGACCTAATATGCATGGTGTAAATTTTGTTTGCATTTAAAAACCGTGTCCCTAGATACAGTCTATATAGAAACGTATCTATGTTATGAGTATCATAACTGCCGCAGATGTCGGTTTGAAATGCGAGCTCGTAGAGCGAGGATTTTAAGACATCTATGACTTGTTATTATTAATAAAATCCATGGTTTGTTCAATAGTTTATCGGTTTTAGAAAATAAAGACATTTATTATTGAATATTATTTTTTGAAATTCTTTTATTAATACTGCTATCAGCATGCTATGATAAACAGAACAATATTCAAGTTAAGTGCTTTATTCATCATGTTTATTATTTTATAATAAAGTAAACCGTGTTAAGAAAGATGTACTAATGTTATATGTATGTATTAATGGACAGCATAATACTTTCATTTTATTTTAATTTCATTTTGTAGACTGTTGTTGACAAGTCTGTATTGTAATAATATTACCATACAGATACAATTATTACTTAGTTACTAGCCTACATTTGTACATGTAAACAAAGGCTTAATCTCCTGAAACCGGTAAAAAATATAAGTGATGATGTGAAACTTTTTTTTCTGATATAATGTTCCAGTATTTTTGACATTTTCGATATCAAGAAAATATTGGCCAACCGGTATTAGTTGTAGTTCCTATTAAAATATATTTCTAATTTGCTATTTTATTAATACCTATAACCTTTTAGGTCAAGGACAAAAATTTCTACGGAAAAATTAAAAATAAAATACATAAAGATACAGATAAGGAATACTACAAATTAACATAGTTTCAATGCTGTACAGAAAAAAAGTTGTCACAAAAAGAACTCGTTACTTGTTTACTGTTTAAGTATTTGCAAAAAATAAAAATGATATGAACATGGCAGATTTTAAATAATTCATCATGATATTTTATAGAGAATGAGTAGGTCATTTAGAAAGAGGTGACATATTAAATACTTTTAGTTTCTCTTGTTGGAATGCTAAAGGAATGCTAGTACGTCTTCACATTCAAATATCGCACATTACGGTATCAAATACATCTTGAAGTAATTGACAATAAAATGTATTCTGCAATATACATATATTTAATGAGAAACAAAACTATTAAAATTTGAAATATATTTTAAACAATTATTTTTTTGTCATTTGATATAAAGTTTCAAAAGTTAAGGTAGTTAGAACATTGTCAATCAATTTTAAAGTATGGTTGTGACTGAAAATATTAAATTAACCAGAGAACATTTTCGAACAATGAAAGTTTTTCTGTTTTGATTTAATCTTCTTTGCCGAAAAGGACCTTTAGCTGCGTAGCCGAGTGCCCCACGAGGACTTTAAAGAAGTCTATGTACCTACACTGAAAAACAGTGTTACCTGTTGTAATATGTCTCAAACATACACTGACCAGTAAAAAAACAAACCACTCACAAATATCCATATATTAAACTACGAACTACGACCTGTTTGGTTTGTTAACAGCCTAAAATGAGAAAAGAAAATTGAACATTTCTATGGCGACTATCAATTCGGTCCCAAAAAAATCTAATGTGGCCAGCACATTACCTTCCGTCAGTTCTATGTATTTTCTACAAATGTGATACAGAAAGTTCCTTGCAAAAGATTCTATTTCTTGTACATTATCTTGAGGCATGTGAATGTATTTTATACAAATTCCATACAGAAAGTTTCTGGAAAAAGATCCCATATTTCCAGTAAAATTATACCACAAACATACATGTCAAATGCATTTGACACTGACACCTTTCAATCAGAATTTTCTTAATATAGCAGCTGTTTCCAGAGTTATAGCACAGCTAGCTAATTTATGATTTTTAATTTCTTTATAATTTTTTTACTCATCATCCATTTAATATGAAGTATAAAATGTAGTCAAATCGTATAGAGAATAAAATATTCTTTAATATTTATAATAACATTAAATGTGAAAAAAATATATTTAACATCGTTTTTAGGGTACTTCCGATTGACCAATTATAACCCAAATTTAATCAGCTCACACACACACACACACGCGCCTGCACCCACCCACACACACACACACACACACACACACACACACACACACAGAGAGAGAGAGAGAGAGAGAGAGAGAGAGAGACATCGTAGAAATAGTAAAATCGTATTCTAGGGACCTAAAAACGTGCTTATTCATCGAAAATTCACCACCGAATTTTTTGACCAAAGACAACACCTTCCTGACCTGAAGGTGACGGAAGCTAAAAATGACTAAGGAATGTGCAAACGGTTTTGCTCTATGGAACAAATTCAACGCATTACATTTGATAAATTCCAACGATCTTGAAGCCAAACACTTGAAAATTCAACCAATGGGAACAGTATTATACTGAATAAACTATGTTACCCCGGTAAATTTCAAGATTAAAAATAAAATAATAATAATTAAATTGTTTCATTTTGCGTTGTCTTTGGAATTTATCTCACCAAATACCACACGACTTCTCTGATATTCTCAGATAAATTTTTATTTTTAAGTACTCATTCTTTCTGCTTTTGACCAAAATCACTCAAGCAAACTGGCATTAGGTAAAACCCTCCCTTCTTCGGAGTCGGGATTTACCATGCAGTTTGCTTTCGTGTTTGTTGCTAACCAAAAAAATTCGTGCAAAATAAAAATTTATCGATAAAATCAGGAGGTCTTGTAATATTACTTCTGATAATATTGAATGTGGTCCGTTTTTTGCTGGTCAGTGTATTTTATTTGTTATTATTGCTTTTCCAGTAATTGTCAGTGTTATTAATATTTTTGGAATAACTTTGTGTTGTGTAGAATGAAAAGTAAATTTATATACGTAATAATTCTCTAACATTTTACTTACTTTTTTGTCTAAGTAGCTATTTTATAACGAGTCACTAACTTTTTACTTCTGTAAAATGATATATAATGACCGTATTCACTTTCATAAGTTACATGAACGTTTTTATATTACTATTAACTTTTTCCACTGTTTTACTCTCAGAGTATAACATTTGCTGTGTTGACGACCCCTGGAAATATTATTAGTCTACGCCACTGGTGGTGAAGAAGGTCGTAGCATTATAAGAGTTTTATTCTTTAAATCCGGAATTGATTTGCATTTACATTTATATGCAAAGATGCGCCTCTCACGTGTATAGCTTTTGCATGTATAGAAATTTTTCTATACAGTGTGTTCCAAAAACAAAGAAACAATTTGGAGACAAATATAGGGGAACAGTTTTTCTGTTAGTTTTGTATGAATTTTTTAAGACCCCTACTTCTACTTTACAAAAAGTTCGATAGATAGAAAATAATAATATGACAAATAAGTTTTTGAGTGTTTTGGGGGGCTCTCATAGTGCACTCGGCTACACAGCTAAAATGTCCTTTTTAACGAAGGAAGTTACTGCAAAACACTCTTAAAAAATCTGGTATGGCCAACACAACACCTCCCGCCATTTACAGCCCGAGTCATAAAAAAGATTAAGCTAATCCTTATTTTTGAATTAGCGAATTTTACTCTAATGTTGGCAGTTTATTTCTTAAAATATAGTCTAATCTAATCCAAGTATCTACCTTTTTTGATAATAAATTGAAGATTAAATTTTAAATACCGGGATAGAATAGAATTCACTAATCCAAAAATTGCGGATTAGCTTAAACTTTTTTGCGAATCGTTAATTTTTATTATTTTAAATACATACCTACATATTTTCTTATGCTATATCGATTTCCTTTCCTATTGTTCTATTTACTTTTTTCGTTTTAAAACGTTACTATTAATAATTTGAAGTGATATTAGTTCGTTGAGTTCTGTTCTGTTACATACATTTGAATAACTGCGTAACCAAGAAGTTTTGTTTGTTTAAAGCGTAGGCTCCAGGATTTAAATTATAGATAATTTTATACATTTATCTATAAAATATGTACAAAAAGTATTAATATAAATCTGTAGAAAATTTAATAATCTTTAATTTTTATAATAACATTAATCTCAAAAAAATAACATTTAAAGTTAATTTTCGAAGAAATACTATTTTGTGCTTCAGGTAAAGTACCATTTCCGACTATCGTATTTACACCAAAATCTAATGGGCTCTTTCCATAATAGAAAAAGGTCGAAATACAAAATTTTCCGAATGATAGTATTTGAGTTAGAGTGGAGGATCCACACATACATACACACACACACACACACACACACACACACACACACACACACACACACACACACACACACACATATATATATATATATATATATATATATATATATATATATATATATATATATATATATATATATATATATTACAAAGGGTAGCGGGAAGTAAAAAGGATCCACATTCTGAAGCGATTTGGAGATATCTTGAAAAACAGCAGATTTAAAATGAGTATGTTTATTTTTATAAAACAGAATATTATCGTAAACATTTTTGTCAGTAATATTCTTCTCTGGCCTAATGAATTAACAAACTCTAAACATTCTTTTTATCAGTTTCAAATTCTCCCACAGGATTGGTGATTTAAAATTTGTGTGGATACCAAGTAATCAGGGCAATATGGGGAACGAAAGAGACTTTCTGGTTCCAGAAGACTCCGAAAGGACACAATCATCAGCCCAGAAGCAACATTCGGTATCTCCAAAAGCACCGTAAAACCACCAGCGATCAGTGATTGGATAGTAATTAAAATCAGATGACTGCACAACTCAATAGGGATTGAAACAATCAAGGCTATTTTTCCCAGGACCTTCATCTGAGTGAGCTAAATAATTTTACATTTTAGTACAAAAGAAAAAAACTCAATATATGCGTGGGTTTGTTTACAGGAAATCTTCTAAGAAAACATCTGAAGACAATCGGCGTAGTAGATGACGACTTGGGCAGAAGAAGCGACCTTCTCGAAGATTCGACGAACCATGTTCTCTGCGAATGTGTGGGTTTAACGGTCACCAGAAGCAAACATTTGCAGAATCTATTTATAGAGGCATGCGATGTTGAGGGAGTTCGCTTAGCTTCGTAGAAATAGAGGAACCGTGTTGGATCACTCTAGAAAGACGGATAGCACATTGTACCGAAAATTCTAAAGACGTGGGACTTCACTTTAGGTCCCTCCGTAACAAAAACAACAAGCCAACGAGTGTACCCATATTTTTGGGCACAAATTTTTTGTAAATCTGTTACAGATGTTGACTTAAAGTTTGTGCCATTAAATTTAAGAATATTCTATCTCCTATCGGTTTATTTTTACCTCCCGCTACCCTTGGTAAGGGAAGTATAGGGATCGTGCTAAAAATCGCATATCGAGATTTTGGTAAATGAACACGTTTTGAGTCCCCTAGAATCCAATTTTAACATTTTCACGATGATGTCTGCGTGTGTGTGTGTGTGTGTGTGTGTGTGTGTGTGTGTGTGTGTGTGTGTGTGTGTGTGTGTGTGTGTGTGTGTGTGTGTGTGTGTGTGTGTGTGTGTGTGTGTGTGTGTGTGTGTGTGTGTGTGTGTGTGTGTGTGTGTGTGTGTGTGTGTGTGTGGTTCCTGTTCACGCTCTAACTCAAATACTATCATTCAGAAAATTTTGAAACCCTGTATTTATACCTTATTCCAATATGGAAAGAAGCCATTAGATTTTGGTGTAAATCAGATAACTGGAAATAGCACTTTACCTTTAAATGTTAATTTTTCGAGATTTATGTTATTAAAAAATTAAAGATTATTAAATTTTCTATTGGTTTGCATTAATACTTTTTCTATATATTTTATGGATAAATTTATAAAATTATATATATAATTTAAATTAAAAAGCCTACGCTTTAAACAAACTCAACTACTTGATTGCACAGTTCATATTTCAAATGTATATCTCACTGACAGATAAATTTCACTGTCAAGGAACTAATCATTTCAAATTAATAATAGTAACGTTTTAAAAAGAAAATAGTAAATAGAACTATAGTTCTACAGTTTCTAGTATAACTAATGGGTCGATTCTGTTCACATCTGTAAGTCTTATAGATCTGTAAATCTGTAAAAACCTGACAAAAACGCATTTATTTTTGTTGGTTAATATAAAATCATACATAAGAGTGGTATGTTTCGTTGCGATTTTGTCCATTATTTACAAATTTACAAATCTGTAAGATTTACAGATGTGAACAGAATCGACACATAAATATGTAAGTCTGTATACTTAAATTAATAATAGTAACGTTTTAAAAAGAAAATAGTAAATAGAACCATAGTTCTACAGTTTCTAGTATAACTAGATATGTAAATAAGTATATTTCAATTAATGAAAATTAAATAACGGGAGGTGTTGTGTCAAATTTTTATTATTAAATTTCAATGAATGTTTCGCAAGCTATACCGAACTAATGTGGTCATAGTTTATAAGTATCTTTAATTCTCCTAAGGGCTTATTACTCAGCTTGTTTTGGGTTGCTCCGTCTAAGCAGCTGGCGCCCATTTCGTGCATTATCCAACCATCCCGTCTTCATTCAAACTGGATGAAGCCCAAACCTCACCTAAGGCGCTTAAGTCTCAAAGTTTGTATCCCGTAATCATAGCTCATGACATTTGGCACCAGCTCTACTAGACGACGTAAACAGTCACATTTGCTTTAATTATACAAAATCAGTATAGTAGAATAGTTGATAAATCCTGTTGAACTATGACAGTTGTCCAAGATTTTAAATAATCCTAATATTTATATACCGGTGTCTACTTATGAATCTTAGCAAATACAATGGTAAAATTTTCATGACTGTAAAACTGTTCAGAATTAAAAACTGCATCTAATAAGTCCAAAATTATTGTTTACATGCGTTTAATTTGAGATAGAGAAGCAAAATAAAAATGGTAATTTTTAGCTAGTTATAAGAAGATGGTAAATGTAATGTAGCTTAGATGATTGATAATAGTAGGTATATTGAAAACAAATTTCATAAGGCAATCTGTTAACCCACGAGTCCAACTTTGGAAAACGAGCCGCTTCACGATGAGTTTTATAAAGGACGAATGCTATCACAGTTCTTATGAAACATGTTTTTATATAATTTTTTCTATTGGGGTAATTTTATAATTCTATTAGATTTTTAATAAATGCGACTTGTAAAATCTGTCAGGTTGTTAGCACTTCCCTCTAACAAATTGAACTTCAGGGATGAAAATTCTTTGTTGACTGTCAGCAATTTGATGAGGATATGTCATTTATGTATCAGTTTTAAAAGCAGTATGTCATATCACCTCTAGAAAATGAAAAGCTCCAATACAGTACATTTATAGATCTTCTCAACATGGTTTCAGTGCGTTTATAGACTCATAAAGGCACCGATATAGAACAAGAATTTAATGAAATCAGGCATTATTAAAACTCGGTATATATTGGGAGAGGGAGGGGGGTGCAGTCATGAATTTTGGCCTAGAGCGTAAAGAAATGCTAATCCGGTCCTGAACAAATCTTATACAAAATATTGTCCAATATCGTTAATTGATAATTAAAATTATAAAGTCCACCCACTGAGGTAAATAGAAGGTTCTACAACGCGACAATGAATTTTAATTCAAAGAAATCTCTATGTTAATTATATAAGGTGTGGTCGAACTACAAACTACGTATCTTAATTGAAGGTAAAATAATTATTATCATACTCTATCTAAAAACTTCTCTCTCTTTTTTGTCCGAATGAAGACAAAAAGATCTGCATATTTTCAGCAAAAAAATTATTGTAAATCCGTATGTTTTTGTAATGTTTATTAATAATGTTACCTTGAAATAGATCTGACAGGCATTTTAGTACAGTTACACGAATAAATTATTTATAATTTATTAAGAAACTGTGACAAGTGTAGTTTTTAGAAATTTATACTTGTAAACATATTACGACAGAACAAAATGTGTACATTGAGCTAAAAAGATAATACAAATACCAAAATTTAAATATTAATTTGTTTATCGCTAAATCTGAAGCAGTAATGAAGATTATGCAGCCTTGGCCAGAAAAATTTAATAGTGCATTCCATATAAGTGGATGGAGGAACAATGAAAACTTTGGGGAATCGTTGGACCAAATGCACCGAAGTTCAAAGAAAGTATGCAGAAAAATAAACAATTTTTTCCGTATTTTGTATTTTTACATTTTTATGATCAAAAACACTATTTTACCTTGTATTTGGTCAAAAAAATATGCTAGTCAACTGCTTGCTAATCACCCTTAATCAGTAGCTCATACTAACATCCATAAAGTTTTGTTTTTGTCAAATTATTGTCATTATATTACCCATTGTGGGTGTGCCAATATACTTTATATCGGTAATGATAAATAAAATAAATAAATATATCATCACGGCATATTACCCATTGCTGGGTGTGCCAATCCGCTTTGTATGCAGATATCGGTAATGATGATGACATATTTGTACCGTGCGAGCGTTTACCTCACGGGCACTCATTGCTGGCGTGGAGAGTGCACCACAGGGGTCAATTTTGTGCCATTTAAAATTGGAAATATTTGGCGTCGGTCGGGATCGAACCCGTCTCCCCAGTTTCGCGACCAGACACTCAAGCACACAGCCGTGGTCTCGGTAATGATGATGACATATTTGTACCAGACCAAACGAGCACTCATTACTGGCGTGAAGAGTGCACCATAAGGGTAAGTCGGGATAACCCAGGTCTCCAAATTCACGACCAGACATTCAGGCACATGGCCATTAATAATGGATATTATGTAACACGTTGAAAATCATTGTAATTTTACATTACAATTGGCGCCCAACGTGGGGCTTAATGAGCATGTTTCACATTTTTTTAGAAGTATTTTAAATGAAAGTTTAAGCAATATTTTTCATAGTAATATAAAAATTAATAAGAATTTATTTTTGTAAATAATTAAATAAAAAGATTGACGCCAGAAATAGTCATGAAACAACCCTCCCCCTCCTGTGACGTCGGAGCACATACAATACGTCATTCATAGGTAATAAGAAAACAGTTTACGTTATTTATGTAAATAAAAGTAGGCGATAGTTTGTCACATGTTAAACTGTATGTGCTCTTTCAGATCACGTGATTTTTCAAAATATTATACAAATTTTAATAATTAATTGTAAAATATCTAATGGATATTTCGCGATATTTTCAAATTTGAGGCTCTTTAGAAACCAATATCTTTTAAAATTTAGTGCTTAGAAGTCATAAAAATTCTTGCAACAGTCCTATTCAAATTCATAATTAAAAGTGAGCTGATCCTTTGATGCTTAAGACTTGGGTTCATTTCAACCCGTTTACCTTTAAATAAAAGGCGGCATTTGAACCCAAACCAGTAAGGTATCATATTCTTACAAAAGAAACTTAATTTGCATAGGAGAAATTTCTTCATTCAATTACTTTTTTTCTTGAATTGTTTATGTACATTTAGAAATTTATTAGCAATTTTTTTGGTAATAAATTTTCTGTGTAACTTCGAATTTAATAATCATATTTAAAAACATTTGTCTTCGCGCTAATAGAATAAAAAAATGCATTAAGAAATAAAATTTTAGCAACATTTTATTGTTGATTATTAGAAACTGTAATAATGTTATTTTCTTCTATGGCTTTGTTAGATATTTGAGCATATCTCGCAGTGAAGAGATTCAAAGATCCACCTCGCCTTGACATTTGCAACAACGTAAAACGTAACCAACTTTCTAGAAAATCACAGTTTGCAGTTTTACCGTCGACTGCTTGGGACATTATAGTGTAAAAATCATTGCGTATGGTCCAGGAATGTACCGAACCTAGCTCTTGGATTCTGCAAGATGCATTAGATTGAATATAGATAATTTTATGTCACGGAAACTTGGAAGGAAAGCATGTTTATGATTAACCTTGCTTGTTTCCTGAGTAACCACTGAATTCAGAGTTTCAACACGCTAATAATGCATTAAATACATTAAAATTAATCAGACACCACTAATGAATTTGAGCTATTTAATATAATTGTCATAATTACAAAAGGAACTAAGCAATTTGTTGCTCAATACGAGTGTATCATTGAAATAATCATAATAAATAAATAATTTTATATTATTTTATGCACAACTGCATTAAAATTGTTTGTTTACATATTAATTACTATAGTGGAAACTGTAAGATTACAGCATGCGGGCGGTAAAGCAGAGCAAAAGCCCGGCGCCTGGTAAACAACACGTCAAAAATACAATTGGAAATATAATCAACACTTATTTTTAAAAAAATAATATCAATTCGTTAAAGCTTCACTAGTTTTTATTAGATTGCTTACGGATTTTTTTCAGAAATTGCCTGCAACCTCCAAGCTTCACATTAAAAAAACCTCACATAACCAAATAGTTAGTAGCAATGCAATGCATCACCTTATTGTTTTGTGGCATGGCCACCTGGCTATGCAATATTTTTACATAGCAACAGGCTTTAAATGTATTTAAAAAACAATTTAAGTACATTTCATTTGATTGCAGTAGTAAAACGGTGTACATACCTCAGTCCAAAAGAATTTTACACCCTTAGATTAGACCATTGCTACACCTACCGCTTGAAATTTTGTTCGCAGGCGTAAACCTTTTCTTTCGATCCTCTATATGTAAATAATTATTTTGCACGATTGGTGTTTTTATTACCTTCCGTCACCTTTAGGTAAGGAAGGTATTGTCTATGATCAAAAAATTCGGTGGTGAGTTTAGGATGAATAAGCACGTTTTAGGGTCCCTAGAATACGATTTTATGATGATATCTGTATGCATGTGTGTGCGTGCGTGTGTGTGTGTGGGTGTGTGTACGCGTGTGTGTGTGTGTGTGTGTGTGTGTGTGACAAAATTTTCTAATGCGGTAACTCTAATACTACAATTCCATAAATTATAATTCTTTTGAATTACTCTTCGTTACATCCACATGAAGAGCTAATTAGATTTTGGTTATAATTGGTCAATTGGAAGTACCCTTATTTGAAGATTTTAACAGTTTTTCTTGAAAAAACGACATTAAACATCATTCTTTCACATTTAATGTGATTATAAATATTTAAGGATATTTTATTCTCTATACGATTTGAATGCATTTTGTACTTCATATTAAATGGATATAGAGTTTAAAAATAATAATGGAATTAAATATCATATATTAGCCAGCTATGCTATAACAGCTGCTATATTAAGAAAATTCTGATTGAAAGGTGTTAGTGTCAAGTGCAGACGACAGTATGCTTGTGTTATAATTTTATTGAAAATATAGGATCTTTTGCTAGAAACTTTCTGTATGGAGTTTGTATAAAATACTGCCTTAAGGTAATGTACAAGAAATAGAATCTTTTGCAAGGAACTTTCTGTATGACATTTATACAAAATACATAACACTGACGGAGAGTAATGTGCTGGCCACATCAGATTTTTTTTTTGTTTGCCGATAAGGTTTCCGCATAGGTTTTATTTACTGATCAAAATTTGGTTGCTAAGATAACAAAGGCAGTAAATCGTACAAAAAGACCACGGACGGTAAGTGAATAAATAATCAGTACATTTAAATCACCTTATATCTATTATAATTTTATAAACTGTGCTGGAGTCTATAAATTGGTAGAATTCGTTATAGGTATACTAGTAATAACAATTTTTATGCTTCTCGTTTACCAATAATAAATTGTTTTACATTACTATTTAATGGTTTTATAATACAAAGATCATTTCATTTCTTCTCATTTAAATCTTTTTTTATATTTCTGATTGCTTGCTGATCTTTAATCAATCGTATCGTATCGTCACCTTCTCATCTCACGTTTTTAAAACTGCACCTTAGAACAATTTCGAGCATTTTTGAATCTATGACGCGTTCAATTTATTATAGTGTCTATTTTGCAATCCTAAATATCACTTGCTTAGCATAAGAAGCAAAGCATCCTGTCTATAGGTCATGAAACAGCAGACGCCGGTGACTAGATTGAAGATAATCTATAAACTATAAAAGATATTCATTATTTTATAAGCTACCATGTCATAATAACATTATAAACCTAAATTTGAGTACTCTAACGGCATTCACAAAAGACTGAGTTCTATAAAGAATCTATTACAGTATTCAGTACCATAATGAGATATGGTAAGAAAGTACGTTTTTACAAATAAGCCAATAATACCAGAAGTGATTTTTCATTGATTTAAGCTGTGTACTACTATATGATTAGTTACGATTGTATTACATACAAAATTTTATTTGTTGGTGTTAATAAAAAATTAAAATAAAGTATTTAGCATTGAACAAAAAAAAATTATCTAAAAAATCATGTATGCTGTTTTCTATTTGTTTGTACCATAGCTCATTAAGGTACTCAGTACTCTAAAGACATTAGAGTACTCAAATTGAGGACTATAATGTTGTCATTATGACACGGCAGCATATAAAATTTTGTTTGTAATATGGATCGTAACAAATTATAATGGTATGATAATCTTTACGGCTAGTACAATAATGCTCGACGTTACGATATAAACCTGATTCGTCCATTTCCGTTTATTAAATACCTTAATTAATTTTATTTTTTAACTTTCATAAAAAACGTCCTTTAAGTGTCTCAAACCTTCATATATCTGTATACAAAAATTGAGTTCCCAAATAAAACTTTTTTGCTTGGGGAAAATAAGTCAATGTCATTAAAAAGTGAATTTATTTGTTGGAATTCTTTACAAGCTTGACATTTCGTCCAAATGAATTAGCATAATATCAGTTATAATGTATAGTCATCAATATTTGTTCAGATTAGGAATAAGGAAAGTTTATTTTTTGCATGATCGAGTTATATTTTATATTTACCGATAGTATAGTATTTCCAAGATAGTAGGTCTTATTTACAAATTACTGAAAGGTAAGTGATGTGAATCACATCGGTAAGTAATGTGCTTCACTTACCGTTCACGAGACGAGACGGTAATAATTAAAAACAAAAATCAAAGTTTACTTCAAAAATGATAAATAAATTTTTTTAATATGTCAAAATAATTTTCAAATCTTATTTTTCTTTTAAATTTTGTGCGTCGATAGTGCAAAAAATAGTATAAGTATCACGAACGCTATGGAATTACCGATCTCAGACAAAATTGGGACTTTCGCTTCGCTCAATCCCCAGACATTGTCTTCGATCGGTAAACTGTCCTTACCGTTCTTAATACTTAATATATTATTGTTATTGGGTTTTTGATATATCCATAGGAGCTTTTTATTGCTTCGTATTATTTTTACCTTCCGTCGCCTTTAGGTAAAGAAGGTATTGTCCGGTCAAAAAATTTGGTGGTGAGTTTTTAATCAATAAGCACGTTTTAGGGACCCTAGAATACGATTTTACTATTTTTACCATGATTTATGTGTGTGTGAGTGTGTGTGTGAGTGTGTGTTTGTTTGTGTGTGTGTGTGTGTGTGTGTGTGTGCGTGTGTGTGTGTGTGTGTGACAAAAGTTTGCTCTGCGATAACTCTAATACTACAATTCCAAAAATTATAATTCTTTCATATTTCTCTTCGTTACATCCATATGAAGAGCTGCGTAGATTTTGGTTATAATTGGTCAACCGGAAGTACCCACATTTAAAGATTTTAACAGTTTTTCTTGAAAAAACAATGATGAATTTGTCCGGAGTGCACGGTCTGGCCTAGTAATTCTACCATGGTTATGAATACAAATATTTAGGATTTGATTAAATGTAAATATACCACAATTGGTTTCAGATTAACTTAGTCTGAGTGAGTTTAGAAGTTTTATACATTTCAGCCATTTTTACCCCTACTTCTTTACAACATAATTTAAACAATCTTTTCTTGTTTATCATCCCATAGCCCCATCTACTCCATCTCATTCGCACTAAATTCTCATTCAAAGACTTTACATATATATCTACAGTGAAAGCTCAAAAAGTCTCCCATATCCTGTCTTCTTGTCTTTGTGACTGCTGTGTCCACTCTGTTCCCATTGGCCACCAGTGGCGTGCATAGCGCAGACTCGCGCAGGAGAGAGCGAGGTATAAATATAAAGGCTACCCGGCCGCCCATCTTGACTCACAGTCCCCAAGTGTTAAGATGAAGAGGATAGTTTGGTTAATTGGTGCGCTCGTGCTTTTACAAGCGGGTGAGTACGAAAAAATATTTTTTAGGGGTTAGGGATTAAATAGTAAGGGGTGGAATATAAATAAGCATTATTTACATTGCATAATTGTGATAGTGATTGCAAATATGAATACATTTGAATTTGAATTTCGCGCACGGATGTGACGTCATATACCCAACTCTGGGTAGATATACGCGGCAAATTTAAATTTATTAACATTTTACTGTATCTTATTTAAATGTCTTACGTTCATATACATAAAGAAGGATAAATTTTTAATTTTAATAAATAAACTCATATATGGCATTGTGTTTTATGTTCTACAAAAAATTATTATTTCCATTATTTTACGGTACATGTGTCAAAATATAATGTACATATTGAGATTTTTAGACTTAAAAACAGTGTATAAAGTTAAATTATAAACACTAAGAGTCGGTTTAATAATGGTCCATTTATATATTGTTTCATGTTGTTTGACATTAAAACTATTGCTGTCCAAAATCGATTAAATTTTTCTTTAAAAGTAAATTTAAAAAGCCTTAGATTTACAAGTATTGTTAAAAGAGATTAGGTATTGTTTCATTTCTTATCTAATTTAAAAAAAATATATTACCACTTTTCCGCTGAGCTACTGGTATATTATCATAGTTTTCTTATCTATTTCTGGTTGTAACAATTTGCTAAGTATTTTTGGAAATGATAAAATAAGTATTGTACCGTTTACCACATGTTTCTGCACGGACACTTAATTCTGTTTTTCAGAGTTCAATTTTTAATTGGAAAACAAGATTGTAAACAATTTTTTAAAAACTTTAAAATAGTCTTTTTGTTCTTATATTATTTTATTTTAAAACCTTGTACTTATTTTATTTGAAACACATAAGTTTTACTTTTAATAAATAAGAATTTTTTATTTGAAACTATTGGAAAGTTCACTTCGCGTTTCTAACCTTGAATTTTTTTTGTGTCTTCCATAACTGTTTTCGTATTTACTTGAAGTAATATATCTTGCGATCAGAATTTGCTTGTTTTGTAAAAAGAAATTCCTAGCATATAATTAATTATCCTATTATCTATTCATCTTAACAAATGTGAAGTTAATTCTTCTTGTGTGTGCGGTCAGGTAAAAATATCCTGACATTTCCATTTCCAAGGTTGAAAGTAAGTGAAACTTTAACGGTACGCGACACCAGCAATTGGAAATTAAAAATTCATTAGCTTAACTCACATAATTATTATTCCGGGAAGTCATAAATAACTGTAGGACTTTCGCCGTTTCCGTTAGCCAAATAGGACTTTTACATTTTTAAAAGGGATTTGTTTCTTAACCGGGATTTGAAGTCTCCGTTTGTTTCTTGACGTCCCGTTCAAATCTCCAAACGGAATATAAATTAACATATTAATTTTGTTGTTTCTGTAATTCTAATTACTTGTATCAAATTCTTAAATGAACAAAAGTGACCTGTGGTGCTTTTTCCACATTTTTAGATCCCGTGGCGTGAGGTTACCCCTGGTAAACGCTCTTTACGGTACATATACAGGGTGAACACTGGAAACAGTGACATAGGCGTTTATCATGGGAAAACAGTTTTTCCCAAATACTATCTGTTTTATAAAAGATGGATAAGTAAAATACTAGCAAAGTAAAATTTACTCTTAAAGTAAAATAGTTTATTCTAGAGATTTTCGTTTTATAAAGCAAGAATAAAAATACTACCTAAAAATCTACAGAAAAAATTGCTCCACCGATTTTCGAGGAAGTAAATTTTATTCTGTAGAATAAATTTGGCACATCAACATGAATTAAATTAAATTCATTATAAATTTATTTGCTTTGTCTATTTCTGTGTAATTTTTTCCCCGTTCTCTCTTTTTTCCATATTAGTTGACACCTGGCACTTTATGACACACTTTATTTTCTACTTTGACTTTTGGATTTATTATATTATTTCAGGAACATACAGAATACAATATTATTAAAACATTCTGCGGAACATTGCTTGGAATAGATCCTCTTCAGTTGGAGATTAACATTATCCCCAGTAGTGGTTTTAAGGGATACCGTCTAGTAATGTTATATCCTGGTTTTATCAATCTCTCTTATGGTCCAGTAGTGGAAAGATTAGCCGGTATAAGAAATCGCAGCCTGAGTGTACTACGGTATTCACACACTATTCATGGAGGCTCTTTTCATTGGCCCCAGTTAAAATTGTAGTTGCAAATTCATAAAAAATATAATTTTATTACCACTCTGGCCTATAGGTTCTTATATTTTATTATAGAAAATATTAAAATATTTATATGCAAAAATCACAAAATAATGACAGATGTCATGTCTCTGTCGGTAAATCACTAGGATATATTTACTCTGCAAGTAGTTATTTTACTCTGTAACTTGTTTTATAAAACAGACATTTTTATTTACTCGTCGATTAAATTTACTTTCAAAGTAATAACTCAGCAGTTTATTCGATGTTTATAAAACCGGGCATTAGAGAATGATATCCTAAAAATTTTAAATTTACACTTGTTTTGCCCGAGTTAATTTAATTTAAAGACGTGGTAAAAACAAATTTAGTATATACATTATTTCAGATACCCATTTATGACAGGTTATTTGGTTTGATGGTTGACATTTTTTATTTTTTGTAATATCCATTTGTACCACTAGCTTGGGCACCAAAAGCATAAATTTAAAAAATTTGCATCCAAAAATTTTCAATTTAATTCTCTAAATCTGTATTTATAAAGCACTACATGTTGCTTTACGGGACCGATAATATTTGAGAAAAACTGTTCACCCTGTATGTCGTCATTATACAGGGTGTTGACACTAAGCTAGGAACATTTAACATGGCATTTTAGTTTTTTGCAATTTCCTGCTCTTCTATTCATTTTACGGCAAAAACTGTAGTACGCATAGTTGTTTAGAATTAAAAGTTGTATACAAAACTGTTTTAAATTTTTTTATTATCTCTTGACGTTTATAAATAATTTATGAAAACCAGAAATAAGAAAACAATAGTCATGGCTATAGCTACTATTAAACCGAAATATTATAATTTCTTTTTAAAATTGTGAAGAAACTAGAACCATAAAAAAATGTTAAAACAGTTTTGTGTACAACTTTTGATTTTAAGCAATTTTGCACTCTATAATTTTTGCCGTAAAATGAAGAGGAGTGTAGGAAATTGCAAAAAACTAAAATCCCATGTTAAATCGCTATGTTCGCACCTTAGCGCCAATACCCTGTATAGCGATGTCTGTAAAAAGAAATAGATTGGCACACCCAGAAATGGATAATACATCGTGATGACATATTTAATATTTTTTACCAATATTACAGCCTGAACAATGTAAAGTTATGACTTTTATATATAATTTTTTTTTATAAATATAAAATTATTGTATCGGAACATATTAGTCCCACTTGTGTTTCTTTTTGTAGATTGTACATTTCCAGAATGCAAATATTATTTTCTAATTATTATTATTTTTCACGCGTAATAAATGCATTTTTCGTTTTATATCAATAGAAATTGTCTCATTTTTAATACTGCAGATGCAGAATACTATTTGTCTCATAAAAAATACTATTTATATTATTCATATAAGTACTTAATTTTCTAGGACTTCTGTAACTTTCCATATAATTTTGTTTATTATAATTACTAAATTTTACTTATTTAAGTAAAACTAGTTTTGTTATTGAGTTATACAATTTTGTTGTTCATAATAGAAAAATCTGATTTGGCCAGCACATTACCTTCCGTTAGTCCTATGTATTTTGTATAAATGTCATATAGAAAGTTCCTTGCAAAATATTCTATTTCTTGTACATTACCTTAAAGCAGCTGTGTGTGTTTTATACAAATTCCATATGCAGAAAGTATCTAGCAAAAGATCCTATATTTACAGTAAAATTAAAACACAAACATACTGTCAATTGCACTTGTCACTGATACATTTCAATCAGAATTTTCTTAATATAGCAGTTGTTTCCAGAGTTATAGCATAGCTGGCTAATATAAGATATTTAATTTCTTTATAATTTTTTAAATCTATATCCATTCAATATGAAGTATGAAATGCATTCAAATCGTATAGAGAATATTATTTAATATTTATAATAACATTAAATGTGAAAAATAATATTTAACATCGTTTCGGTTGACCAATTATAACTAAAATCTAATTAGTTCTTCATAAGGATGTAACGAAGATGAATACAAAAAAATTATAATTTTTGGAATTGTAGGATTAGAGTTATCGCAGGCAAAAATTTTGTTCACATAGACACACACACACACACACACACACACACACACACACACACACACACACACACACACACACACACACGCACACACACATACATACATACATACATACATACATACATACATACATATATATATATATATATATATATATATATATATATATATATATATATATACATACAGACATCATCGTAAAAATAGTAAAATCGTATTCTAGGTATCCTAAAACGTGCTTATTCTTCAAAAACTGACAACTGATTTTTTTGACCAAAGACAATACCTTCCTTACCTAAAGGTGACGGAAGGTAAAAAGGAAGTATTTAGCCTTGAGATTTCTAAATTTGATTTTTAATTAATATTACATTTTATTAGAATACTTCGGGATGATATTTTCTCCATCATCAGCAAAACAAAGGTAGATTGAACATTGAAATGATTTGGCTGAGTCATGATGGTTTTATTTTTGATGTGTTACACACACACACATACACACATACACACACACACACACATACATACATACATACATACATACATACATACATACATACATACATACATACATACATACATACATACACACACACGTATAGACATCAAACATCAACGTAAAAATAGTAAAATTGTATTCTAGGGACCCTAAAACGTGCTTATTCATCAAAAACTCACCACCGAATTTTTAACCAAAGATAATACCTTCCTTACCTAAAGGTGACGAAAGGTAAAAATGCATTTGAATTATTTTTGTAAGTTTTTCACTTCTATATTTAAATTAGAGCAATAATACACGTCATATGATTTGATTTATAGTACAAATGTTTACGAAACAAAATAAAAAAACATAATATATTTGAAAGTATATCCTTAGCATATCTGTAATTAATTATATATAATAATATAGTCAACAACTTTTTTCTACTACACATAATTATTTCCTGAAACCTATAGGAAATTTCATAGCAAATTTTAATTATTGCTCTAGATTCAAAATCTTATATCTTTCATCTTTTATTCTTCTTATTTAACTTGTTACATATTTGAGAAGTATGAGTATACAATAACCGGTCTACTTTACCAAGCCCAGATTCTTAAGTAATATATTCAGAAAACCAGTTAGGTTACACGAGGTACGCAAGGCGAAGTATGATAAACAGTAATGTGTTTTCATCATATTAATTTCACTTTCTTGGCTTGAAATTTCCTTGAAACACGAAGACAATACATTCATAATTATTTAGTTAACGACAATTCTGTAATAACATTACAATCTTCAATCATTAATATTTTTTTCTCTTTTATTTTCTAAATGAAAAACAATTATTTGCATGTCCTTAAAAGTGTATGAAAATCAATTAAAAAGTAGTAGTGTTTATACTTTCGATGTTTGGTTGTTGTGAATATTTCGGTATAGAAACTGTCCCACTTCGAACAACTTTCAAAACTCGTTCCACTTGACTTGGAGATCGAACAGTGTTTTCACACAATCGGTAAAAGATTTCTCATTGAAAGTTTACGCGCGATATTACACTATCTCCCGTACCGGTTACCATATAATATAAATCATAGACTGCTGTAAATTTAATTATAAGATATAATAAACATGATGACGATCTGTATTTATTGAGAGACAAAATGGTTTTTGCTCTTTGATATCTAGAAATTTCTAAACTAAAGTCTACATTTTAATTATACCTTTTTATCTTCCGTCATTTAGGTAAGGAAGGTATTGTCTTTGGTAAAAAATTTCGTTGGTGAGTTTTTGATGAATAAGCACGTTTTAGGGATCCTAGAATACGATTTTACTATTTTTACGATGATGTATGTATGTATCTGTATTTTTCTAATGCAATAACTCTAATACTACAATTACAAAAATTATAATTATTTTGTATTCCTCTTCGTTACATCCATGTGAAGAGCTGTTTAGATTTTGGTTATAATTGGTCAACCGGAATTACCCTCAGTTGAAGATTTTAACAGTGTTTCTTAAAAAAGCGATGTTAAATATAATTTTTTCACATTTAATGTTATTATAAATATTAAAGACTATTTTATTCTCTATACGATTTAAATGCATTTTATATTACCTCCCGCTATTTAATTTTTTTATTAATTTAAATATATATATATATATATATACTTACATATTTAGTTATTGCGAAAACTGTTATTAATTTGAAATGATTAGTTCTTTGACAGTGACATTTATCTGTCAGTTAGATACATTTAAGATATGAACTGTGTAACAAAGGAGATTTGATTGTTTAAAGCGTTGGCTCCGGGATTAAATTTATAGATAATTTTATGAATTTATCCATAAAATATATAGAAAAAGTATTAATACAAATCTGTAGAAAATTTAAAAATCTTTAATTTTTATAATAACATTATTCTCGAAAAAATAGCATTTAAAGGTATTTTTCGAACTATTTTGAGCTTCTAGTAAAGTGCCATTTCCGGTTATCCGTTTTACACCAAAATCTAATGGGCTCTTTCCAAAAAGTTCGAAATACAAGGATTCAAAATTTTCTGAATGATAGTATTTGAGTTAGAGTAAAGGATTCACACATACACACAGCATCATCGTGAAAATGTTAAAATTGGATTCTAGGGACCTTAAAACGTGGTCATTTAGCAAAATCCCGATATGCGATTTTTAGCACGATCCCTATACCTCCCTTACCAACGGTAGCGGGAGGTAAAAATTATAAAGAAATTAAATATCATATATTAGCCAGTTATGCTATAACTCTGGAAACAGCTGCTATATTAAGAAAATTCTGATTGAAAGGTGTCAGTATCAAGTGCAGTTGACAGTATGTTTGTGTTATAATTTTACTGGAAATATAGGATATTTTGTTAGAAATTTTCTGCATGGAATTTGTATAAAATACATACAACTGCCTTACGGGTAATATACAAGAAATAGAATCTTTTGCAAAGAACTTTCTGTATGACATTTATACGAAATACATAGAACTGACGGAAGGTAATGTGCTGGCCACATCAGATTTTTTTAAACTATAAAGAGTTTTATTTAAAAATACAGCAGTTGGCGATTGAAATTCAACCGTTTTTCAATACTTCAATTCAAAAATTTGAGTTCGTAAAACCAAACTTTCTTCGTACTATTTTTTGTTCGTAAGCATAGCCAACATAATATATTTTGCCAATTGCTTTCTATTTCAAATAAGTCTTCGCATAGGATAAAAAATTGATTAAATTTTTTATCCATTTTATTTTGATCTTAACTTCAATGAATTTTTACCTTTCGTCACCTTTAGGTAAGAAAGGTATTGTCTTTGGTCAAAAAATTCGGTGGTGAGTTTTTAATGCATAAGCACATTTTAAGGTCCCTAGAATACGATTTTACTATTTTTACAATGATGTCTGTATGGATGTATGTATGTATGCGTGTGTGACGATTTTTTCGGATCGCATAACTCCAATACCACCTATCAAAAATTATAATTTTTGCATATTCCTTTTCTTTAGATCCATATGAAGAACTGATTAGATTTTGGTTATAATTAGTCGACCGGAAGTACCCTAATTTGAAGATTTAATCAGTTTTTCTTGAAAAAATGCTGTTAAATATCAGTTTTTCACATTTAATGTTATTATAAATATTTAAGAATATTTTATTCTCTATACGATTTGATTACATTTTATACTTCATATTCAATGGATATAGAGTTAAAAAATTATTAAAAAATTCACTTTCTACTACTACATTAAGAAAATTCTGATTGACAAATGTCAGTGTCAAAGTGTAATTTACATAATATGTTTGAGTTATAACTTTACTTGAAGTATATAGAATCTTAAAAGAAACTTTCTGTATGGAATTTGTACAAAATACATAGAACTAACTGAAGGTAATGTACTGGAAATATGGAATCATTTGCAAAAAAATAACTTTCTGTGTGGAATTTGTACAAAATACATAGAACTGACGGAAGGTAATGTGCTGGCCATATCAGATTTTTTTTCATTGTGAACGGAAATAATTTTTATTACAAATTTCCTACGCTACCGATGCCGCTAATTCTAGCACTCCCGTTAATTTTTGATATTTTGAATGGGCCTTTACATGCCTGGTTATTATAGCTATACTTTTCCAGAGTTTTCACAGTTTTCATATTTTGGAAGTTAAGCACTTTTCAGTATAAATAAAAAATGGAATCTATGACATTTCGTATGACAACAATACGCTTCAAATAAAATGTATCACACTACGAACAAGATAACATAATAATTAATTTGACAGAAACTATTGTAGTACCGGGCATATTTTATTCAATGTGGTTACCGAGCTTACTATGCAGTTAACCTTATGTTATGGTTATTTAAGTATTTAGGTCAGTAAGTAGTAAGTGCTACCTACCGGTAGAAGAGCACTTACTGACTGCAATGCTTATTACGTTTTTTGCACGATCGACGCATAAAATTAAATAAAATAAGATCTGAAAATTATTTAGACAAAATATTGTTGTCATTTTGAAAGTAAGATCGTGGGGTTGTTTTTTACTTACCGCCTTCGCCTCCTGTTCGCTAAGTGTACACATTACTTACCTATCAGTAATTCGTAAATAAAACTTACTGCCTTGGAAATCCTATCGGTAAACATTAAAAAAAGTCCAATCGTGCAAAAACTCCTATACACTACTCTTGATTTCTATTCGAAATCTGAGTCATATGGCATTTATTCAAAAAACCAATGTTTGACTCTGATGAAAGTATAAGTGTAAACATTGGTATTATAAGAATAAATATATGACTAAGATTGCAACGAACTATAATTGAATGTAAATGTTGCTAACGAATGCGTTTTTCTCTTTCAGTGTGGGCACAAGACGACGAAGGCAGCGATGACCAAAGCACAGAAGAACTATGTGAAAACAGACCTGCTGATGAATACTTCAGATTAACAACAGAAGGCGACTGCAGAGATGTCGTCAGGTATAGGGCGACAAAAAATTACAAACAAAATTATGTTTCACTGTCTTCGTCAAAATAATTATCAAATATTTTAAATGTTTATTCTTTAGTTTTGAAAAACAGCTCTGTGTTGTATAGATTTTGGTATCCTTCAAATAATGTATTGTCAGAATTTACTTTGAATTTTGAGCAATGCAACTCTGTATCAAACAGGTTTCTTTGAGTCAACCTATTATTTTATTTATTTTTTCATATCTATTTATAGCTTCTCACAGAATATTGTTGGAATTAGAAATGACTGACGAAAATACTAAAAATTTAATTAATCGTACTTTCAAACTTGCTCAATTTATTTTGTTGATAGAAATAATTTGGTGCCAAAATTTAACAGGATATTTATTAATAAAAATACATACAATTTACCGGATTATTCGGACTTATGATCATCCAGACCAATCGTGATCTTACAGGCTTATTCTACTAAAAATATATATAACGATATCGTTACCATACGACTGTCGCTAAGCATTTGGTTGAACGACTTTAATAACGACAAATGCCAAAAAGGTATTCTACTAATCATATCGTTATGACGAGTTTAACGATAATATCTAACTTCATGTTGATTTTGACAGAATAAATTTATTTTTGTTTTTCAATTCAAATTTGACATTGATTCAAATTTAAAAGTTTCATCGTACATAAAATTATTTATTATTCTCACCCTCGTTATACAGTTTACACGCTCCATATCTACTTGCGCCGTATGCAAGTTGATATAGGTATACGTAATTATCTATAAAATGATCAACAATAATTTTCCAGATTTTTATTAATGATATGATTATTAATGGTTGACTTAATACCACACATGAATCTTTTTCTACTGATATCCTCCTTGCTACTGATTTCTGATAGCTTCCATGAGCAAAAAAATTGCAAAGCTGCCATCATCTGAATTGAAAACAAAATATTTATGTGCATTCATATGTAATGTAATACGCATAAATAATAATTTATAAATAATCTAGAAATTTTTGGCAAGCCATCACTTCAACGAGTTCCTCATATACAGGGAATTTATTTTAATGTGCAACATATGGTCAATCACTTCCATGGTTACTACACACTACTGTCAAAAAATGACAGCAATGTAATATTTGTCCATTTTAAAATGCAACATACAAAAATTTGTATCTATATATTTTCAATACTAATTTCCAATAAATTAGCCTACATACTATTAACAAAAAATCAAAACTTTAATGTACCACATCTTAACAAACTTTGGCTTACAAAAATTCATAATTTTAATGTAATAAATGTTCAAAAATACCTTCATTCACACTGAGGCAATATCCTAGTCGCTCGTAGGAAAAATTGACACCATTTGTGATGAGTTCTGGAGGTATCTTCTGTGCTGCAATACTATTTATAATGTTGCATTTTAAAATGGACAAATATTACATTGCTGTCATTTTTTGACAGTAGTGTGTAACCATGGAAATGATAAACCATACATTGCATTTTAAAATAAATTCTCTGTATGGTGATATTTGCGTAAATAAATCTCTACATGCTTCTTTACTCATCAAAAAAAAAAAAAAAAAAAAAAAAATTTCCTCCGGTACAGTAAAAGGACGATTATATAAAATGTCATATTAAAAAATGTAATTATATAATATCTTGCTCAGCTACAATTAATAATATATCTTCTTCAGCCATTTTTACTTTTGTTTTCAAAATATATCTAACTTTACGACTTCAACGAGGCATGTGAACTTGTCGTTCATAAACGACATAAAATAACGATACGTAACGATAAATAAATTAGTAGAATAGGGTTTTGGTCAAAATCGTTATTATAACTACGACTCGTAACGATACATATTTTTTTAGTAGAATAGGCCTGTTACAGGCCTATTCTACTAAAAATATGTATAACGATATCGTTACCATACGACTGTCGCCAAGCATTTGGTTGAACGACTTTAATAACGACAAATGCCAAAAAGGTATTCTACTAATCATATCGTTATCGAGTTATCGTTATGATAAGTCTAACGATAATATCTAACTTCATGTTGATTTTGACAGAATAAATTTATATTTGTTTTTCAATTCAAATTTGACATTGATTCAAATTTGAAATTTTCATCGTACATAAAATTATTAATTATTATCACCCTCGTTTTGCAGTTTACATTTACACGCTCCATATCTACTTGAGCCGTATGAAATTTGATATAGGTATATGTCTATAAAATTATCAACAATAATATTGCAGATTTCTATTAATGATATGATTATTAATGATTGACTTAGTACCACATTTGAATCCTTTTCTACTGATATCCTCCTTGCTACTGATTTCTGATAGCTTCCATGAGCAAAAAAATGCAAAGCTGCCATCATCTGAATTGAAAACAAAATATTTATGTGCATTCATATGTAACGTAATACGCATAAATAATAATTTATAAATAATCTAGAAATTTTTGGCAAACCATCACTTCAACGAGTTCCTCATATATGGTGATATTTGCGTAAATAAATCTATACATGCTTCTTTAATCATCAAAAAAAAAATCTCAAATTTTCCTCCGGTACAGTAAAATGAAGATTATATAAAATGTCATATTAAAATAATAATAATAATATCTTGCTCAGCTACAATTAATAAAATATCTTCTTCAGCCATTTTTACTTTTGTTTTCAAAATATACCTAACTTTACGACTTCAACGAGGCATGTGAACTTGTCGTTTATAAACGACATAAAATAACGATAAGTAACGATACGTAACGATAAATAAATTAGTAGAATAGGGTTTTGGCCAAAATCGTTATTATAACTACATGTCGCCTGGTAACGACTCGTAACGATACATATTTTTTTAGTAGAATAGGCCTGTTAGTCAAGATAAACCGGTTTCCACTGTATTTGGACTTTAAAAACGCGTACCCGATTATGCGATCGGAATATGAAAAGAAGAGCAGATATTTCGAAGAGCAAACTGATAACGCTTTTTCCACCTAGGTGTGATAAGGCCGGAGAGAATGGACTTAGTCGCTTAGCATCCGTAAGATGTCCCGTTGGTCTGGCGTTCGACATCGAACGTCAAACTTGCGATTGGAAAACTAATGTTAAAAACTGTGATCAAATAGAAAGTAAGTCAATATGGCAAGATTCAACCAACAATACGATCTCTTAATCACAGTAAAGTTACTTTGAAGAAGACACTATCTTCTTTCTTCTCTTCTATCGAAAATGCAGAAAACTCAATAATCTATAATTTTTATAATTGTATATATTGAAAAATAATCTTGAGGTGTATATACTATTTTTGCTACACCGGGATTAGACACACAAAAATCAAATTTCTAAAATATAAGAGTTTCCGGCAAAATTCAACTCTCATCTTTTGCGCATGGGGTCTCGTGGCCGCGTGCCTGAGTGTCAGGTCGCGAATCTGGGGAACCGGCTTCGATCCCGACCGACGCCACATATTTTGAATTTTAAATGGCACAAAATTGACTCCTGTGGTGCACTCTCCACGCCAGTAATGAGTACCCGTGAGGTGACGCCTGGTAAGCGCCCGCAAGGAATGGCTCCAAAATTTAATAATACAGGTGCATATTTCATACATTAATTTTATTTTTGTTTATGTAGGTATTTATATAAATATATCTTTAATATTTACATTTTTTGGGCGCCTCACTAAGCTAAACGCCCTAAGCCAATGCCTAAGTGGCTCACGCCTTAAGCTGCCACTGATTCGGACGATGAATGGGTGTAGATCTCAATGAATTTATAATTATGCTGAACAATACCAAATATGTGTATGACAGGCTAAACTCATTTTCGAATGTATCCTGATATTTTTGAAAATTTATTATACAAAATAATCTTGTACGCGAATTACATGAAAATGGCTTGGAAATTAGGCAAGATTTTAATTTGGTATACTCAGATATAAATTAGTGAGTATGTTTATATCGACGTCCTTAATCGGATTTAAATGGATTTAGGATTAAAAATCGAATATAAGAAAACAATATAAACGATCTGCATTGGATTTAGAATCGGATTCTAAATCGACTTTACATAAATCCGTTTAAGGGCCACTTTTACAATCATTAGATAAAGCTCGTATAACGCTATACCAGATATAAAATTGGAAATTGTATTTTACAAACCTCAGATAGAATAAACACCAGTATTTCTTATCCCATGGAAATCCCTGGTTCTTATGGTTACCACGTAAACACAAACGATGTGTTGTTATTCATACGTTTGACAGATGTCAATAAAGTATTTCATCATCACTCTCAGAATCAAAAACATTGTTTATATCATCTAACATCGTGAAAAATGCAAATTAGAAGGCAGAAATAATAATATTGAAGAGAAATATTCTAACAAGAAGATAATTTTATTGTATCAGTACCAACCTAAAGTGATTTACCGTAATTCCTGGTATAACTATCTGATAAATAAAAATGCATTGTAAAAGACAGTCTTGTTTATCGGAAGTATAGTTGCTAGGAGTTATACCTCCGATAGCTATACCATAGTTTATCCAACAATTGTAAAAGTGGCCCTTATTGTCGCGAGATAAACAGTAATTTAACAGAAAAGTAGGTACTGAAACAATGAAAAAAAACGCAGAGTAATTTATTCATCTTTCATGGTTTGACAGTTAATATATGTCAACGATAAGTTTGTATAATTATTAGAAAAGCAATAAGAAATCCGTGGACGCAACAAGAAACAGAATATTTTTTGAAATTAATCCTGAAAAGAACAATAACTGATTTATTAGATGAAAAACTAAATAAATGTTAGATGAAAAATCTGAGTATAGTGTGTTCAATAAAATTCCTAACTCGGAGTAGGCTATGAACAGAGAAACATATGCCTGATCAAGTCAAGTCAAGATGTTAAAATTGATTTAAGGAGAAAAAAATAAAGAAGGATACAGTACAATGATATTCGCAGTTTTCTAATTTGTTTTCATTTTTAAAATAAGATTCAAGAAGAAAATGTTTTTGACAATATCTCATATTAAATTGACATTTAATTAAATATTTTTAAATTGACATACGTTTCTTTGTTCATAGCCTACTCCGAGTTAGGAATTTTTTTGAACACACTGTAAATGTGAAATCAAAATTATCAAAAGTCAAAATTAATACTAGTCAATAATGTTCTACGCATTGTATGCTGCTATGCCAACAGTGTCAGTAATAAATCCAATTATAACTAAAGTAAATTCGACAGTAATTGATCGCTTTAAATTTTTCTGGTATAAACAGTCAAGATTTAAGATTTATTTAAATCCGATTAAGGACTTCGACATAAACTCAGTACAGTGCACAGCCAGGCACACGTTCAGAGCTCAGGCGAGCCGTGTATGCATCTACACAGCACAGTATTTACCGAACGCGTTCTGTGCGATAGCACAGTACAGAAATGAACGAATTATAGGGACTAATGTGCTTATTCAGTAAAATTTCGGTGTATAATTTTTAGTATGATCCCTATACTTTCCTTGCCTAGGGTAGCGGTTGTCTAATGTAAATCTATCTAGTGTCTCTTCAAAGTAACTGATCATATGACTGATTTGGCTGATCTTCATGATTCTTCACCGTTCTTGATCTTCTTCTCTGTCGTATTGCGGTTGAGCCTTGCCCAGTCTACAGCTATACTAAGCCCCCCTATTGTCCATAGGTGCACAAAATCAGGTTTAAAACAAATTACTTGCCCCAGCGGTTTAGCCTTCGATGTGGACAAACAAACTTGTGATTGGAAGGGGAAAGTTACAAACTGTGATAAGTTGGAGAGTAAGTCCGGTGACGGATAAGAAAGGGAGCTACGCCGATACACACGCTAAGGGGGTGGGGAGATATATTCCCCCGGTGATAGGGTACAAGCCGAGTAGATAGACAGCCCTGAAAAGTTTAAAGCATGAACTGTATCTATGTACACTTTGCTATCTGATTAACTCTTTCAAAGATATGCACTGTTAATAATACACTTTGGTATAAGGGATAATAATTGTAAATAACACTTTTTATTTATATGTGGTGGTGGTGTTTTCAAATAAATATGAAGTCTGACTCAAAAATAGTCGCTAAATTTCAATGTCTTGATTATAATCAAAGAGATATTTGTGCACCATAATTTCCAAATGTAACACATAGGTACCTATTTACTTTTTTTACTATACTTTCTTTGTAATACCAAATTTTTCCTAATTTGATAATATCATATTTCGCCAAAAATTCCTACAATAATATATCTCTTTTCCTCATATTTTTTATGAGGTATATTATAATCCTGGTAATATCTTTTAGAACACGTACAAATTCCTATCAAATAAAACTTCAGTAATACCAAATTTTCCTAATGTATTTATTAAAAATTATGTGCAATATATCCCCTAAGTATCTCAGTTAAGCCTGATTTATTCTGGGATTCTAGGCATTTCTATAACGTCTATAAGCTTTTCTATAGTGACTTATTGACCTTACAGATTTCTATGAATACCTTATAGACGTCTATAACTTTAGCGTTGTCCAATAGTACTCCGTAAGTACTTATGGAAATCGAAAAATCTGTATTTCTGTCTTTTTTAGCATTACATTTTGTACTTGGTTTAGTGGACAAGAATTACAGAAAGTAATAATAAGTATACTTTTATTGCATATTGACAACTGACGTATGTCAAACTTGTTAACCTTTATTTTATATAGGTACATGTTTGCATCAGCACAAATTATTTAAAATAAAGAATCCCAACAGAATAAGAACTGAAAAACAGACTGCTTAAATATTTTGCAGGAGTATTAAAATTATGAATATTATATACTGTTTCATATAAAAGTAGGTATTTAATATTTACAATAACTCCGATATTAAAATTATTTTAGTTCTTGCAGTTTGTATATTCATTTGGGTCTTTTCCAGGGATAAACAAATCCGTGGTCTTTTCAAAATTCATGGATGTCCAGAGTAAAATTTGACAGATATAATTGCCAACCTTACAAAAATATTGTTGAAATTATAATTACAATATTTTATAAAATTAAAATGTCTTAGGAAGTATTTTTTCAAATAACATACTTTTAATATTAGAAGATAATAAATTAAAATAAATCCATGTTTTCCAATCATTTTAAAATTTATTAAATTATATTTTATAATGATTGGTAACATTGACGTTATAGATTCCATAAGATGAATTTACAGATCAAGCGAGTTATAGACCAGTTGCACAGAATACCGTTTTATGGAAATCTATAAGGCGTTCATTTATAGACTTTCTATCTATTAGTTTATAGAAATTTAAGAGAATGTCTAGAATCCCAGCATTAGATAATCATATATTAACAATTAAATTGACATGCAAAATATTTTAATTTTTACATAATAATTTTTGATCAAATTCTTTACGTTTTACACGATCAAATATTTGTGACGTTTTTGACTGTTGCCTAATAAACTATACTTTTAATTTGGTCGTCTTTGGATCAACAATTTCACCAAAATTCGTTTTCGTTTCACTGCAACAATTACATTTTTTTAATGTTTGAATTCATTGTTCTTGAAATATTTGAACTTGGTGTTGGTTTTGACAAATATACTTTTAAAAAACATAGTAGTTAACTACACATGAAATATAAACTTTTGTTTAATGAAAACCCTAAATATTACCAAAATTTGAAGCAAATGATCTTCAAAATTAGACTTTCTAGAAGCCTTACTTTTATAGGTGTTTATGTAATTTAATTTAACTCTGGATTATGTTTATATTAGAAAATTATTTACTGAATGTTAAAATGTAATAACTTGTAACTTACAAGCCAATTTTGAACAAATCTGTAAGTCTTACAAGTCTGTAAATCAGTAAAACCTGACAAAAACGCATCTATTTTTGTTGATTAATATAAAAGAATGCAGAAAAGTGGCAGCTTCGTTCTGATTTTGTTCATTATTTACAGATCTCTAAGACATAAACTTTTTAAAAACAGTTTTATATCCCTTGAAAGTACATGTCGCTGTTTGTAAATTATATTTACAATATTTAGACTATGGCTGTTTTTGTCAAGAGCTATTCAATTGCACTCATTTTAAAAAAAATATGGATAATTTCTTTTTTTTACTATTTTTGAAGCAGACTCATATTACCTACACCTAAGTCCTGTACATAATAGAACTTTTTATATGTGCCTATTTCTCTCTATATGTATTTTTCTTTCAAATTCCATTCTTATCTATATCAATCTATTATTTTCAACTATTTCATATGTTCTTTATTTTCCATTTCAAAAAGAATTATTCTAGTTCTTGTGTGACTTTCTAAATGTGACTAAATGATTAATATCTTTTTCTATTCTTCTTGTCTTTCTCTATCGAAGAGATCGCGTGTAAAAAATTGTAGCATATCACAGTTGGACGATTAGAAATGGCACCTATGTATATTATTGTAAATAATCATTAAGAAGAAATGCAAATTGATTAATTGTTCTTGTGTGGTAAATTTTAGAGCCTAGAAAAATCCTCCCCATCTTGAAGACCGATGAGCCTGTGTGTCCAGATGGCAAACTTTCTTGTGGTAATGGAGAATGTGTTGACAAGGAGCTTTTCTGTAATGGAAAGCCAGATTGCAAGGATGAATCTGATGAAAACGCTTGCAGTAAGTATTCAAATTTCAGAATGTATGTTTGTATAGTCATCGTATGCCTTAAATATTTGATATCAATTCTGCTCCAGTTTATCTTTTGTTAATGAAAATGGAAGCCAAATTTGAAAAGTTCATATAAAATTTCACATGACGTCACAATTTTGCGACTGTAGTATCGCCTACCGAGTAAAAATGGAACTATATATAACGTTTATTTTATCACCAGCAAGAGTAGCCTTCAAAACTTTTTGAGTATTTCTTGCCTTATACCATCTTTCCCTTACATCTTGAGCCATGAGAATACGAACAAATTTTTTATTTTTACTTCTCAACGAGTTGTTCTCGCAGGACGGCACAGAACAGTATTGTATAACCATTTTAATATCTAAATCAAATATAAATTGTATTTATTTTTATTTAGCATATTTCGTTATTTGTACATACTTTATTTAAAAAAAATGTTTGAAGGATATTAACGTTACTTTCAAAATGTTGGTTGTATAAGGTTATATTAGAAAAGTGACAGATCTGATTCATGTACAGTACAGTCACGAGTACGGGTGTTCCTCACTATCGTGTATTTGTGTACAAAATTATGACTTCACAAAATCAGACTCAGAATCTTTATAAAGAAAATGATGAATGAAAGTATACATACATAAAGTCCGTTTCCACGACTTGATCCCCACGTCATCAATAGTAAACATATGGTTCAAATCGCCAGAGGAGGGAGGGAATTGATGACGTTATATTGTTACCATGGTTTTATTATAGGGATTTAATTTTCTAGTTTGATATAATGTGGAGTATGACAGGACTTTATCATGTTTGACATTTTCAATATTTTATTTGCAATAATTTTGTTGTTTGCTAATATATCTACTGGGAGAATATTATTAGGTACGTTCTACTGGTGTCAGAAATCTTCCTACTTCTTCTAGTAGAACATCAATGGTCGTTCTTTTGCGTCAAAAAAATCGAAATATTCCTACGAATCATTCCAACATCAGAGTTGGAAGCGTTGTTGGTAGGAAGATATATAGAGTAGAGATAAATTCAAAATTTTACTAGCCGACTGTCGCATGTATATTTCTGTCACATTTGTGAATGTTTAGATTAGACTGTGCTCAACAAAAATATCTCTTTTACGTTTTTATTATTTAATATATTTTTATATAATTATAATCTCTGTAATATTTACATAAAAAAATTTTGAAGATCCAAAATAAACATACAAAGTTATCTTTAGTTGTTAACTAACAATAAAACATAACCACTGCCACTGTTCTATTGTATTTATTTTTTTACTTGACAGCACTTGACAGTTACTTGCTACTGAGCGTTCTATTGCTTTAAGAATATTCTTATTCTAGTAGGAATATTTCTGACAGGGATAGAACGTACCTATTATTCATCAAATTTCGAAGGGACACTTACATATTTCGCATTTGAATAATTGTCATATCAAAACGGGTAAAAACTAACACTATGGCCTATATTGTCAATTTCGCTATTCATCAAAATTCGAAATATAAATAGTTATTTAGAAATAATAAACCTAATGAATAAATACGGTATAAGTATAATGGATAAAATATACGTCTTTTTATTGTCCAAAAGCAATATGTTGCAATAATTGTAGTAAATCTTAGAAACATCGCCTTGCAATAGCAAAATGTACAATATGTATATTATCCTAAGAATTAACAAAATGACCAACACACAACGAAGCACAAATTATTATCGACGCCAAAATTACCTTAATCACATGAATGACAGAATGACATGAATAATTTTTCCATATTAAACGCCTATGTCACGGTTTCTGGTTTTTACCATGTATGATCTTCCACTAAAACATTTTTCCTTTCTAGCTGTTGACTCAGACCCCAACCGTGCACCAGACTGCGACCCAACACAATGCGTCCTCCCTGATTGTTTCTGTTCCGCCGACGGTACCCGTATTCCCGGCGCTCTCGAACCATCTGCAGTTCCCCAAATGATCACCATCACCTTCAACGGCGCTGTGAACGTCGACAACATCGACTTGTACGACGAGATCTTCAATGGACAACGCTCAAATCCCAACGGGTGTCAAATCAGGGGAACCTTCTTCGTATCACACAAATACACCAATTATGCTGGCGTACAAGACTTACACAGAAGGGGACATGAAATTAGTGTATTTTCGTTAACACATAAAGAAGATCCTAATTATTGGACTCAGGGATCGTATGATGATTGGTTAGCTGAGATGGCAGGAGCTAGATTGATTATCGAAAGGTTTTCTAATATTACTGATGGAAGTATCATTGGTATGAGAGCTCCTTATTTGAGAGTTGGAGGTAACAAACAATTTGAAATGATGGCAGATCAATTCTTTGTATACGATGCATCTATCACTGCTTCTTTGGGTCGCGTACCAATCTGGCCTTACACCTTATACTTCAGAATGCCTCACAAATGTAACGGAAATGCTCACAATTGCCCTAGTCGTTCTCACCCAGTCTGGGAAATGACCATGAATGAACTCGATCGTCGTGATGATCCCACATTCGACGAATCCCTTCCAGGTTGCCATATGGTAGACTCCTGCTCCAACATCCAAACTGGTGAACAATTCGGCCGTCTTCTTCGTCACAATTTCAACAGGCATTTCAGCACCAACCGTGCTCCTCTGGGACTTCATTTCCATGCCAGTTGGTTGAAGAGCAAAAAGGAATTCAAAGAAGAACTGATCAAATTCATCGAAGAAATGCTGGGAAGAAACGATGTGTACTTTGTTACCATGCTTCAAGTTATCCAATGGATGCAGAACCCTACTGAATTGACTGCTTTGAGAGATTTCCAGGAATGGAAAGAGAAATGTGATGTTAAGGGACAACCCTTCTGCTCGTTGCCTAATGCCTGTCCATTGACTACCAGGGAATTGCCTGGAGAAACTATTCGTCTGTTTACTTGTATGGAGTGCCCCAATAACTATCCCTGGATTTTAGATCCCACTGGAGATGGTTTCTCAGTTAGGAAATAAGTGCAAAGACTATAAATCTACTGTACATAACACTAAGTTACAATGTAAAAACTTTTTTATATTAAAATAAAAATTGAAAAATTTATAAACCATTTAAATCCGTTCGTTTTATTTCTTAAACATGACTTGTAGCACGAGCGTGGTTCTAACATCGGTCTTAGCTAGAACCAAGGCAACGCCTTGGCACATTCTTCAAGGTTGTTAACAAAATCAGTGTTGCCAATAAACTAATTAAGCCGAAAATCTACTGATAGCCTTATTCAATAAATGTGACTTCATTATTTTAAATTGTTTATCCTACAAACAAGTCAAGAAGCAAATCATATTAAACAATTTTAAATAATGCGATCAAATTTATTGAATATGGCTGTCAGTATATTTTCGGTTTAATCAGTATATTGGCAACACGTTTTTTTTTAACACAACTGAAGTATGTGGCATGTCGTTGCCTTGGTTCTAGCCAACACCGGTGTTAGAACCACGCTTGTGCTACCAACCAGTAAGTAAAACAGCATTGAAATCTTTTTAAATACCATAACACTGAAACCTATTTAACTACTCTGAAACCCGTATTTTCATCTCTGGTTAAACTATCTGTCAACTGTCAGTTAATATTTAGCATGTGCATTTTTTAATCAACATTTTCATCTCCCACCATACCATAGGTAAGGGAGGTAAGGGAGGTAAGGTTATCGGTCCAAAAAGTTGATGGCGAGTTTTCAGTAAATAAGCACGAATTAGAGTCCCCACAACACGTTTTTACTATTTTTATGATGATGTCTGTGTGTGTATGTGTGTGTGTGTCTGTGAGAGTGTGTGTATATGTGTGTGTGTGTGTGTATGTGTGTGTGTGTGTGTGTGTGTGTGTGCGTGTGTGTGATAATTTTTTCGTCCACAATAACTCATCCGAAAATTTCTATTTTCCATATTTAAGCTTTCTACATTCATACAAAGAGTTGATTAGATTTTGGGTAAAGCTGGACGACCGGAAGTGATACTTTACTTGAAGCCCATAACAGTTTTTAATGAAAAATTATATTAAAATATAATCCATAACTTTTCAATTTTAGTATTTAAGACTTTCATATCAAGGAGAATAACATATTCGATTTTGTCTAAAATTAATAAACCGGAAGTAATACTTCACTTGGAGCTCTGAACAGATCTTCGTGAAAAATATATTATTGTATAGTCAAAAACTTTTTAAATTTAATAGGTATTTAAGACTTTTTTATGAAAGGAAACAACATATTAGATTTTGGCTAAAATTGATAAACCTGAAGTGATACTTTACTTGAAGTTCTGAACATATTTTCGTGAAAAATATGTTGATGCAATCTAAAACTTGTCAAATTTGGTATTTAAAACTTTTATATTAATGAGAACGACATTAGATTTTTTCTAAAATTGATAAACCGGAAATCGTACTTTACAGAAAGCAATAAACAAATTTTCTTGAAAAAATATATTAAAACATGATCCAAAACTTATCAAATTTGGTATTTAAAACTCAATACTTATATGATAAACCAGAAGTGGTACTTAATTTGGAGCTCTTAACAGATTTTCGAGGAAAAACATAATAAAATATAATCCAAAATTTCGTATTACAGACGTTTCTATTTATTGGAACGAGAAATTAGATTTTGTTTACAAACGATCAATCGGAAGTGATACTTTACTTAAAGCTCATTGCTATTTTAAACATTGAATTGACGGGAGGTTATGTGCTGGCCACATCATATTTTTCTGTTTGAACTTAGACAGGTAAGGCAGAGATTAAAATTGCGGTACTAATGGCCCATCGAAATTTGACAGCAATATATTTTAATTCATTTGAAATTTCATTTCGCTGCAATATTGTCAATTTAAGCCAAGTTTGATATTTAAGTTACGGTACTGCAAACGGCCATAAAGAAACCAATGGACCTTTTCAATTTAACGGCTATCACACCAGTTGGGCTGTCAAACGAAACGTCAAAAATATTGCAGTCATTAAAATACCTGTATTCTCAGTTAAAATTTGCATCGTTAGACATTTTAAAATAAATAAAAGCTTTTGTAACTTATTTCGATAAGATTTTTTAAAGTTATCTGAGATATTCTTACATTTTACGTCTAAATTTTTTAGAAACAAACGTCATAGATCTCAGTTGTTCTTACTATGCGCAGATCCCCATTGCGCATACCTTCTATCTCTAGAATTGGTCCATTGAGAAATTCAAAAATTTGAAATGGACAGATAAATACCAATGTGCTTAGACAGGAATGTGTGGCGAAGGATGATTGTTGCGTATTGTGGTCCGGTATTTCGCTACCGAAAATCGACCATTTCAATATGTAAGGAGTGAGGAATATTTGCTATTTGTAGATTTACTGTTAGTAAGAATATTGTTAAGATAGAGGAGTTAGTCAGCTAAGCTCTTATTGTTTCTATAATCATGTTCGGGTTTACGTCAATCCACTAAGTGGGATATGCGTGATTTTTATATATGTCAAAAATCAAGAGTACAGAGTTTTCATGACACGTTCGTGATATGATTTTGATGGGAATACAAACATTTTATTCCGTTTTATTTTCTGTACGTGTAAACCTGTTCTTCACAAATATTTGTTAAAATCAAGGAACTTGAGATCCAAACGTCACGCGTTGCCATAGTTATAAATATTAGATTAAATTCTGACATTTGTGTTATCAGTATTATGTTAAATTATCAATTTTATTTATTAAACAATTTATCCATCCCCAAATTATTGTTTTGTGACAATGACATTGTCACAAAATAACTGTACTATGTACAATTTCATCAACTATTCAATCTATCAAATAATAATCCCTTCTTTACCAAGCCACAATTCAGCGGTAGTTCAAGTGTCATCAATATGTCATCGACTTATATTCTATCCCGAGAAAAATTCTACAAAGCTAAGAAATACCCTCAAGAGTCTGTCATAGAATGGTTAGAACGATTAAAGCGTCTAGCAGCGAACTGTTCCTTTGGAATTGATAAAGAAAGTATTATTAGAGATATGTTTGTTATTGGGATTGGGCCTGGTTACATGCAAGATAAACTACTACAAAGAATTGACCAACAGAAGAATATTACTGCAGATGGACTTTTAGGAGTTGCACTAGAATCAGAAAGAATGAACTGTTCAAATGTTGAACCAGGTAGAATAATACATAGAATTATAATCCTACTGTTATTAATTATTTTAGATTTGGTATAAAACATTTCGCGCTTATATGTCACATTAGTTTTCCGAAAATTTTTGAAGGGACGATACTGTGGTTTAAGGAAAGTATATTGAATCTGTTTATTACGTATTATTGTTTTAACGTTTAATATAGAACTATAGTGGTCCACTTTTTTTCTATACGACCAAGTTTATTTCTGAATTGCCCCATGAGTCTTTGGCGGGTTTTATAATTTATTATGTAGACTTTTTAAAAAATCCTGCAGCATAACTGATTTAATTTTAGGGCTATTTTCAATATAAAATAAAGCAAGGCAAAGTTTTAAAATACAATAAATAAAAATCGAGGAGGCCTCACATTTCAGGTCTCAAAATAAAGATTGTTTCATTACATACATACATAAAATCACGCATGTTCCACTTAGGGCCGATATTTTCACTTGCGAATGAAGGTTTAGATAAATCTATCCTTCGGATAAAATTTTTTGTCGTCTTTTCACTTGCAAATAAATTTATTCGATAGAATAACATCTGTTATTCGCGGAATAAATTATTCGGTACTTGGTTAGCGAATAACTGTTTATTCGTAAGATCATTACATTTCCACATAGTGCAGATTTATTAACAAAATGGATATATTAAATATTATGATGATATTTTCAACTATGAATTAATAAATAACGTGAGAAATCGATCACACATCATCAGACAGCGACATAACCACATACGGGCTGGTATTTTCACTTGCGAATAAAGGTTCAGTTAAATTTATCCGTCGGATAAATATTTTTGTCGTCTTTTCACTTGCAAATAAATTTATTCGAAAGAATAACGTCTGTTATTCGCGGAATAAATTATTCGGTACTTGGGTAGCGAATAACCGTTTATTCGTAAGTTCATTACATTTCCACATAGTGCAAATTTATTAAAAAAATGGATATATTAAATATTATGATGATATTTTCAACTATGTATTAATAAATAACGTGAGAAATTGTTCACACACCATCAGACAGCGACATAACCACATACTTGAAATAATTTTTGACAGATTCCGATTATGAAAACAATTTAGTATCACATATTGGGGATTGCATTTGATCTCAAACAGTGAATAGGTAAATCATTATAAACATCCTGTCATTTGACGCTGGAAAATATGTTCGAATTTTGGATACTTTTGTTGAATACATTGACAAACATTTACTTTGAACTGAAAGAAATATACAAAAAGTACAAGGACAATTTTACAATATACATATCTCGTTTACCACATATGAGTGTTGCATTGGTACACTTGTTAAATTACAGTCTCCCGGGGCTAGAAATACAGAATATAGATGACATTGACATTAAAGATGTCAAACAAAATTTTGACAACTACGGATTCAAAAGTAGTTGACACATTTCATCCTTGTCTGCCTAACGTGGCTACGCCAAACTCCATCCTTCTCTACTGACACAAATTCACTCTGCAAGGCTACCAATTCACGAACGTTAAAGTTATTCGACAGATAGCTATTTGTTTGTGTAAAATGTGTGAAAAGACGCAATGGAATTATTCGTTGGATAAATATATAGAATAAATTTATTTAACGAATACTTATTCGAAACTTTATTAGGAAGTGAAAATACCGGGCCTACATGAAATAATTTTTGACAGATTCCGGTTATGAAAACAATTTAGTATCACATATTGGCGATCGCATTTGATCTCAAACAGTAAATAGGTAAATCATTATCCTGTTATTTGACGCTGGCAAAATATTTTCAAATTTTTGATACTTTTGTTGAATACATTTAAGAAACATTTACTTTGAATTGAAAGAAATATACAAAAAGTACAAGGACAATTTTACAATATACATATCTCGTTTACCACATATGAGTGCTGCATTAGATGGTACACTTAATAAATTACAGTTTCCCGGGGCTAAAAATGCAGAATATAGATGACATTGACATTAAAGATATCAAACTACGGATTCAAAAGTAGTTGACACATTTCATCCTTGTCTGCTTAACGTGGCTACGCCAAACTCCATCCTTCTCTACTGACACAAATTCACTTTGCAAGGCTACCAATTCACAAACGTTAAAGTTATTCGACAGATAGCTATTTGTTTGTGTAAAATGTGTGAAAAGACGCAATGGAATTATTCGTTGGATAAATATATAGAATAAATTTATTCAACTAATACTTATTCGAAACTTTATTCGAAAGTGAAAATACCGGGCCTTAGTGGGTTAGCACAAACCCGAAACAATAATAAAAACAACGACCACAAAAATAATCACTATAAATTTTAAAACTCGACAAAGATTCATGGGGCAAGTCAGAACTAAACTACGTCGTACAAAAGAAAATGGACTGCTAGCTCTTTATTAAACATGATTGTTAAAGCTTAAACTATGTTAATTTTCCGAAAACTTATATGACAATATGTTAAAAGAAAAGTTATGGCATTATGTTCTTCATTTTTTATTTATTTTTCAGATGTTGAAGATTTAGGTTTAGAGTGTCTTGACGATTTTTTACAATGGCAAGAAGCAAAGAAGTTTCGACGTAAATCAAGTATATAATAAATATTTGTTAAATTAGCAATTATTTTACTTATGTATATTTCAGAAAGTGGGTGTGAAGAAAATGATATGACTCCACACTGTTCTGAAGCAACAAGTAATGTTTCAACAGCCGGATGCTGTGAAAAAAACAAATGTACTGAATCTAAAATTATATACTTGTAAAAGTATAGTCATACATGTATTTTATTTTTCAGCTACAACTACTACAAGCTTTGATGAATTTTTACAATGGCGAGAAGCAATGCGTTGTCAGCATAAACCCGAATCAAGTATGTACTAAACCTTTACATGAGCAATTATTTTATGAACGTGGCTAATTCCGAACGCGGGACCGTGTTAAAAAAATAAAATCCCGAAGGATCAATTAAACCAGGATGAGGCGTGGTTTAGAACTAGAAACGAAACTTGTGCAAAAAAATAAAAAACCTGAACGCGGGACCGTTTTTAAACACCTTACGTAGCTTGTATATTTCTCTAAACAAAACAACAATAAGCTATACCTAACACACAAAATTCGACCTTAGTTTTCCAAACATTCACAAATGAAAATTAGGTTTATGGTTTTTGTTTAGGTTTAAGTATGTCATTCGTAAATGTAAGTTTAAATTAACTTTAATTTAGTTTTGATATGTACCTACAGACATCTATAATGCTTCAAAAACAAGATTAAAATATCGGTAGAGAAGTACTTAACAGATACCCGTGCGCCGTGAAACTGTCGCTTGGCATTATTGTTTATATTTCAGCAATTAAGTTTTGACAGTCTCCATGTTCTTTTCGCATTTGTTTAAGAAGCCGAATCCACCAAATGAATATTAAATAAAGATGGGTGTATATACCTATATCGTTTCAGACTCGTTTTCATTAGTGAAGTTTGTGACGTTAAACTAAATCATAAACCTAAAGTTTGGACCTTGCAATGTTTAGCTTTATGATTTGGATTTAGAGGCACCAAATTCTAAAGTGTGAATGGAATATGCGGCCAAACTCTTTAAATCTAAAGTATAAAGCATAAATCAAAACCTAATTTTCATTTGTGAATGTACCTTAAGGTTAGATAATGTTAAAATGTATTTAGGCCCGATCCTACTATCTTCTAGTTAAAGTGGCAGTTTATTAACCATTATTTAAGAATTAAACTGAAGGTTAGAAACGATGCAAACATCAGATTTAATTTCCAGCTAATGCCCAAGTTACATTTCGATTTTTCTGTTAGTGTCGACTGTTTTTATTGGATAAAAATTATAATGAACCGTTTAAAATTTTACGACCGTTTATGAATATGGGCATAAGTCTACCCGAAGGTGGCAACATAATCGTAGGTTATCACTAACTATTACTTTAATTGGACGCGGTAGGAGCGGCCTTATGCGAATCATCTACGCTTTTCAAATGAACGAAAAGACGCTCTACAAGCAATCCAAGCCACAATTTTCTCGCTTGTCTTGCTAAGTGTTTTACATACATGAAGTTAACTTGAACTATTTCTATTTCTTTATATGGTGTGTGTCTATCAACCACATGTAAAAAAGGCTTTGAGAGTTTTGTGATGGATATTTATAACATTATTAAATTTGAAATATTTTGTTATAGTCAATATAGCTTCTTCCAAATTAATCCCACTATCTGCAAATAAATATATAAATTCATTTTCCATATGTTCGCAGACGAAGAATACAAATACAACAGGTACACGATTACACAATGTTATATTCGACATCTATATACGTTTCTCGATGACAGTTGGGGATGACAGTTCCTCATATAGCTAGCAAATCGTTCAGCGCACTAAGCAACAAGTCTCGTTTGCTTACCTAGCATTTGCTAGATTTGCTTACTTCATTGAACGCACCTTATATATTTCCAGTAAAAACACAAACATACTGTCAAATGCACTTGACACTGACATTTGTCAATCAGAATTTTCTTAATATAGTAGATGTTTCCATGGTTATAGATAGCACAGCTTGCTGCTTTATGAAATTTAATTTCTTTATAAATTTAGTACTCTATATCCATTGAATATGAAGTATAAAATGTAATCAAATCTTATAGAGAATAAAATATTCTTTAATATTTATAATAACATTAAATGTAAAAAATGATATTTAACACCGTTTTTTCAATAAAAACTGTTAAAATCTTCAAATTAGGGTACTTCTGGTCGACAAATTGTAACCAAAATCTAATCAGCTCTTCATATGGATGTAAAGAAAAGCAATACGCAAAAATTATAATTTTTGGAAAGGTGAAGTTATGCGATCCGAAAAAATCGTCACACACATACATACATACGTACATACATACATACATACATACATACATACGTACATACATACATACATACATACATACATACATACATACATACATACATACATACATACATACATACATACATACATACATACATACATACATACATACATACATACATACATACATACATACATACATACATACATATATACATCCATACATACATATATACAGACATCATCGTAAAAATAGTAAAATCGCATTCTAGGGAACCTAAAAAGTGCTTATTCATTAAAAACTCATAATCGATTTTTACCTTCCTTACCTAAAGGTGACGGAAGGTAAAAATTATAAAGAATTAAATTTCTTAAAGAAACAGCTACTATATTAAGAAAACTCTGATTGAAAAATGTCAGTGTCAAGTGAAATTGACATAGTGTGTTTGTCTTATAATTTTACTAGAAATATAGGATCTTTTGCTAAAAATTTGCTATATGGAATTTGTATAAAATGCATACAACAGCCGGAAGATAATGTACAAGAAATAGAATCTTTTGCAAGGAACCTTTCTGGATGAAATTTGTACAAAATACTTAGAACTGACGGAAGGTAATGTGCTGGTCACATCAAATTTTATTAATAACATGATAAATACAGGCTGTCTCACAACTCGCGCTCCAGAGCGAATGAGGAAACACGAGATTGCACTCGGATGTGTAATTTCGAAGAAAAAAAAATCTAGCTTAAAAGATATTCGAGAAAAGACGTCTTAAAATTGACCATTCAGAGACCTACACCTTTAACGTGTGTTTGCCGTATTTTTACGTTACTAGAGTTTTATACAAATCATTTCTTCTTTAAAATGTGTGGGCGACTGTAGTTTTCGAAAAATGTCAGTGTCAAATTAAATATGACAAGGTGAATAAAAAAAGGCAAATTCTTACCATGGATTCAGCCGCTAATTACTTAGAAATGACAATAATATTTTCGTTTAACACATTTTACACAGCTGCTACAACACGTTGCACTGTACGACATAAATGATGATCTCAGATAACACCTTCGCTAACCTAAATTTGTTGACAGTGAAAAGTCAACTCTAAAGTGTCAAAATTACAGTTAGTCAAACAAATTTTGTAACTCACTAGTAGTATTTTTAGAACCTAGCAACCAGTTTTATTTTGTAATAATATCATCACATCTCAAGATATCCTTCCGGGATTGGTGGATTAAAAAGTCTTGTAACTCCGTTATGCAAGCAGCCGCAAATTATTTTCTTCTATTTGTTGGCAACCTATTGTCGTTGGCAAGTGTCATTTTCGTCTGGGGCGCGCGTTGTGAGACACCCTGTATAAGTTACAAATTCGTAACAGATTTTGCATAATTAGTAAAAATTGAGAGCTCTTTTCGTTGATATGGAAAAGCGTAGACCGAGGCGTAGGCAATCCCCTTAAGAATTGCGTAAACCAGGCCTATTCGGGATTTTAATTTTTTCTAAACGATCTCGCGTTCGGGACTATAGATACTTTCTTATTTTATAAATGTTTATTTCAGAAATGCATTGTAAACATGTTGATAACGAATCAGACCAATGTGCAAGAAATTTAAATGAAAGCTGTCATACACGTATTGAAACTAAAACTACGCTACCTATAAAGTTATAATGAAATATGTATTATTTATTTTTTCAGCTATTGTCGAGGAAGAATCTGGTAAATGTTCAAAATCTGTTATTACTGATACACCCTGTACAGTCAGCGCTCCACAAGAAAGTAAAATAAAATATATCTTTTATTTAAGTATCGTCAAGTAATTGTATTATTTATTTTTTAGATTGCGTACATGCAAATGTTATGCATGATTGTGAAAAAAAATGTGACGGGAGAACGCGAAGTTGTTGCAAGAGACTCAATAAAGAGAAAAGTAAGAATGAAGATTTTTTTTCAAGCTTCATGAAAAGTTGTATTTACAGTTTTGAAATTATTTCAAACAAAAATAACATTTGTGTTAATAGACAGGCTAGTGTTACGTATAAAATGTATCATAGTATTCCAAATACTAAAACTTGGTGCTAACTTTAAATATCAGAACGATACGCTGTCTTCCCCAGAAAAAAAGATGATCTACCCAGCGATGGGCCAAGACTGTTTTAAAAAATCATATTTTAGATTCTAGATATTCTCTGTACAGGATTTGCATAAAATGACATTACATTAAGTCTATGTAAATGGTAGCCGATAATAAATGCCAACCATTTTCAATTGTTGCAGAGTGCGCTAAAACATTTTATTGCTGCGAATTTCACTTATCAGAAATTGTCCATGTCATTCCAACCGGGCTTTACTCAGATGACAATCTTTACCCTAAAAATCACAAAAAATGTAGGTCTGATATAGAATACCTAAATTCTAAAATATCATTTTTTACACATTTGGGTTATGACAGCTGAGTAGAAGGAAGACAGCCGGGGTATTTAAAGTGAGAACCAAGAGCACAGAATATATACATGACTAACGTCAACAGAAGCGACACTGTTGTATGTATTGCCGTCCGTGTGCTCATGGCTATGTGAACTTGGACCAGGGAGGGGTAACGTAAGGAGATTGGGTGCACTCCGGTACGACAGGCTTTGCCAGTGACGGAGTGACGGCGTTCGTGTGCAGGGCGGTTCAGCGCAAGAATATTACGACTACCAGACTAGACTACTAGACATAATGCCGGGTGGTATATTATACTGTTGTGTAAAAGGCTGTCCAAATAATAATAAAGATAAAACCATTCTAAAACGCTTTTTTAGATTACCGACTGACCCAGAAAAATATTATATTTATTTTATTTTACATTTCCATCGACCGCCTCAGTATATTATGGTTACACTAAAATTTGTGTGTAATTTTTAAGGGGTTTTATTAATTTAGAACAATTATTATATTTTTATTTCTATCAAATGGACATTTAAATTTGAATTAGGTTTCAGGTATTTTCTGTTTACATTTTAATTTAAACCGGAAAAGGTTTTAAAAGAATGCTATTTCAAAAAATTTAATAGTACTATACTAACATTTATATCAAAATAAATAATCTTTCCTCTTAGATACCTAGGCAGATATCTTACGTACGCCTATGCTAGCGCGTAAAGCGAGCCTGTTGAAGGTTACCAAATTCAAATACACACGTATAGGGTAGTGTCGTACCAGTGCCAAGGGTCAGTATTTGGAATATTATGATACATTTTTCACGTAGCACTAGCCTCCGCTCTATAAAGGGTAACAGAAAAGAGAAAAGTAGGATGGTAATTAAGTAATAAATGTATTTTTGTGCAACCGGACGCGAAATAAGCATTTCGCAGCCGCAATACAGGCCGCGAAATTGGATTTCGCGACCGTTGTTATGGTAACGGCCGCGAATTTCATTTTTTTAAACCGTTTTCTTAAATACGATTTCTAATTCTAAATCCACTTAAATCCGATTAAGGACGTCGATATAAACAACAATGGGAAAATTTCAAAATAGAATATTTATTAATGTCTTCATTTTCTGAAACCGATAAACTATTAAACAAACCACGGAAATAATAAATCATAACAAGGCTTAGATATGGCGCACAAAAAAGAATTAAATAAAAAATAAGATACAACATTCCGAATTTTGGAAAAAATCTTTTTGATTGAGAATCAGCACATCGAAATGTGGATATGTACCTGCAATTTTTTTTACCCTGTTTTTAAACAACCTGTATATTTTTATCCAACTTATAGTATGTTCCATAACGCAACCGGTTCGATCAGGTTTACGGTTTTGTGTTCCGTAAGTCCTGAAATTATTTACAAGTTTCTATTTCGAACGCGGTTCCTGAAAAAAGTTGGTAAAAAGTCGGACCACGGCAACCATGAAATAATCCTGGTAATCTTATATTTTTACCCCCACTACCACTACTTTAAAACATCTTCATAGTACAAAATCAAACAATATACGTCAATATCAAATTTCTAAACCGCATTAGTGGTATTATTAATAATTATTATAAATTTAAGTATGAAAACATTATTTATATTTTATATAATTCATTTTTTCAGGAAATATAGATCCTGGAAAATCACCGGAATGTTCTAAAATATTAGAAAGTACATGCTCGACTCCTGTACAAAGTAAAAAAAAAATACATTAGGTATCTTTTATATATTTATTTCACATACATATTTCAGGCATTAGAAAATTTGCATTACCGGAAGCAAAAAATGTACCAGGTAAACGAATAATTTAATTATCATTTAAATATAATCTACCAATTAGTTATTTATTTAATATCAATATCTTGCTCAAGAAGTCGAGGTAGCAGAGGTGCCACAAAAATCTTCAACCCCTAAGGTAGACTGTGAAAAATGTCTTAAAGGAGAAGTATGCCATCATAACAGTAAATATAAAACTAATTATATTAAATTAAAACCACTTATATGCTTATTTTATTTTAAGAGCCGGAATGTTCGGGGTGCAAAGAGCATAAGTTGCTATATGGTAAGAAAATTGGAAAATCTGCTCAATCAAAAGATGTTAAAGAATACGTTCAAGAGAATAAAGTCGAGAATAAAGTGATAAAAAATATTATTCCAGAACGTATGTATATTTTTTTAAGCATATTAAAATATTCATATTCTACGGTACACGTATTATAGAAGATCACCATCGTCACGGAAGTGCCAAATCTACTACAATAAATATTAAAGAAGATGTTGAAGACAGTAAATGTACAAATGTTACCCCAGAAGGTAAATATAAAATTAATTAATTTTTTATACTAGCGTATTATAAAAAACAACTTTTCGATTGTCATTTCCGTTGTTAGATGAAGTACTTTTAAGCACTAGTCCTTAAAAATGACAGTTTAATGCGTAAAAGTAAAAGTACTAAATACCTATTATAACTGTTTATTTATGATAAATATTTACAACGCAATTACTTAAATTACTAAATTAAACATTTGATGTCGTTCGTAATACTTCTTCTTGGTTAACTTCTATGTGGGTAGAAACTGAAGTAGATGTGCTGCTGGATTCTGATTCTTTGTCGACACTTTTGAAATTTCTTTCTTATTTTCCAAAGAATTTTCAACGTAGCCTTCAGCAACATAGAACTTGAACTCCACCCTCCATGTCGCTTGAGCACTGTAATGTCTGCTCCCGAATCAGCCAAAAATGTTGCAGGACACCGCCGAAAGCAATGCCCGGTATATTCTTTAGCATTTAGGAGGCCGAGGAACTCTGCAATTGTTTTAGGTATACCACCTATGGTATTTATACCTACAGGAAGAGTGCAACACTTAAAATTTCTGTAGGTTAGAAAAAATCCGTTGATGTTCAGTATGAGTAGGTCGAAGTTGTGCGTACTTGCGAAACATTGCTAAACAGTTGATTCCATCGATAAACCCTTCAGTTATCATAAAAAATCGTGAAATATTCGTTTTAGTATTTGGAATATTAATTTTTATGAAAGAAGTAGAATCTTCAATATCTCCTACATGTAAAAACGTAAGTTCCTCCCGGCGACATGCCCCATAGATTCCAACAATTAACACAACCTTTGCCAATAAATAATCCTTGTCATCAGCTTCCTTCATGAAACAAACTATCTCTTGCTTAGTGAATATTTTTGATTTTTTAGGCTTATATCCATTAGCTTTTTTTAAAGAATGCATTAAGATTGGTAAATTTACTTATATCAACATTCTTATTAAGGTATATCATAGTTCGGAGTATAGAGTAATTACTCCATAAAGTGGATGGCTTATAAATGGATGATAATTTCGAAAATTGGCTAAAACTACCTTTTCTGTAATGTGCCCAACGTTAGTCTCCGCACACCAACTGTCAAATTTTTTGTAAGTTTCTTCATACAATTTTTTTGATTTTCCTGGAACCAGTGTAGCCAATGCAGCCTCTGCATCATTTTCAATATCAGAGTCAATCTCTGAGTTACTCATTTTAAGTAAATTTATTACCAAAAATTCTCAAGAAAAATTATACACCGAGCACGTTGACATCGATGTTTATTAAACAACATATTGAATCCCATAGCAACAAAAAGATGAAATTGATGCCTGCCTACTTTTAAATTTTGAAAAATTCAAAATATTGACATTTGAGAATAAATATAAATAATCTGTTTTAAAACGCTAGTATAAAAAATCTTGTATGGAATACGTTGCGAAATCGTGTTTTAAGCACTAGACGTGTTATCCAACTCGGCTACGCCTCGTAGGATAATTTTCACGTCGCGTGCTTAAAACACATTTCTTTCGCAACTTATTGCATATATAGCTATTTTCTTCAAGCGTGTTAATATATTCATATTGTTCTACTGTACACATACTATAGAAGATCACCACCATCACGGTAGTGCCAAATCTACGCCTTCAAAAGCTGTTAAAGAAGACGTTCGAGACAGTAAATTGATTAAAAATATAACTCCCCCAGAAGGTAAATATATATTTTTTTCAATCATATTAATATCTTCATATTATTCTACTGTACACAAACTATAGACAGTATTCGTTATATTACTAGTACAATAAAGTTGTCCATTATTGTACTAGTAAAATAATGTTAGTTTCTGCACCACTGGTAGCAGTTATTTGACAGTTGTATCGTTTATGTTTTGGAATACCTTTTTTTAGGCAAAATGTAACAATAACTACAATGTGTTGTAATTTTAAGGAGAAAAGATAATAGAGTAAGATCCCAGGGCCCCCAGACGTAACTTATTTTCTCAAAGATGAAATGTGTGGAATTGAGTAGTATTCCTATGTACATTGAACGCACGCATACCTGCTAAGTTGGGTAGACGGCCAATTTACAGGTACCAGGTGCGAAAGGTAAGTAAAAATTGGACTTACTTCACTTAAATTCTGAAGGCTGATTTTTATGTATGGCTTATAGAATATTAGTACAAAATAAAATTCAACACTCCCAGACACTTCCGGTCGGCCTTAACTTCCGACAGACGCTTTAAAGCTCACACAAAAATACATGAACTTTACTTATTTTCTGATGCTTGATTTTTATATATGTTACTTAGGGGACTATTTCAAACCTAAATGTACACAGCCAGACAAATGCTAAGGGCCAAACATCCCCCCAGACACAAAAAACATTCTGCTATGAATATGAACGCGAGGGTACTATACACGCGTTTCAGAGCGAGCGAGATAGCCATGTAAACTGATTTCCCCCTTTTAAACTTACAGTCTGCTCTACTCTACTGTGTGTTTGCACTGTAGCATCCTAAGTGGCACAAAAAATATTTTGTGGAATTTTAGTCCACAATTTTTAATTTTTGACTTATTGTTTAATAAATTTTATCGAAAAGTCAACATTTTTTTGTGTCGCTTGGGATACAGTATTATATTGAGTTTGTAAGAGCATAGATGTTAATTTAGGAAATAAATATTGTTTAAAAGTAAATTTTTTCATTAAATAAAAATTTATTGGTAATTTATTTTTTTTTAAATCCAAAAAATATTTACTGAGAAGTTATTTATTACAAAACAGATAGTAATTAAGTATAAACTTTCTATTGACATGTTAATTATTTATTAATAAATATTTTATTTTATTTCAATCATCGAGGTCATCATCGTTAGTGAGGTTAGATGATTCGTCATCAAGCTAAACATGATATTCCGGATCCAAGTCATCTTCTTCATCATTATCATCAATAGTAGCTTTCTCTGTAAAAACAAATAAACGGATCAAAACGTAAATAGCAAATAAATTGAAGTCAAAGTTAAATACCTGATTCCCCCTGCAGTGATTCAGAATGTTTTTTTTTTGTGTCTGGGGGATGTTTGGCCCTTAGCATTTGTCTGGCTGTGTACATTTAGGTTCGAAATAGTCCCCTAAGTAACATACATAAAAATCAAGCATCAGAAAATAAGTAAAGTTCATGTATTTTTGTGTGAGCTTTAAAGCGTCTGTCGGAAGTTAAGGCCGACCGGAAGTGTCTGGGGGTGTTGAATTTTATTTTGTACTAATATTCTATAAGCCATACATAAAAATCAGTCTTCAGAATTTAAGTGAAGTAAGTCCAATTTTTACTTACCTTTCGCACCTGGTACCTGTAAATTGGCCGTCTACCCAACTTAGCAGGTATGCGTGCGTTCAATGTACATAGGAATACTACTCCATTCCACACATTTCATCTTTGAGAAAATAAGTTACGGCTGGGGGCCCTGGGATCTTGGACTATAATAAAGAAGAATACAGTATATTGGCCATTCGCCGTTTTCTAATTTATTTCCATTTCCAAAATAAGATTCCAGAAGACAAGCATTGTTTTCTTAAGATAACATTTTTGGCAATGTCTCGTGTCATATTGACATTTAATTAAATACTATTAAATTGTCATATGTTTCTTTGTTCGTAACCTATTCCTGAGTTAGGTTTTTTTAACACACTGTAGCACAGTCAGCTTTGGCTGCAATTGCGAACTCTTGATTCCAGCAAAATATCAAAAAATATTATTCCTTAAAGTTATCTTGCTTGAAGAAAAAGTAGTATATATTATTCATTCATACAGTAATTTTCCTAAAAAATTTCAGATTATTTAAAACCTATAAAAGCAACAAGGGCTGAATGTACACATACCAAATGTGGTAAAACAAAAGATTGTCAAATGTGTTCAGGAAAAAACTTAGCTCTTGAGATTAAAAATGACTGCTGTTCCCCTTTTAAACCAAAAGCAGGCCACAAATGTAAAGGTACCAACATCTTTTCAAGACTTTTTGAATAAAATTAAAGGTGTACCTTGCGTCCCGACAAAGGAGCCGCAGTCTGATACCGACTTCAAATATGACATCTCATTTGTAACGAGTAAATGGTAAGGATGAGGTTACATAAATGTCGTAGCCAGCAGCCAGCCAGTTTGTAAAACCCCTCTTTAAATACAACGCTGGGGAACGCGACCAAATTGTCAAACTTTCGTTGACTTAGCGATGTTTTACAATCTGGTTAGTCGTCTATATACTATTCCAGTTAAGATTGAACTTGGTTATGAATTAGTTTTGTTTCGTTCAAGATATACTTGACAGGTCAAAACGTCAAATTTTGATCATTTTAATTCTTAAGTAATAAACAAACTTGGCGTATTGAATGATTACTTATTCTTTTGAAGTGGGCGCCTTAATTAAATCTATCTATAGGCGGTGTGCACAAAAGTAGTCAGCGCCGACGGCGGTCAAAAATGACAAAAATGGTTACTCATTGAAACGTAGCAAGGTTATGTTTTATGTCAGAATAATTTTGCAATTTCTATTTTATAAAATATTTGCAATAAGTGCGAATGATAAGATGTCAAATATTATGTGATGGATTGGGGGATGTAATAATTCTCACATAATTACCGATTGAAGTATCAAATTTTATAAATTTCCTACAAGATTATATGAGGCACAGATGTTTTAGAAAATAACTTTTTCTTTTACTAGCGTGAAAAATTCTTTTAGGTATACATATTTTCTCATTGTAAAAGATGCTTATCGTATGAATAAAATTCCAACAATAGTCGTCTGATTGCAATAATGAATTATATAAAAATGTGTTTCCTAAGTTAATATTTGAACAAAATATAATACAAGAAGCAGAAAATTGTATTAAAATTGTATAATACATGCAATGTGTGAAACAGAAGTCTATTTTTGACATAATTCGTCTATTTATTATAGATTTTATACAAGTAATGTTAATGTCAAAGGTAGAAATTCATATGGTTCGTATTTTTCGTATATTTTCTTTTCCGAGCTAGTGTAACTGATTCCACTTACAGCCTGGTATATTTTCAATGAAGAATCTTCTTCATTTATTGCGAATATAAAAGAAAGATGCTGACATCATACACTGATAACGTGATATGTAGAAATATTCTTCTTTCCAATCATTCAAGTTTTCCAACTTTTTAATCTCAATTTCCATATATTGTGCATCTTATAACATTCAACTAATATTATAAATTAGAATATCAATATAAATATGATAAAATGGTTTACAAAAATCACACATATTATGAGAAAAATTATATTTTCTGCCACAATGCCTTCGCTGATATTTTGACTTTTTTGATTGTCACATCACATATGTAGCATTTCAAATATTTGCTTTATTCATTTCAATATACTATGATGTATAATATTCTTGTATCACTTTCTCGAAATGTCAAAATTGATTCGGTAACCAAAAATGTCAATGTAGCCGTTAAAGGCACTGACACTCAAAATGTGCACATCGCCTATTCAAGACCTAAAGTTAGACGGGCAACGGCCAGTATGGTAGGGCGCTCCAAACAGTTACATGATCCCGGCACCCAATGAGCCAAGCCAATACTGCAACAAGACGCGGGATGGAATGAGACATTTAAGCCAGAAGATAAAGCAATGGGTATCATTCCAGATGAGAAACTACCATCAGGTAATGATTAGAAATGGCCCATTTATAAATCTTCAAATCGCCTATGAAGTCAAGACAACTAGGGGTACCAAGCAGAACCCACTTTATGTCATTGTGGTCAAGAACAAACACCAGCTACTACACTCTAAGAAATATCGTCCGTGTAAAGTAACCAAATCGACTGGTGAAGTAATTTGGTGTTAATTTTAACACATAAATAAGTACATTTTTCGTCCGTGTTAAAAATACGGTTTAGTTAAATTTTGTCCGTGTTATTTTAATAAATTTCAAATATGTTAACCACATATGGAGTAAATGAGATATATTACTCAAAAATATGGTTACTTTTAATTATTATAAATTTTTTGAGTTACTTATGCTCAACTTAGTGTACATTTCCACAATAAGGTGCTGGAACTACACTATATTTCGTTAAATGTAAAATAACACTCAACACTGTTAATATGATGTGTATTTACTACAAGCAGCGATCAAATCAGCACCAAAGTGTGGATTGTGCAACTGTGATATGTGATATACATATTCTTGGTTTGATCTGTGAGATGTACGAACGTGTTTATTGCTACAAAAGTGTTACATACTTCAAAATGGATATACCATGTGATATAAAAATGAATAGTTCTAAATGAATTTCATGTGGTTTCTTTTATACCAACTAACTTCCTCGCGCCAGAAATTATTGAGTCTTTGGATACAATATATTTTGTTTAAACTCTATAGCCACTAAAATTGCAAAATTAGATGTGTCTGAAATGACTTTAATATTTTTAAATATTTGTTTGTACAAAGAACCATATAAAACGCTTTCATGTTCCGAGTTCCGTTGGAAATTATATTATTAACATATTTTTGTACAACACAGATATTAGCCAAATATAAGATTTATTTACTTATGCATTTTTTGATATAATAAAATTATATTATTTATATTTTAATGATATCCTTATTTACCTTATTTAACACATATTCTGTAAAAAATTACTCAAATACGAGTAAATGAATACACCAAGAGGTGCTACTGAAACGCGTACTTTACACAATTTAATGTAGAAGGTAATTAACTCGTACATTTAGTTAAAATACGAATTTCAGTGTAAATTTTAACACACACTCATATTTTTAACTAGAAATTTTGTGTTAAATATTAAACCAATTTCCAGTGTACTTTTTAACCAAACAGATACTTTGTTAAAATTACACGAAATCTAGTGGACCTCCTGGAACCAATTTTAGTGTTAAAATTGGTTAAAAATTTCTTAGGGTGTATAAACTGTGAAATTTTTGGGATGAATAATATTTAGCTAAACCACTTCTCTGTCAGTTTTTACGGACGGTTTTTCCTCTGGCACAAGGAGAGAATCTCCGGAGAAGATGCATCCTCTCCGTCCTAGTTAATGCCGGGCAATGCATAAGGCCTATTTCCATAATTTCCAAATTTGACTGTTTATATGGTTATAACAACAAGCTCAGCTAACTCACTCCATGTGGTCTGGATACGGTATTTCGTTATATATATATATTTACTAGCTGCACCCCTGCAAATATTTGCAGAAACAATATTATGAGGCAACGTTTTGTTACATATTTTTCGCTGTCCTAACCTTCGCGTTCAATAAAAATTCTGGAATCGTAAGGCTATTCTTACGCAAATGAGAGGTCATAACTGAAGTCAAACCAGACCGCGGTTTCTTTGGTGAGTCGCTAGGCACACCGTAAAATTAAATGCTAGTTGAAAAAATATATATATCATCACGGCATATTACCCCTTGCTGGGTGTGCCAATCTGCTTTGTACGCAGATATCGGTAATGATGATGACATATTTGTACCGTGCGGGCGTTTACCAGGCGTCACCTCACGGGCACTCATTGCTGGCGTGGAGAGTGCATCACAGGGGTCAATTTTATGCCATTTAAAATTCGAAATATTTGGGGTCGGTCGGGATCGAACCCGGTTCCCCAGATTCGCGACCAGAAATGATAGTTGAAATACATAATTCCCATGATCGTACACAGTATATTATTAATATATTCTAAATTCATAATAATTAAAAAAGAAACCATCCTTTCTTAAGATGGTTCAACGATGAATTTTGAACATGAGCTAATAAAATTTTTCAGGATGTGGCACCGGCACTGATAGTTGGGAAGAACTTGATATACCACAAATAAATAAACCATGGGAAAGTGGTATGATTATTAAAATACATTTCCTTTATTGCAATATATACCTAATTCATATTTTTATTTTCAAGGTGTAGTTAATGAAAGTGGCACCCACACTGATAGTTGTGACGAACTTGATATACCAAAAATAAGTAAACCATGGCAAAGTGGTATGATTATTAAAATATATTTCGTTTATTGCAATATATACCTAACTCATATTTTTATCTTCAAGGTGTAGTTAATAAAAGTAAAACATTAAGACCGAAAAGTGTAGATATTAGAGAGGACAAAAATAGTATCAGTGCACGTAAGTAAAATACAGAGTGAACTTAACAATTTGTTGGGGACGTCATTTCAACAGAAAATTAGTCTCGGCTACTGATGTGTCGTTCATGAACAAGTCGTTCATTTTGAACAACTCACTTTAATGAGCCATGAACGAGCGACTCGTTCACAGCACACTAGCGTAGATGACCCACCGCTCAGCAAGCCCGGATTACCCGTAAGGCCAACCTATACCATGGCCTAGGGCGCAGGCACGAAGGGGGCGCACTTCGAGTAGTTGGGAAAATGGGAAAACGGAAAGAGAGAAGTGCCTGCATTTACCAGACGTCATAAACAGTCACATTTGCTTTAATTATACAAAATCAATATAGTAAAGTATACCAACTTTCATAATGTTTGAACAACTATTGCGGTCTCTAGAAAGAAAAGTCTAAAAATTGAAAAAATCGTAAGGGTACCCCTTTGGATTTTTTCAATTTTCCGTTTTTGGGCCATATCTCAAAAACGGTCAATGATACACCCCTAGCGATCACCATTAAATTCTACGAGCAAAATTACAAAAGTATACCAATTTTCATAATGTTTGAACAACTAATACGGTCTCCAGAAGGAGAAGTCTAAAAATTGAAAAAATCGTAAGGGGTACTCCTTTGGATTTTAAAATTTTCCGTTTTTGGGCCATATCTCAAATCCTGTTGAGCTATGACAGCAATTCTAATATTTATATACCGCGTGTCTACTTTTTATGAATATTAGCAAATACAATGGTAAATTTTTTATGACTGTACTTTCTGCCCTATGAATTGTAGAATAAAAGTATAAATACAAAAACTGTTCAGAATTAAAATCTAATAAGTTCATAATTATTGTTTACATGCGTTTCAGTCGAGAGATAGGAAAGCAACATTGAAGTTGTAATCTTTAGCTACTTATAAAAAGATGGTAAATGTATCTTTGATACCTGATAATAGTAGGTATATTAAAAAAACAAATTTCATAAGGCATTCTGTTAACCCACGAGTCCAACGTTGGAAAACGATCCGCTTCGCGGTGAGTTTTACAAAGGACGAGTGCGATCATAATCCTTATGAAATATGTTTGTATACTATTTGTTCTATTCGAGTAATAAATAATTTTTTTAGATTTTTAATAATTGCGACTTGTAAAATCAGTTACGTTGGTAGCACTTTTCGCTAACAAATTGAACTTCACAACTGAAAATTCTTTGTTGACTGATAGCAATTTGATGTTGATATGTCATTTATGTATCAATTTTAAAAGCAGTCAGTCATACCACCCCTAGAAAACGAAAAGCTCCAAAAACAGTACGTTTATAGATCTTTTTAACTAATTTACAGTGCGTTTATAGACTCATAAAGACACCTATATAGAAAAAAAAAAATCTAATGAAATCAAGCATTATTAAAACTCGGTATATATTGGGAGGGGGAGGCATGCAGTCATGAATTTTGGCCTAGGGCGTAAAGAAATTATACTCCGGGCTTGCCGCTCAGTAAATAGCACAATAGCACAGCTACACGGAACAGGCTACTAGTCGTTCGAAACATACGACACTCGCGCTCAGCACATAATAGCGCTTGTGCGTTGGAAGAGTACGTTCCGCGAGGTCGCATTCCACACGATCGAAATCCCGCGTGGTCAAAATCCCGCGTGGTCGAAATCCCGCGTGGTCGAAATCCCGCGTGGTCGAAATCCAGCCGGTCGAAATGTACCCCCACCACTTTGTCCATTCTAAAGAAATTCAAATATTTCCACGCCGTCGAATCCCACCTGGTCGAAATGTCACACGAAACAAATCCCTCACCCCCGTACCGCTCTCTTTATCGATCGTATTGCATTCTAACAATCTATGCTTCCGGTAGTTATTTAATATTATAAAATAATTAAATTTATTTTCAAGTAGACAAGTATGTGTAGATACATCAAGTTACCATTATTGTCAAAATATGCCGAGTGGAAGAAAATATATTTTGAAATAAAAGCAACATAATATTTATATTAGACACAGTGATACATAATTTTACAACTGAAATAAAGAATGAACTGCTTATTCACATAATATGACAGCTAATCTAAAATGGCGGACCAGAAATATCAATAATTTTACTTAAAATGTATAGGTAATTCTTTTCCTGCTTCATTCATTAAATAGTTTGTTGTATAATAATATATGTTTTAATTTTTTTTATATATATTTATCTTTGACGCGGAACAACCACGAAGCATAGATTGTTAGAATGCAATATGATCGATAAAGAGAGCGGTACGGGAGCGAGGAATTTGTATCGTGTAACATTTCGATCGTGTGGGATTCGACGGCGTGGAAATATTTGAATTTCTGTAGAACGGACAAAGTGGTGGGGGTACATTTCGACCGCGTGGGATTTCCACCGCGTGGAATTTCGACCGCGTGGGATTTCGACCGCGTGGTATTCGACTGCGCGGGATGCTTCGCGTTTGAAGAGTCGTTCAGGCGATTGACTCACTAAAATTGAATGAACGACCAATCACTAGTCTCGACGCGAGTGGTTTCAACTTTTTTTCCATTATTATGGATAAGAGCATCGCACAAAGCAATACAATATTATGTTATTAGGAGTAAAAAGCGGTCTTTTTGTTTTGAGCCTAGCCATTTGGAAACTGGGTACATGAAAGGCAAAACAAAGAAAGCGTTTTACTCCGAATGACATACTAGATTTTCTTCAAGCGTTTCAGAAAAAGTGTAGAGATTTTAAAAATATATTTTGTAATTAATGTTTTTGTTGAAGAGTTCGCAATTTTGCAATTCAAAATGCTCACCAATACACACACGATACAGCTGTCAACAATTTTCAAACTAACATTATTTTACTAGAGACTAAAAAAGAAGGTAAATTAAATTCAAAATGTATATTATTCATTCTTCACGTAAGGTATTGCGCAATAAAAAATCTGATGTAGTCAGCACATTACCTTCCGTCATTTCTATGTATTTTGTACAAATTCCACACAGAAAGTTTCTTGCAAAAGATTCCATATTTCCAGTACATTACTTTCAGTCAGCTCTATGTATTTTGTATAAATTCCATACAGAAAGTTTCTATATTTCCAGTAAAATTATAATACAAACATAGTATGTCCATTTCGTATACAATATTGAAAACAATATACATATGGCTTGATTCTCATGACACTTGTTTTGAAAACAATATTGTTTCGTATACAATATTGAAAGCAATATGCTAGATATCAAGAAATTTTGATTTTAATACAATTAATTCATAAAATTAACCATATTCTGTTTCCATGGCAATGGCACCGACATTGACTAAAATATGTATGCAATTTATTTCTGACAACTGCCATCTGCTTAATTCATTTGTTATGCATTGATCACATGAAAATGACAGGCTTTACATTCGTTTCCATTGGTTAAAATTTATAGCAACGTTGTTAAGACTTAACAACTTTTTTACAGAATTGAATCGATTCTCTTAAATAGGCGGTGTGCACAAAAGTAGTCAGCGCCGACAGCGGACAAAAATGAGAAAAAGGTTACTCATTGAATTTGCAATAAATGCGAATGATAGAATGTCAAATATTATGTGATGCATTGGGGGATTACGGATTGAAGTATCAAATTTTATAAATTTCCTAGAAGATTATATGAGGAACAGATGTTTAAGAAAATAACTTTTTCTTCTACTTACATGAAAAATTCTTTTAGGTATACATATTTTCTCATTGCAAAAGATACTTATATGTATAAAATTCCAACAATAGTCGTCTGATTGCAATAATGAATTATACAAAACAGTGTTTCTTAAGTTAATATTAGAACAAAATATAATACAAGAAGCAGAAAATTGTATTAAAATTGTATAATACTTGCAATGTGTGAAACAGAAGTCTATTTTTGACATAATTCGTCTATTTACTATAGATTTTGTACATGTAATGTTAAAGATAGAAATTCGCATGATTCGTAATTTTCGTGTATTTTCTTTTCCGAGCTTGTGCAACTGATTCCACTTAGAGCCTAGTATATTTTCAATGTAAAATATTCTTCATTTATTGCGAATATAAAAGAAAGATGCTAACATCATCCACTGATATCGTGATATGTAGAAATTTTCTTCTTTCCAATCATGCAAGTTTTCCAACTCTTTAATCTCAATTTCCATGTATTGTAATATTTAACTAATATTATAAATTATAATATAAATTGAAATATGATAAAATGGTTTACAGAAATCACACATGTTATAAGAAAAATTATATTTTCTGCCACAGTACCTTCGCTGGTATTTTGAGTTTTTTGATTGTCACATTACATATATAGCATTTTAAATATTTTCTTTATTCTTTTCAATATAATATGATGTATAATAGTCATACACAATAGCAAAAACTCAAAATAAAATTGTAAATTGTATCACTTTCTCGAAATGTCAAAATTGATTCGGTAACCAAAAATGCCAATGTAGCCGTTAGAGGCGCTGACGCTCAAAATATGCACATCGCCTATATCTATAAACTTATAGATCTGTCGCTTATAGAAAATTTATAAATCAATGTCTTATAGATTTCAATAAAATGATAATCTAGGCCAGGGGTTCCCAAAGTTTTTCTTAGGCGGGCCAATTTGATATTACCGAATTTTTTGGCGGGCCAAAAAAAACGGAATAAAATTAAAACAATAACCACGATTTTTTTTGTTTTAAATATATTTAACTATTTCTTATTTTAGCATATGTAAACACTACTGCATTGTCGTCTCAAATAGAAATAGAACTGCGCGAAAGACGCATTTCGTTCATAATTTGAGCAACCAATAAGAAAAGACGATTTGTTTGTGCTTGCACGTATTCCTATTTTTCGTCCCACCTCTAGTGAGTTGGAGCAGTGCATATTCGTTAATATGGCATAGGCCTGTATTGCTCAGGGCAATTGGGTAGGCAGGACAAGGTCTGGTGGTACAGTTGTAGTGTGCGGCACAGCGTACATCATTGAAAAAAACGATAAATTCGTTAATGACTCCTTGAAATTGTGTGTTGCATTAGATGCACCAGAAATGATTAACAGTTCTGTATCTATTTGAGACTACTATATTATATTTCTGTACAAATGTGTAATAACTAGACTAGACATACTACAATAATTTTTTAAATATAAACTAAACAATATTTTATTAATACAAACACTTATGGTTAAAGTTCTGTAAGAATTTTTTAAAAATATTAAAGTATTTTATTGTATTTTATTTGTAATATTTATTATTTATTTTACTATATACTTATTTATTTTGTAATAAAAATATAATATATCGTATCGATATCGCGGGCCGAATTCACAGGCTTTGCGGGCCGCATTTGGTCCGCGGGCCGCACTTTGGGAACCCCTGATCTAGGCAAATGTCTGGTAATTGAAACGCTGAACATATGTACGTATATTATGTACATATGACCTTGAATAATCATCTTTCCTCTTGTCTATAGAGAATGAGAATATCGCAGGAGCATCTACCTCAATGGAGCCCACAGACATTTGGAAAATCCAACGCGCCGTTAGTAAAGGCGATATTGAGAGCATTATCAAATTGGGCCAAAAATTTAAACCTGTAGACCCCGAAAGCGAGAAATACAAGCGCATGCTTTTCCAAGGCGCTGAAGGAGGTTACATCCATGTCCTCCAATACGCCATAACTGAATGCGGAGTACCTGTGAACGCTCAGGATGAGTATGGCCGAAACGCAACTCACCTAGCCGCCCAAAATGGCAAGAAATGTGCCGTAGAATGGCTACTAGAAAATGGAGCTGATATCGACGCTGTAGACTATGCAGGAAACACTATACTGCACTGTGCTGTGGAATCAGAAAATACTTCTTTGGTCAGAGCTATGATTTCTGGTGGAATACAAGTAAATACACCGAATCATCATTATGAAACTCCACTACATATAGCGACTAGGGCTGGACGGGTTGAAAATTGCACTGTTTTGCTAGAACAAGGAGCAGATATAAATGCAACAACTCATTTAAATTATACGGCGTTACATACTGCGGCTGTTTGTGGGAAAACTGAGGTTGCTAGGCTACTCCTAGAAAATGGTAAGGCAAAGAAAATTTCCATTAAGGAATTAATCCAAAATGAACTGTCGAATGACAAATTTTTAAGTGCTGGCTCTGGTTAGACTAAGCGTTTTTTATTCTGAGTGGTTCAGTGGCGGCTGTGGCGTATTCAGCGGGGGGCTTAGGGGGCTTGAGTCCCCCCTTAAAATCCAGTGAATTAAATATATAATGTATTTCAATTAATCATTTTTTACATTAAAATATTTGAAATATTCTTTAAATACAATCGCGATAGGTAGGTTTAATGGTTTAGCTCTCATGTATAATATAAAAATTTACCTATTAATACAGAGGAAGTTTTAGATATTTATTAAATATTGTTTTGTAACTATAACGAAATGTTAGAGGCCAATCATTTACTTTTCGCTTTAATGTAGTACGTACGTGATGCGTAAATAATTATTGACGTTGTGTGGGGTTCAAGATTTTTTTTGTAATGACAATGACGTATAATTTAAACATATAGGAATATCTTCTGAAAATTCTTTCTCCTGTCATATACCACAAATCTTGTCAACTTCACACAATTTATTGCTAATAACCTTCATACTCATAATCAAGTTGACGTACTTTACACAGATTTTAGTAAGGCTTTTGATACAGTAGATCACAACATAATGCTTTTTAAATTACAGAACTTAAATAACTTTTCACCCGGTTTAACATAATTTTTAAAGTCATATATTAGTGATCGTCAGCAATTTGTAGGTTACAATAATTATGCTTCTCATTATTTCGCTCCTAGCTGTGGCATACCACAAGGATCGAATCTGGGTCCTTTGCTTTTTATATTGTTTGTCAATGATATCACTTGCTGTTTACATTCTGTGAGTGCACTGTTGTATGCAGATGATTTAAAGATATTTAAAGTTGTTAATAATGATGATGATGATTCTCATAACATGCAGTTTGACATAGATCGCTTGTTGAATTGGTCTTCTTCAAACTCTCTACCATTTAACATCTCTAAATGTAAGATTATGACATATTCTGTAAAAAAAAGATGTATGTAACTACATGTATTTCATGGGTACTGATTCTTTAACACGAGTGTCGAACATCAAAGACTTGGGTATTATATTTGACCCCAAATTAATTTTCGATCTACATATTAAGTATATTGTTAATATAACATACAAGAATCTAGGATTTATTATTCGTAACTCTCAGAGCTTCATTAACCTTAACACTCTCAAGTCTTTGTATTTTGCATTCGTACGTTCAAAACTGGAATACTGCAGTGTCATATGGAACCCGATTTATGACAAATATAGTTTAGACTTAGAATGAGTTCAAAGGAAATTTATTAGGTATTGTTCATATAAAACTACGGACGCATTTGATATATATACTTACAGTTATACTTTGTCACTTAAAACTTTTGACATGCTATCACTCGAGAATAGACGAACAATAATTTATTGTGTATATTTGTATAAATTATTATGGAACATTATTGACGATAGTGCAACTCTAAACTGTATTTGTATAAACGTTCCACGAATTACATCTCGAAACAAATCTGTAATTACGTTTAATTTAAAAAATGTGAAAACAAATTATGAATCTAAGGCACCTAGTAGAAGAGTATGTTCACTATTTAATGAAATTAGCTCTACTTTGAACATTGACATATTCAGCTGTGGTTTGCAAAGATTTAAAAATGTAATGTTTCAATATTTCTTCAAGTATATAAATAACATATATGTTATTTATTTATTTATTATAGTATATCTATTGACGGCCATTGTTATGTGTTCAACAATATATTTATTTTTGAATTTAATATTTTCTGTAAATACATGTGTTCTAAAACTCTGTTAAATTTTCACGTAAGAGATGAACTGTTTTTGTTAATTTACAAATTTCTGTATCTATAATCGATGCCGAAACCGGTCGAGGCCGAAAATAAAGATTTTTGACTGATATCCAGGAATTTTTCTACCCTCATCTTTTATTTGGTTTTATTATGTACTTTAATATTGTACAGTTAACCGTCCTTATTTTCAATTCAGAATTATTTGAAAACATAATTTACACGTGAACAGTATACCTATATGTATACGTAATAGGTATATGGTAGCCCCCCCCCCTTACCAAGAGTCTTGGATACGCCACTGAGTGGCGGCTTGTGCTGTAGGGCACAGGGGCGCAGCCCTACCAAATAAAAAGACAAGAAAAAAATAAATAACCGAGTATACAGGGTGTTCGGCGTAAGTCCGGCACCTAGAATATTTTGTTTATTTTGAGAGGTACAAAAAATGTTAATAAGCAAACTTAAACTAGACAAAGGGGCTCATAAGAAGATCATAGTAACAATTAGGGATCGACCGATATGATATTTTGTGGCCGATACCGATATCGGCCGATACCGATATACTCATATCCGATATCGGCCGATACCGATATATCGGCCATAAAATTTTGTCGTAATTTTTTTGCTGTATAAATAAGGTTAAATTGGTTGTAATGATATACTGTTACCGTTACACGCATTAACCATAAATAAATCACAAAAAAAAATGCAGAGCAAATGCAAAAAAGACATTTTTCCATTGATGTACAAAGTTGCAATAATATATTTAGCACCACCGCCAAGTAGTGTTGCTAGTGAACAGCTATTTTCTTCAGCTGGAAATGTTTATGAAAGCGAAAGAAATCGTCTAACTCCGGAAAGAGCAGAAAGCTTAATTTTGTTATAACTTGCCAAAACTTAACTTTAAATATTAATTTATTTAACTTAGTGTGTAACTCTACTTCTACATTTTTAATGACTTTTTTGCTAAATTTTGAATAAGAATAAACTTGATTTGTTTTTTATTTAGTATTTATGTTTTAATTTCCTGTAAAAAATCCTTAGCAACTGAAATATTAAGCAATTTATATTTTTTTAGGCCGATACCGATATCGGCCAAGAAGACCGATATGGCCGATATACCGATACCGATATCGATATCGGTATCGGTCGATCCCTAGTAACAATTTTGTATCATTTCTGGTTTTAACGGAAATGGGTACAAGTTTGAATCTAGCATAGGGAATCGGTATTTTTATATTTTTTTCATAATACCATACTGTTAAATGTGCTTCAACAATATTCTATGCTCAACCAATATATACATCAAAACAGCCACGGCCATTATTTTTTATAACTTACATTTTTTGCCATTACAATACATATTTTGTCGTTATTTATAATATTTGTCGTGCATTAATGCTAATTTTGTTATGAATTATGCCAATTTTATCTTGCTGTAAAATAGCTTCCAAATTAAAATAGTCTAAAAGTAAAATATTCTTCCTAAGTGTCTTAAAGACTTATATTATGTTAATTTTTAATTTTAGGTGCTTCGGATAAAGAAGTAGACAAAAATGGCTACACTCCTCTAATGTTTGCCGTTCGATGGAATCATTTTCCAGTTGTGAAATTGTTAACTGAGAGAGTACCGAAAGAAGTGATATTTCAAGCAAATGATAGTGGGGACTCCCCTATGTCAATTGCAAGAAAATACGGACACGACAAAATAGAGCAATATTTTTTGGGCCATGTTAGTTAATTCATAAACATTATAAGATGTAATTAATTTTTTTTAAGCAAATGTATATAGTTTTTTTTTCTGGATGAAACTGTAGAAAAGTTTGAATTTTAAAATTTTCTATGGACTAATGTAAACTATACAATATTATTAATAATGTATTGAATATAGATATTTAAATTTTACAATAATTATTATTTATAGTATATAAATAAAACAAATATAAATATGTATGATTATTACTTTTTTATATTGTTGTACCGTATATGCAGTTATAATAAAGAATATTAATGTTACATAGTTCTATTAATCGTGATCAGTGGCGCACCCAGGAATTTGGATACTGGTGTGCACTATAAAATAGACAAATTTAATTTTCTTTTATAAGTACCAAAACTTGAGTCAGGTAAGGCATCCAGGAAAAAAGACGCCGCATGCGAATTTTTATTCCATTCAAGGTCAAGTGCCTTATAATTGAAAGTTACATTTTTTTCAAGAGATGTGAAGCAGCATGTTTTTCCCCTTTCATGTACAAATAAGTTGCCAGATCACAGAACACTTTAGATAAGAGAATGTATTTAACGGATTTACCTCCTTTACCAATATTTATTAATGATTTACTAAGATCAGGAAAAAGCAAAGATGGCCTGTTTGATTGTGCAATAGGGTATTCTCTCATATTTTTTTTATATTTTTTTCTTAAAGAACAGTTATATCTAAGAGTATTTGTGAAAACCCGAGTAAAATATTTCTTTTAATAAGCGAGATATTAATTTTCAAAATTTGATTTTCTTGTGTCACGTGATAGTGACGTACTAGTTGTACAGTACCAGCGGTGTGCTATCAGTGGTTCATGCGGCGTCTTATCACATTCGAACATGGAGTAGGGATTTCAACTGGTCTCCCATTGGAAGGTCATCTAGTACATCAGCAAAATTTAAATGCTTTATATCTTTTGTAACAATCAATTTATATTATGATATTTTGTTTTTTCCCTGTTGTTTACCTATCAACACTAATATTTTTAATAAATTTTTAATATTAGTGATCCTCATTGAGCTACCGGTAGCTCGCGATCGATGGGTTGACGATCCCTGAGTTAGAGTATCATACGCATGTATTATTATTTACTGCGGTAATAAATTTACAAAAAAGATATTATGACGTGTTTAATTTAATAACCCATATTTTAATATTTGTAAAACCAAATAAACTACATATTTCTGTCATAAAATATCGAAAACATATTTGATATTCAATTTAATATCAAAACAAAATTTGAATGTTTGTGAAAGAAATGTTGCATTTACTTTTAATCTTTTAAAATTTTAAATTCAAGAGATGCATGCTGCCCGCATTACAAACTTGAGTTTTGGAATCACCGTCAGAGGTCTCTGCCGACCAAACCCCCACTTCTATCTTTTAAAATAACACGGAGTTGTCAAGTCTCTCTTTGTTTTTTGGTCGGTGTTAAAACTAGCGCTGATGGGAGCGCCATCTGCTGAATGGCTTAAATGGAACAGAGTATACGATCTACGGTTCCTAGAATAAGTATTAATATATTTATATTTTTCTAAAGTTTGACAATTTTGACATTTATACAAAATTACAAATTTTTGAAATGGTGATATTTTATGTAGGCTATATCATTTTGAAGTATACTATTATTCACGAAAGATGGCTATTCAAGGACATTTATTCGAAGAAAGAATACACATTATTTTATAGCAGTAGCTTAGCAACATTTTGTATTAGAAAGAAAACGATTATTTGACCTACGTCTGTTTAATTTATGTGATGTGACAGATATACGTAAATAGTGGCATTATTTTCTAACACTCTATAAATAATAATGACATATGTCGTAGAATTACAGATACCTAATTATATACTACACTGCCCTCTGTGGTAATATTTACCCAGTGGCGTTGACGTTTAAATCAAATTATTATTCCTTGGTTTATAAGTTAAGTCTATGTTATTGTATTTTGCAGAAACATAAATGAAGAACATAAATCTTTCAGAAAGACATTATTTAGAAAGAAACATAATTCTCTAATGAATTACTCTTATTTTCTCAGTTAATGTGTCCATAAATATTTCATGTTGCACGCCTATGTATACGAAATGCAATGAAGTTATCTACAAGTAATATTGTATCAGACGGCTCACAAATGACCTTGGATATTCATCTTTCGTGAATAATAGTTTGCACAACAAAATTTACAAACAACATCATCTTATAATAGCGGTTTTACACTAAACAATAAATCGTTCAATTTAGTGACAGATAAATCGATCAAGTCGTTGAGAATTTACACTTAACGATTTTCTATCAATTTTTTTGTGAGATTAGAGTTTAACCTCGCAGCGCTTTTGTTTTCTTGTAGCTTTTTGGAGTGTAGTTTTTCTTATAGCTTTTTGGAGTGTAGTTTTTCTTATAGCATACTTGTTAAAAATGAGTAACTATACTTCGTTTCACGTAAGAAAATAGTGATGAGAAGATAGGTGCAGTTTGATATTGTTGTTGATTGGATAATATCGGGATATTCCCCAATCAAAAAACAAGATCAAACTGAACCTATCTTCTCAGCATCACTATTTTCTTACGTGAAACGAAGTATACTATTATTCACGAAAGATGACTAATCAAGGTCATTTGTTCGAAGAAAGAATACACATCACTTTATAGCAGTAGCTTGGCAACATTTTGTATTAGAAAGAGAAAGATTATTTGACCTATGTCTATTTAATTTGTGTGGTGTAACAGATATATGTAAATAGTGGCATTACTTTCTAACACAGTTTAAATAATAATGACATATGTCATAGAATTATAGATATCTAATTAACTACTACACTGCCCTCTGTGCTAATATTTACCCAGTGGCATCGACGTTTAAATCAAATTATTATTCCTTAGTTTATAAGTTTTTGTATCTTGCAAAAACATAAGTGAAGAACATAAATCTTTCAGAAAGGCATTATTTAGAAAGAAACATAATTTTCAAAAGAATTACTCTTATTTTTTCAGTTAAAATGTGTCTATAAATATTTCATGTTGCTCGCCTATGCATACGAAATGCAATGAAGTTATATGCAAGTATTATATCAGACGGCGCACAAATGACCTTGAATAGTCATCTTTCGTGAATAATAGTGAATATACGTAATTATTACCCTGGAAACAAGCATCAAATATAGTTTGAAATGTAAAATACTGTAGAGTTGGCACTGGAAAAGTAACCAAAAATTCCCCAGAAAATCGACGGAAAATAGAATTCGTTCTATTTCATCAATTTATTTTCGTAAATTGCTCAATCGATTTTTCTGTTTTATACATACCAATAAATTGAAGGTCGCAGTCGATCGATAAATCGGTCGATTTATCGTTAAGTGTAATACAGCCGATATAATTTACTTTAAAGAAAATAAATATCTGTCAAATGTCAATCTATTATTTGAAAGGTTGTCACTCAACCTCAAAGTTCTGTAAAAATATTGTGAATCAATCGTAAACATGTTTGTTTTCAAAATTATGAGAAATTTCAGCTTACTGTTTAACTATCAGCAAATAAATGCACTATGTACAATCCAAATGTAATATCTAATATAGGTACGTTTCACTTAATATTTATTGCAATTTCAGAATACATTAGTCATTATCACACCATATATTTTAAAATGGCTGCTATGGGAAACTACATCCTAGCCCGAGAAAAATTCTATAAAGCCTCAAAGTACCCTCAAGAATCTGTACAAGAATGGTTACAACGTTTACACGGTCTAGCCGATAACTGTGGTTTTAAAGATTGTAAAAACGAACTCCTACTGGATTTATTTGTCATAGGGCTAGGTCCAGGTTTCATACAAGATAAATTATTGCAAAGAATCAATGAGCAGCCTGGTGTTCAGCTACCTACACTTTTTAAATTAGCAATTTCAGCAGAAACTAGATATACAATTAGCGGAATATCAAATACATCACAAATAATAGGTGAGAAAGAAGATAATAGTTGGGACAAGCTATAATATTGTAATTATTTTAGTCAATGAAGATTTGAACGAACTTCTCAAGAATATAGACAATGACAGTAAAGTCACTAGTTGTACAGGTGAATAATTATTATTTTTTAATACAGCAATATTGTAAATTTTTAGAAATAAACAAATTGAATATATCATCATGGCTTTATTACCCATTTTTGATTGTGCCAATCTGCTTTTATTAGCTGATTTTGGTAAGTCCCGGGCCACACTATACGTTTTAGCGGGACCGGTAAAACCGCATCCGGTTAAACGGGATGGATCATATAGCGTCCACATATATCCCGCTAAACAGGACGGCAGCATTGACAACCCGATTCGGACACAGTCTGACCAATGTCTGATTAGTGCAGAGCCCAAATAGTATACGTTGTCTATTAAAAAACAAAACCAGACCCTTGTGAACGCTCGTATTATTTCATATATCCATGGCTGCGTCAGCGTAAAAGTAAAAGCGAAAAGATAAAGAAAAAGTAAAATAAATAGTAGACTGCATAAATCCATCCTTAAATAGGAAATATCTAAGATATTAAAAGTATCTTAAATATCATCGAGTATCTTTTTTCGTTCTGATCCCCTATCGACGTCCAATATAAATATAACGTGATGATTAGTATGTACCAGGAAAACATTTACTAAACTTTAAACTAGTGTATAGAACGCATTACAAAGCCCATTCGTATTTTACTTTAATTTCAGATGAAGATAAAGAAAAAGAAAGAGAAAAAGAAAAAGAAAAAGAAAGAGAAAAAGAAAAAGAAAAGGAAAAGGAAAAAGAAAAACAAGAAGTTTTAGAAGATCCAGATAAAGTAACTTTAGATCCAAATATAATAACTTTAGATCCAGACAAATTAAACGTAGCGGCTACAGATAGTAATTGACATAATTTTATGCCTTTGTGCCAATGCAAGAACAAGCAAACAGTAAATGAACCTATAGGAATCGGTATCCATTAGACCAATATCATGTCAACAAAAAAAAATACTTATTGTAATAAGGTCTAATGCACACATGTCAATAAATGATTTTAAAAGTTTAGAACTAGTGGCATTTGTAATGAACAATAATAGTTTTAATTCACTCATTTCCTAAATTACGAAATGTTGACATTGATTGTTCTTGCAGAAAGCCACAAAATTCATTATTTAGAGATGCTATTTTTTATATTTTTCAGGTGAGAAATGTTGTGCTTGTACCGATTGTAATCGATGATGGATTCTATCAACATACTTTTCACCAGTGTCAGCATTTTTGTGATTATTATATAGGAATATTAATTATCGATACTTCAAGTATTTGTCAGTGCCATTATATCGCCGATAATAAAGTAATGAATATACTACAAAATTGTGTATTTTTTACCTCTCGCTACCCTTGGTAAGAGAGGTATAGGGATCGTGCTAAAAATTGCATATCGAGATTATGGTAAATGAGCACGTTTTAAGGTCCCTAGAGTCCAATTTTAACATTTTCACGATGATGTGTGTGTGTGTGTGTGTGTGTGTGTGTGTGTGTGTGTGTGTGTGTGTGTGTGTGTATGTATGTATGTGTGTGCGCGTGTGTGTGTGTGTGTGTTTGTGTATGTGTGTGTATGTATGTATGTATGTATGTATGTATGTATATATGTATGTATGTATGTATGTATGTATGTATGTATGTATGTATGTATGTATGTATGTATGTATGTATGTATGTATGTATGTGTGTGTGTGTGTGTGTGTGCATGTGTGTGTGCATGTGTGTGTGCATGTGTGTGTGTGTGTGTGTGTGTGTGTGTGTTTATGTGTGGATCCTCCTCTCTAACTCAAATACTATCATTCAGAAAATTTTGAAAACTTGTATTTCGACCTTTTTACCTCTCGCTAAGAGAGGTATTGTATTCATGCTAAAAATCGCATATCCAGATTTTAGTGAATAAGCACGTTTTAAGGTCCCTAGAATCCGATTATAACATCCACACATCCACACACATACGGACATCATCGTAAAAATGTTATAATCGGATTCTAGGGACCTTAAAACGTGCTTATTCACTAAAATCTGGATATGCGATTTTTAGCATGAATCCAATACCTCTCTTAGCGAGAGGTAATAAATGGTCACCATTTTGAAACGGTTGAAGAAAAATTATGATATTTTGGTATCATTGTGAAGCTAATTTTATTTACATTCTGGAAAAAAATATAAAATACCGATTCCCTATGCTAGATTCAAACTTGTACCTATTTCCGCTACAACCGGAAGTGATACAAAATTCTTACTATGACTATCTTATGACCCCCTTTGCCTAGTTTAAGTTTGCTTATTAACATTTTCTTGTAACTGTCAAGATAAACGAAATATTCTTGAGCTGGTAAAAGTGTTGATGAAATCTGGGTAGAGTAGATTAGCACACCCAGAAATGGGTATATATTTTAGGTAAATAAGAATTAAGAATCTTATATAGAGAATTTGTTAAATAAATTCAGGTAGGTATGTTTCAAAATTATTTATTATTACATTACTAAATTAAAACAATACATTAACGGAAAATAATACAATAAAATATTGTACAACAATATAAATGATACAGAATATATTTAAAAACGCTGCTAAAAAAAATATTTTATGTAGATAAAAATATATTTGTTATATCATATATTTGTTTCAAACAAAAATTATTTTTAATGACTCTTTATATTACAAAACTATTTAAATTTTTTGCCTTGTTAATTAGCCAATGAAATTTCGATGAACAACAGACGACACGCAGTCTTACGTGTTTAGACCGCTCACGCCTTCACTTGTGGTTTGATGTGTATCTGATATGCACGACGTTCGGCTGTGCGATTTTGAAGAAATATTTATTGTGTGTTGGTGATATTTAAACATTATTCATCTTAAACAAGGTAAGTTTTATTTGTATTTGTTTATTAGTAAGTTTAAAATGCATAATAAGAATGATAATAATGGCTACAGTTATACCAGTTAATTTATTTTGTTTTATCTCTTTCTCGTTCATGTGTTCCTGATATTTACGTGTATGTATTGAACTCATAATGTCGTTTTAATGCAAATTACCCTCGAATTACATTGCTATTTAATGCATTTAAGATATACAAGAAGAACCTTCTAAATTTATAAATAAATAGATTTAATAAAAATAGGCCGCCTAATATATTATGCAACAGCAGTGGCGTGACTAGGATAAACGGGGTCCATGTGCAAACAATTCTTATGGGGCCCTATATACCTAAAGTGTATTCATATTTTGTGGCCTTATTTATCAGTATCACACTATAGCCAGAGCTAAACAAAGTACCAGAGAGTAGTACTTGAAGTACAAGTACCAAGTATATTAATGTTTCTAAATGTACTTAAAGTACAGGTGTCTCATTTTCGATGTTTTTTAAGGTATGTGGGAAAATATTAATGATAAAGCGTTTGCAACTATAACTATACTCTGTTTTCATAAAAAAAATTAAAAATATACAGGCTGTCAATCAAATTTACTCAATTTCAAATGACTATAACTCGTCATTTTCAAATGGAACGCCCTATATTTTATTATTTAGTTGGGTTTCATATTGTTATCTTTCTATATTGTCAAGGGTATCCTATGCCTAAAACCAATAATTTCGGAGTTATTCACCATTTTTGTCTAAATTTATTTAATTTAAATCTAGTATACTATGGAAATTGTGTTTTTATTAAGAAACAATTGCAATAATGGACAGTAGTATGTATTAGCCAATAAATAAAACTATTTACTATTAATATTAGTGCGACATCGCGAAAAGTAAAACACAAAAATTATATATAAATTTCTTCTATATCGGAAACAAAGAATTTTTGTCTAGATCATTTTCTCTATTTTTGCATGTAGCTTTAAACTATTAAATCTAGCAACTTGTACGTTGAAAATTTGGAATCTACATGAAATTCTCTATAATATACATTAGCACTGATGTTTTTGTATAGGCTATTCCAAAATTTACAGGCAGTTGAATGTACTCATATGTTTGAATAATTTTTATTATGAACAATGAATTTTTATCTAGCTCATTTTCTCTATTTTTGCCAGAAGCATTAAACCATTAAAGCTAGCAACTTGTTCCTTGAAAATTTGAAATCGAGCAAATTGTACGTTGACAACTTGGAATCTACACGAAATTCTATATGCTGATGTTCTTGTATAGTCTAGCTCAAAATTTACGGGCAGTTCAATGTACACATATTTTTGAATAATTTTTATAACGAACAATGAATTTTTGTCTAGCTCATTTTCTCTATTTTTACCTGTAGCTTTTAAACCATTAAAGCTAGCAATTTGTACTTTGAAAACTTGGAATCTACATGAAATTCTCTATAATATACATCAGCACAGATGTTTGTCTATAGGCTATTCCAAAATTTACGGGCAGTTGAATGTACACATATTTTTAATAATTTTTATTACGAACACTTAATTTTTTTCTAGCTCATTTTCTCTATTTTTGCCCGTAGCTTTGAAACCATTAAAGCTAGCAACTTGAAAATTGGAAATCTACATGAAATTCTTTATAATATACTTCAGCGCCGATGTTGTTGTATAGGCTGTTTCAATATTTACAGGCAGTTGAATATACACATATTTTTGAAAAAATTTAAATGAACAATGTATTTTTGTCTGGATTATATTCTCTATTTTTGCCCGTAGCTTTGAAACCATTAAAGCTAGCAACTTGTACGTTAAAAACTTGGAATCTACATGAAATTCTCTATAATATACATCAGCACAGATGTTTGTGTATAGCTGTTCCAAAATTTACGGGCAGTTGAATGTACACTTTTTTAATAATTTTTATTACGAACAATAAATTTTTGTCTAGCTCATTTTCTATATTTTTGGCCGTAGCTTTTAGAACATTAAAGCTAACAACTTGGTCTTTGAAAATTTGGAATCTACATGAAATTCTCTATAATATTCATCAGCGCTGATGTTTGTGTATAGGATGTTTCAAAATTTACAGGCAGTTTAATATACACATATTTTTGAATAATTTTTATTGCGAACACTGTATTTTTGTCTAGCTCATTTTCTCTATTTTTACCTGTAGCTTTTAAACCATCAAAGTTAGCAACTTGTACTGTAAAAATTTGGAATCTACATGAAATTCTCTATAATATACATCATCTCAGATGTGTATAGGCTGTTCCAAAATTTACGTGCAGTTGAATGTACACATATTTTTAATAATTTTTATTACGAACAATGCATTTTTGTCTAGCTCATTTTCTCTATTTTTGCCTGTAGCTTTTAAACTATTAAAGCTAGCAACTTGTTCGTTAAAAATTTGGAATCCACATGAAATTCTCTATAATATACATCAGCACAGATGTTTGCGTATAGGCTGTTCCAAAATTTACAGGCAGTTGAATGTACTCATATTTTTGAATAATTTTTATTACGAAAAATGTATTTTTGTCTAGCTCATTTTCTTTATTTTTACCTATAGCTTTTAAACCATTAAAGCTAGCAACTTATATTTCGAAAATTTGGAATCTACATGAAATTCTCTATAACATACATCATCACAGATGTTTGTGTATAGGCTGTTCCAAAATTTACGGGCAGTTGGATGTACACATATTTTTAATAATTTTTATTACGAACAATGCATTTTTGTCTAGCTCATTTTCTCTATTTTTGCCTGTAGCTTTTAAACTATTAAAGCTAGCAACTTGTACTTTGAAAATTTGTAATCTACATGAAATTTTCTATAATATACATCAGCACAGATGTTTGTGTGTAGGCTGTTCCAAAATTTACAGGCAGTTGAATGAACTCATTTTTTGAAATTTTTTTATTACGAACAATGAATTTTTGTCTAGCTCATTTTCTCTATTTTTGCCAGTAGCTTTTAAACCATTAAAGCTAGCAACTTGTTCGTTGAAAAGTTGGAATCTACATGAAATTCTCTATAATATGCATCAGCACAGATGTTTGCTTATTGGCTGTTCCAAAATTTACAGGCAGTTGAATGTACTCATATTTTTGAATAATTTTTATTACAAAAAATGTATTTTTGTCTAGCTCATTTTCTTTATTTTTACCTATAGCTTTTAAACCATTAAAGCTAGCAACTTGTACTTCGAAAATTTGGAATCTACATGAAATTCTCTATAATATACATCATCACAGATGTTTGTGTATAGGCTGTTCCAAAATTTACGGGCAGTTGAATGTACACATTTTTAATAATTTTTATTACGAACAATGAATTTTTGTCTAGCTCATTTTCTCTATTTTTGCCTGTAGCTTTTAAACTATTAAAGCTAGCAACTTGTACTTTGAAAATTTGGAATCTACATGAAATTCACTATAATATACATCAGCACAGATGTTTGTGTATAGGATGTTTCAAAATTTACAGGCAGTTTAATATACACATATTTTTGAATAATTTTTATTGCGAACACTGTATTTTTGTCTAGCTCATTTTCTCTATTTTTACCTATAGCTTTTAAACCATCAAAGTTAGCAACTTGTACTGTAAAAATTTGGAATCTACATGAAATTCTCTATAATATACATCATCTCAGATGTGTATAGGCTGTTCCAAAATTTACGTGCAGTTGAATGTACACATATTTTTAATAATTTTTATTACGAACAATGCATTTTTGTCTAGCTCATTTTCTCTATTTTTGCCTGTAGCTTTTAAACTATTAAAGCTAGCAACTTGTTCGTTAAAAATTTGGAATCCACATGAAATTCTCTATAATATACATCAGCACAGATGTTTGCGTATAGGCTGTTCCAAAATTTACAGGCAGTTGAATGTACTCATATTTTTGAATAATTTTTATTACGAAAAATGTATTTTTGTCTAGCTCATTTTCTTTATTTTTACCTATAGCTTTTAAACCATTAAAGCTAGCAACTTATATTTCGAAAATTTGGAATCTACATGAAATTCTCTATAACATACATCATCACAGATGTTTGTGTATAGGCTGTTCCAAAATTTACGGGCAGTTGGATGTACACATATTTTTAATAATTTTTATTACGAACAATGCATTTTTGTCTAGCTCATTTTCTCTATTTTTGCCTGTAGCTTTTAAACTATTAAAGCTAGCAACTTGTACTTTGAAAATTTGTAATCTACATGAAATTTTCTATAATATACATCAGCACAGATGTTTGTGTGTAGGCTGTTCCAAAATTTACAGGCAGTTGAATGAACTCATTTTTTGAAATTTTTTTATTACGAACAATGAATTTTTGTCTAGCTCATTTTCTCTATTTTTGCCAGTAGCTTTTAAACCATTAAAGCTAGCAACTTGTTCGTTGAAAAGTTGGAATCTACATGAAATTCTCTATAATATGCATCAGCACAGATGTTTGCTTATTGGCTGTTCCAAAATTTACAGGCAGTTGAATGTACTCATATTTTTGAATAATTTTTATTACAAAAAATGTATTTTTGTCTAGCTCATTTTCTTTATTTTTACCTATAGCTTTTAAACCATTAAAGCTAGCAACTTGTACTTCGAAAATTTGGAATCTACATGAAATTCTCTATAATATACATCATCACAGATGTTTGTGTATAGGCTGTTCCAAAATTTACGGGCAGTTGAATGTACACATTTTTAATAATTTTTATTACGAACAATGAATTTTTGTCTAGCTCATTTTCTCTATTTTTGCCTGTAGCTTTTAAACTATTAAAGCTAGCAACTTGTACTTTGAAAATTTGGAATCTACATGAAATTCACTATAATATACATCAGCACAGATGTTTGTGTATAGGCTGTTCCAAAATTTACGGGCAGTTGAATGTACACATATTTTTAATAATTTTTATTACGAACAATGCATTTTTGTCTAGCTCATTTTCTCTATTTTTGCCTGTAGCTTTTAAACTATTAAAGCTAGCAACTTGTACTTTGAAAATTTGGAATCTACATGAAATTCTCTATAATATACATCAGCGCAGATGTTTGTGTATATCCTGTTCCAAAATTTACAGGCAGTTGAATGTACTCATATTTTTGAAAATTTGTTATTACGAACAATAAATTTTTGTCTAGCTCATTTTCTCTATTTTTGCCTGTAGCTTTTAAACCATTAAAGCTAGCAACTTGTTCGTTGAAAATTTGGAATCTACATGAAATTCTCTATAATATGCAACAGCAAAGATGTTTATGTATAGGCTGTTCCAAAATTTACGGGCAGTTGAATGTACACATTTTTAATAATTTTTATTACGAACAATGAATTTTTGTCTAGCTCATTTTCTCTATTTTTGCCTGTAGCTTTTAAACCATTAAAGCTAGCAACTTGTTCGTTGAAAATTTGGAATCTACATGAAATTCTCTATAATATACATCAGCATTGATGTTTGTGTATAGCCTGTTTCAAAATTTACAGGCAGTTGAATATACACATATTTTTGAATAATTTTTATTACGAACAATGTATTTTTGTTTAGCTCATTTTCTCTATTTTTACCTGTAGCTTTTAAACCATTAAAGCTAGCGACTTGTACTTTGAAAATTTGGAATCTACATGAAATTCTCTATAATATACATCAGCACTGATGTTTGTGTATAGGCTATTTCAAAATTTACAGGCAGTTGAATATACACATATTTTTGAATAATTTTTATTACGAACACTTAATTTTTGTCTAGCTCATTTTATCTATTTTTACCTGTAGCTTTTAAACCATTAAAGCTAGAAACTTGTTCGTTGAAAATTTGGAATCTACATGAAATTCTCTATAATATACATCAGCGCTGATGTTTGTGTATAGGCTGTTTCAAAATTTACTGGCAGTTGAATATACACATATTTTTGAATAATTTTTATTACGAACAATGTATTTTTGTCTAGCTCATTTCCTCTATTTTTGCCTGTAGCTTTTAAACCATTAAAGCTAGAAACTTGTTCGTTGCAAATTTGGAATCTACATGAATACACATCCTCAGTATTACCTTATCCTAGTTGTCTTTAGATCTTCCTCTTTTTTCTACCACGTTCGTCAATCAAGTTTGTCTAACCGGTAAATTATAGTTATTGTATTTTATTTACAGAAAACGAATACATCTTTCACAGCTTCAGGAAGTAATTCAAAATTGGTGGTTCTAGTATACAACTAATTTAATATAAATGGGGGGTAAAGCTGTTCGCGTCCGTGGTAGAATACCACACGTGCCCTCCGGTTAACACGAAATGAACAGCAAACGTCCGCCGCCAAACAATGCGAAAGAAATTCGATTTAAACTATTTACAAGATACATCGAATCGAATTTAAAATTTTTGTTGCTGATATCTACATAATAAGAAATATGAACAATTATTTTAAAAATATAACACATACAGACGCAATATGTAACGTAGAATTAAAATATTATGAAATAATCAACATAGAAACTTTTTCCGTTACAAGTTCTGCACAATTCACAAGAAATCAAATTTGACTTGGCGATAATTTCAAGAATTCGCAAATATCTTGCTCCATCTATAAAGGCAATACAGCGGCGTGGACAGTGGTTTTCTCAACTGAAATCATATGGAAAATGTAAGTTAAACATCAGTTTTGTTATAGATTTTTAATTGTTAACAACTTTACGTAATTTGTAATTTTAAAAATGTACCAACGATAATAATTATGTAATGAAAACTGCGAAAGCATGGCTGAAGTAACTCATTTCTCTTTTTATTTTAGATTGCTTGCATGACGGCTTCGAAGACTGGAAATGGCAGCGGAGAAGAAAACAGCATCTGTAGGAGAAACAGGAAATAATGAAGTTATTGCATGACAACCATAAATTCAACATGATGGCTTCGGAAACATGGAAATGGCAACAGAAAATGGCAGAGCACCTTTAGGAGAAATAGGAGACAACGTAGTTTCTGCATTGGGGCCCTACAACCCCACAATTCAAGCGTGCTGTTTGTCTATATAAAGTAAGTTTCTTACTAGATTTCATATTGTTTGCTTTACAATTCTGTGGCTGTTTAGAATATTTGCAAATTTTGTCTAGTGATTAGAATTATTTTACTTTGTAAAGCCCTTAAATTGACTTTTCTCTGGATAGCCTTCTCTGCACTATTTTTTTAATCAAATATGCTTTAGAAATATCAAATTAAAGTTAATTTCAAATACATTTGAAAAACTGTTGGATAAAATGTCGCATGGTACACATGTATTCATTAAATAAATCAAGTGTCTAGTGTAATGTAGACATGTTTGCTATACGAAATTTTATCCAACAGATTTTTGAAATGGTTTATAGAATACCACAAACTAATAATTATTATTTAATAGACGGACGTTTTGGTTGGTCTGAGACCTCAAGAAAATTGGAGAATTTCGATGCAACTTCCAAGTTTTGGAATTCAACACTGCAGATCTTCTGAAGTAGGTTTTCTAAAGGATTGCTGAGCTCCAGATACATCTTCTGCGGCGTAGACGACCACGGACGGATGAACTTTTACGGCGTAGCCGACCACCGATAGCTGAACTGGTAAGAAACTTTATATTTTTTATAAAATATTTGGTCTCATGTTCAACCACAAGAACGTTTTAAAGGAATATGATTATAATATATGTCTTGTATTCAAATTCGATTTTGAATACTACATTGAAAGAAATATAACTTTCATGGATGTCTATATAATATCAAACGATTTAAAATTGAAATATCGACTATTTATCAATATCTGGGAACATATGATTAGCATATATATCTTTCAGGAATCGGACATCAAGAAGACTAGATTAATATAGTAGATTTTAAGTTAGTTTTAAGTTCTTTTAAATGTATTTTCAGGTCTTAATTAAACTTTGGCTCATCGCGCCGTTGAGCAAACACGCGTTTTCTTTAAAAATGAAAATAAATTGATTAATTTGAAGTGCATTCCTTGGCGATTCATCATAAAATCGTGCGTCTACGTTTGCCACCGTGGTACGCGTACTGCGCGGGTTGTCCAGGCGACACCTAGGGAGAGTGTATGTGAAAAGAAAAACATATGTATCGGGGCATGAATGATGCGAATGGGTGAGCGAATCAGTGAGAGGGTCAGGAAGGTGGGAGAGATTCGAAACTTGATGTGGGTTCGGGTTTCCTTATTTAACATCACGGTTAGTGGGATGGGTAGGTAGGGTTCGTGCGCGATTTTCCATAATTGAGTGGACTGATATGGTTAGCCATGCTATGTGAAACCAGTTGTTTATTCTGGGGGATCGCTTCGCACTTGTGCGAATGTTTCTAGGGACAGTTTAATTCTTTTGTAAATTTGCTTGCTGACCATCGTATTGGTCTACGCTCTAGATTGCTAGACTCGAATGAGAAAAGATTAAACGAACCTGAATGCTATCACAGGAAGCTTTCTTATGGCGTCTATGTGCTCTCCTCATCCGGAGGCAACGTATGTAATCATCATTTAATGTTAATGGCAACGAATAATTAAAGACAATAAAGTTTTTGTTTGATTTAACTTTGTTTGAGCACACGGGTTGACCGCGTTCGGGGTAGGTATCGCGTATGAGATCGGGCGATGTCTCCGGGAGTAACTCGCTCAGGCATCCAAGCCGAGTAGATTACATGTAACTGTCTATCTTGTCCTTAGGGAGTTCGCGTTGTAGGCCGTACATGCTTTGCATCGTGTGGGGTCGGCTTAACCCCCTCGTAAACTACATGTGAGAACCACCCCGACGTTCTCACTTTTTTGTCTTAGCTCGTATATTTCTCTCTCTTACTTCGCCTTTAGCTTAGCATAGTCTAGATATAAGATAGCTTGCGTAGACTTAAGATAGCTTAGATATAAGATAGGCAAGGGTTGTTTTTGCTTTTTGAGAGAGAAAAAAATTAACGTAACTTCACACTTTTAGATTTGCTATTCTTTGAACGAGATATTAACGTAAGATAGGCTTAGATTTGCTATTCTTTGAACGAGATATTAACGTAAGATAGGCTATTTTACGCACTTCACCAACTTAATTTGGGGGGGGGGGTACTACAATAGCTTAAGTTTGATTATAAAACATTGTACACGAAATTGTATTTATTTAATAAATGGTATATATGGGGAGCGTGAGTTTGGCATTTGTGGGCGGTTGCTCCCTATATATACAATTTATTAACTAAAGAGTTTAGTTTTAACTTGGAAGAACTAACTCCGTACTGCCCCTGTCACTGTCGTCGAGATTGCAGTGCCGATTGGAGACGCAGATCATGGCTTCCTCTTCATAAAGACCTGTTTAAAATATATGTACACAATAAAACAATCTTTTATGTTGTTTATTTTAATTTAAATCCGTTACATTAGTCGTACAGTAGGTAGTTTTAGTAAAAATTGTATTTATTATTAAGGATTTAGACGCGGTCAGGGTAAAGTTAGATATTAAGTATTTATTGTAAACGAAGCCTTGTATTCATAAATATTATATATTTTCGTAAGTGGGCGGTTGGGTGATAACACCAAAAAAATATATAATTTATGTAAAGGTTCGCAAACGGTCTTAAACTGAATAAGAAATCTTGTACCTTTAACAATGGGAACAAGAAATCTTATTTAGGGACCCCAAGATTTAGTTTGTTAAATAGTCTATAAGTATTGTAAACGAAACTTTATTTAATATATATTGGGTACTAGGTACCCTAAAAATATATGAGTAGAGTTTTGGATCAGTTATAAAACTAAAATGTTTGTTACCAATTGAAATTATTACGGTTATATTATTTGTTATTAATTATTTTGCATCTTTATTCTGTAAATAAAAGTTTTATCTTCAGATAATCTATTTACAGAATAAAGATACAAAATAATTAATAACAAATGAATATAACCATGATCATGGAAATTTTATTTGATAACAAACGTTTTAATTTTATATCTAAACCATGTTCACACTGTCATATATTGTTATTAGATTTGTTAACAAATTTAGTAACACTTATGAACAAAATTATAACAAACGAAACGTAAAAGACATTTGTGTTTAAAAATTCTGTTCATAATTATTTCTTACTAAGTTTGTTATCAAATTTGATAATTTTTATCGTGCCAAACAGGCTTTAGTTATTAAACTATAATGTTTGTTACCAAATAAAATTACCATTATTTGACTTGTATTTTTTACTAATCATATTGCAACTTTATTTTGTAATAAAATAAACTTTTATTACAAAATAATGCAAAATTTTTAATAAAATTTACAACCATAATAATGGTATTTTTATTTGGTAACAAACATTTTAGTTTTATAGCTAAAGACTGTTTGGCACGATAAAAAATTGTTTTCAAATTTGATAACAAATTTAGTAAGAAATAATTATGAACAGAATTTTTTAACATAAATGTCCTTTACGTTTCGTTTGTGTTATAATTCTGTACTAAATTTGTTAACAAAGCTAATAACAATTTGTGACAGTGTTAAACATTGTTTAGTTATTTTTATTATTTATATTATAAACTTACTTTTGTCCTGAAAAAATAGAAATAGGGATGTTTAAATATTTGTTTATATAAATTTTGCTTGTATTTATTGTTAATGTTCAATATTTTATACAATAAAATATAAATTTAAAAAATATAATTGATGTATTTATTACACGTATGTAGTTTTTAAAATAGCTACGAGGATGCAGCACATGTTAATCTAAAAAATGATAGGCACCCTTTTTTGCAAATCGTGCACAAATGTAGCATCAATGCTGTGTAAAAAACAAATAAATAAAATTGCAAGAAATCTAAAGGGTATAGTCTCTCAGGTTTATGTACGCATTATATATATAGTTCTTAAAACAGCCACCATGGGGCAGCACCTGTCGAGAAGCATTGCTCCTAAAATATAGGCAACCACAAGTAATCAAAAGAAGCATCCATGCACCAGAAATTTTTTTTTCTGGCGTATAGATGCTACTTTAAGGTAGCATCTATGCACGCGAAAAGAATTATTTTGGTGCATAGATGCTACTTTAAGGTAGCATCTATACGCCAGAAAAAAATTTTTTCTGGTGCATGGATGCTTTTTTTGATTACTTGTGGTTGCCTATATTTTAGGAGCAATGCTTCTCGACAGGTGCTGCCCCATGGTGGCTGTTTTAAGAACTATATATATATATATATATATATATATATATATATATATATATATATATATATATATAATGCGTACATAAACCTAAGAGACTATTCTTTTCACGTGCATAGATACTTCCAAAAAGAAGCATCCATGCACCAGAAAAAATTTTTCTGGCGCATGGATGCTTCCTTTTAATACATTTGGTTGCCAATATTTTAGGCGCAATGCTTTCCGACAGGTGCTGCCCTATAGTGGCTGTTTTAAGAACTAGATTCGAAATGCGTTTATGAATTAAGAAACTATATACTTACTTATGTTTGAGGGGTGTATTATAAAAATTAAGTCATTTTTAAATCAATTTTAAAGTTTATTAGCAATATATAAATACAAATATAGTTAAAATATATATATTAACATTTTATTACAATTTTATAATATTTAATATTTCTCTTCTACTGCCTTTGGGGTCCTTTAGGTTCGCATATTGACAATCTGCACAGAAAAAAATATAAAAATTAGACTATTAAACATATACAAATACAAAATGAGATGATAACAAGAAAACAAGAACACTAAAAGGTTTGTTACCAAATAAAATTACCATTATTATGGTTATATTTATTTGTTATTAGTTTTTTTTGCGTATTTATTCTGTAAATAAAGTTTATCTGAAGATAAAACTTTTATTTACAGTATAAAAATACAAAATAATTAATAACAAATAGTACAACCATAATAATTTTAGTATTGTAACCAATTCGAAACTCTAGTTATATATTTTACTGCTCAATTTATAATATATTAAATTGAGTTTTGTTTACTATACTTATAGACTATTTAACAAAATAAATCTTGGGGTCCCTAAATCAGATTTCTTGTTCCCAGTGTTAATGGTACAAAATTTTTCATTCAGTTTAAGACCGTTTGTAAATTCCGACGCACGATTTTATAATGAATCGTCAAGGAATGTACTTCAAATTAATCAATTTATTTTTATTTTTAAAGAAAACGTGTGTTTGCTCAACGCGCCGTTCAGCCAAAGTTTCATTAAGAACTGGAAATACTTTTAAAAAAACTTAAAAGTAATTTAAAATTAGTAGTCATCTACGTCGTTGAAGATTTATCTGGAGCTCAGCAATCCTTTAGAAAAGCTGCCATAGAAGAACTGCAGTAGTGTTGAAATCCAAAGTTTGGAAGTTGCATTCAAATTCTCCAAGTTTCTTGTCGTCTCAGACCAACCAAATGTACGCCTATTAAATAATAATTATTAGATAAATCGAATGAAAGTTGACGTTTAAATTATTTTATAGATGTGGTTTCTTTTGAAACCCTAGAGAAGAATAAAATTGTACGAAATATTCAAGTATGAAATTTTTGCATGAACCTATTTAAATACTGGACTAGGAAAGCACAGTTAATACATTACTATGTCTGGCTGAAAATACATAGCCGATTAGGGTAACTGAATATCAAAACAGGGATGCGTTTAAAATATTTTAAACATTTTTCGTTTATGTTGAGTAATAAAAAATATTTTGATCATTAAACTATTTAGTTTGGCAATTCTATGAAATAGGATTATTTTTAATTTCCTCTAACAGTAATTCCGACTCAAGGGTTGCTTACACCTGAGACGAACGAACTAGAATTTGCGGTATTATTTTTTTTAAATTCATCACTGAATCTTGTTGCTAATGTCATTTTAAATGCGTCGTGGTGTTGAGTACAATTTTAATCTTCTGTAACGGAATACATAAAGGTCGGTTTCCTTTCAAATATAAGGAAATGTTTTCAAAAGCAACTACATCTATTAAATAATCTAATCAGGGTTTCTGGAAAGATTTAAAAAGGAACAAATGTACAAAGGAAAAATCGTTTATTCAACACAGGACAATACAATGAATAGGATAATACACATACAAAATACAATACAATTGACACAGGATGTGAAGAATAAAACACGATTGGTTGGACAGCGTCAACTTGATAAGAAAACAGCTTATCCTACCTTCAAAAATTCAGATTGCGATGTCTGTCCATCTGTTCGGCCGCAGGGCTCCATTTGCTCGCGTTGTCTAGAATTAATTCAAGCGATGTCTGTATGTCTGTCCACTTGTACGATGGTTTCATTCAGCTGTTAACAACAATAAAAAAAATACTTGTTACAAACGGAATCACAAATATATTCACGTACAGTATACAAGAAGTTCTCCAGCGATGGAACTTCCATTTTTCTTGCTCATAAATCCTCAACGGGTATAAATATCTTCCATTACAAATGCAGAATCGGATTCCTTGGACTTTAAATTATAAATCGCAACATTTTAAGGTCTTGAATGTTGGTTGAAAACTAGTATCATCTATTTACAAAGGAAATAAGAAAAACTTTAGCATGGAACTTGGATAGTTGGATGTATTAAATCCTGTTTAACATTATACTTATTAGGATGGACCTGAAAAGGGGTCGAATTTTATCCGGCCCGCCCCATAAAGTGGTTCCAAATAAATAAAAATGTGCAGGCTATGATTCCGCTTAATAATTAATATTTGACCGTGCCTAAATACACTTGATTTTTCCCATTTAAGTAACATTGGGTTTTGACATATTTTGGAACTATATTTTTGTAAAGGCAATAAGAGGTTTAAAAAATCCACTAAATATTGGAATATATATTAGTGATCCGAGAATATGTGGACAAAATTTAAAGTCCTAATAAATATTCTTAATACTATTATATATAGCTTTTTTGGGTTTTTGTGCGATAGTTTAACCATCTATAATTATCTTAAGAAAATGATTGGGACTTCAAATTTTGTCCAGATATTCTCGGGTCATTCTAGTATACAGGCTGTAACAACTAAACGAGCTACCTCAAATAATTTCTATACTATTAAAGATACAAAAAAAAAAAAAAATACTATAAGACAATTTTATATAAGAACAAGGGGGACATCCGATTAGAGAAGATAATATTTTTTTAAACCAGTGGTTCTCAAATTACAATACAATGTTATATTTTTTTAAATGGAATGATATATATTTTTTAGGCCCATTCGATACAATATTTTTTCCTGGTTTGAACCGTATAATCATTTTATATCTTTACATAACAAAAAATTGAGAAATATTCAATTGAAATTTAAATATATTTATATTTTATAGTCATTTTTCAGTAGGCTATGCATGAAAAAACAAAAATATCTATTTGTCAATTTGAATTATTTAGGATATAAATCAAATAGAACACTGTTTATAACGTTATTAACAAATATTTGTTTCATTTTAATTTTAGGTTAATTGTTTTCATACATAGCCAAGGGCCGCGGAACGATTTTATTTCAGGGGGGGCTCAAAATATTTTATCTAACTCCCTTTACCACTCAATATTTTTATTAAATTGCCTAAAAAAGTCTTATTAATTAATTTTAGGTACCTGTACCTGTACAAAAGAACAGAATAAAGAAGTAGATTATGGTTAAATAAATATAGTACTTTATTAAGAATACAAAAATAAAAACAAAAAATTAAACAATCAAAAATATATATGTATATTATATTTTAAAAAATTCATTATAATCTTCATTCTGGCAGGCCGAAAACCGCAATACGTTCTGAAGATTTGGCTATGAATTGCTTAATAATTAAATTAATATTTATGTTTTTTGCTCTTTCTTTTCTACAAAAAGAAAATATTTAAATTTGGTTTTGTTACCTATATAAAAATGAAAATTTGGAGGCCAATTTCAGATTTAATAAGAGGGGGCTTAGCCCCCTCTGAAATTTTACAGAGGGGGCTGAAGCCCCCTTTGCCCCCCCGGCTCCGCGGCCCCTGTACATAGCCTATTGAAAAATAACTATAAAAATCAAATTTATTTAAATTTCAATTTTTCTCAATATTTTTGTTATGTTAGGATATAAAATAATTACATGGTTGAATTCAGAAAAAAATACTCTATCGAATAGGCCTAAAAATTATATATCATCCCAATTAACAAAATATAACTTTGTATTGTAACTTGAGAACCATTGGTTTAAAAAAAATATTTTTCTCTAGTCGAATGTCCCCCTTCGTCTTCTATAAATTGTCTTATAGCATTTTATTCTATCTTTAATAATATAGGTTATTTGAGGTAGCTCGTTTAGCTGCTACACCCTGTATATTCCAATATTGAGTGGATATTTTAATCCTCGGTTTTCCGGGATTCGTCCCTGTTTTGAGTTGTATGTCCCGGTGTCCCGATGAATATCCTCGGGACACATAATTGTCCCGGTTTTCAAAGCTGACTCCAAAATTTATTATTTATATCATATATTGACGTTTGTAATATTTATTTTATTACTAAATTTTTAATTGCTCTATATATTCTAATTTTTATTCGTTGCGTTTTAAAGTAAAGTAAAGCGTGCGTGTGTTTCACAATTGTGTGTATTTCTATGCTACTGTGCTTACGAAAAGTATGGGTTTTGGTATATTTTTATTTTAATTTATGAGCAAAATCATATTCAATTATATGTATAATTATTATTTTTATTTGTCAACAATCCGTTAAATATATTCTCTTCTCTTAAATGTTCTGTGACCTGGCAATTTATTTTTATGCATGAAAGGAGAAAAACATGCAGCTGCACATCCCTTGAAAAAATGTAACTTTCAATATTAACGCATTTGACCCTGAATGAAAAAAAATTGCGCCTGCGGCGCTTTTTTCCTGAATACATTTCCTCACCAACCAAAGTTTTGGTACATGAGCCACTACTGGTTTTACAATTCTCTGAAAAATGTCCCGATTTTGCAATTTATAAATCTGATGGTCACCGTATGTTGGCTTGGAAAAATAAAGTTCCAAAATGTGTCAAAACCCAATGTTATTTAAATGGAAAAAATCAAGTGCATTTAGGCACGGTCAAATATTAATATTAAGCGGAATCATTGCCAGCACAATTTTTATTTATTTAGAACCACTTTGGGGGCGGCCCGTTTAAAATTCGACTTTTAAGGTCCACTCTAATACTTATATTAGGAAAGTATATTTTAGCTATAATGTAAAACAGGCTTTTGAAAGGGATAGTGTTAAAAAAAATACGTTATAGTATTTCACATAATAGTTTATTATAACTAGACTATATTCAGAAAATGAGGGCTCAAGGCCCAGTAGATCGGTACCGATCTGATCACATCATTAGTTTAACTTATACTTAATAATAATAATAATAATCAATATATCATTAAATATTATCAATCGTTATATCCTGCAAATATACACTTTACTCACAAACATGGTTCATACGCTCTCTTCAATACATCGTTGTGTTTAGAGGACAAAACGAACTATGGCACGAAACAAGCATTTAACCACTCGGCTGAGAAAAATACAGTACGCTCGAATTTTACAAAAAAAAAAAATTATAGATACATTTTAATATTTTTGCTCATAGCGGGAAGAAGATGATGCTATTATTATTATTATCCCTACAACTCTATATAATAATATGTAAAGTTGGGAAAAGAAACCAATCCAATATAATTATAACATTTTTGCAACAGTGCAAAAAGTTTATGTTTATTGCACAAGTGCATACAATTTTATCCTACGATCAAATCAACAGGGGTAAACAAAATAAATTCTCTTCACCCACTATACATTGGGTCTGTAAATGGGCCAGCAAATATCGCCTATTAACATAAATTAAAATATATTAACTCTTGTAATAAATTTGACTTACTGCAGAATTTTTGTAGAAGAGTTAATATACACGATGTAACAGAAATTAGTGCATTAAAGCAGTGACAGAACTCTTCGAGATCAACAATGTTTCTTAGCAACTTATTTTTGTAATATCAATTTTTTAAAAGCATATTACCTCGCATAATTTAACGTTTAGATATTTTTATAATTATTTGATCCACTAGCAATAACAATGAAACAATTTTTTTTCACAAATGTCAGTTGTTAACTTTTTTAAATAAATTTTGACAATAACAAATAAATTAAATAAATTGTGAAAAATTGTCAGCCATCGGTATTCAAACCCGATACACCTACCCTGCCGGGATAGTGCTCTACCAACTAAACTATTGGCTGCTCGCCTCTCGATGGCTGAACAATCTTTCACTTTTGAAGTCGTATAACTGCTGAGGATATTATTAATCGTCACATGACACCAATGCTCCTTGGTTAATAGGTATAGAGTGTTAAAAAAATCCTACCTCGGAGTAGGCTATGAACAAATAAACATATCTTAATTTAAAAAGTATTTCATTAAATGTCAGTTTTACACGAGGTATTGTCATACGTAATATAACAAGAGATATGATTATCATCGATGATATTCTCGAATGAAACCGAGTTGCAGATTTCACGAGTCCGAAGGACGAGTGAAATGTGCTGCTTCGGTTTCACGAGCAATATCTTAGATTATTAATCATATCTCGTGCTTATATTTAATGAGAGAATATAATGAATTTTTGTGACACATTACGTGTGCTGCTAACCTAACTTTTAATATATTGTATTACAACATGGTTAATTTGACAATTGCCTTATTATTTTCATCGTTGTTGGTATCAACCCAACGATTGTCGCACATTTTTATACTTAAAATTGACTGTCAATGTCAGATAAAAAAAAACAAATTAGTCACGAATATAAATAAGGTGATAATTTCTTGTTTTTTATCATCGCTGTGATCGACATATAACTAGGGAGATTCTGAATGTTGATTAGTGGAAAACATGCCACGTGACTCAACAATTATCTCAATTATCTTTTCTCGTTAAAATTACATCTCAAGATAAATTTTGACAACTTGACTTTTGAATTGAATAATGATCAAACCTACGTTTCTTTGTTCATAGCCTACTCAGAGTTAGGAATGCTTTTGAACAGAATGTACCTACATCAAGTTTGCGTTTGTAACTTTGATTAAAAAAATTAAATTAAGAAAATAGAGTTTAGCTGTTTATTAGTCAGCCTTGGATTCTATATGTAAATAATTAAAAATTTGTAGCAATATTTTGAAGAATTTTAACACAATTTACAAAAAAAGTTACTAAGACATATTATTGGGTTTCTCATAAAATTTAAATGTATTTATTTATGTTACATTCTGTATTTTACACTTATATATGAAATCGTCAAAAGTAAATAAAAGAAGGATATTTGCTGATTTATTTACAGACTGTATGGTTTTCTTTAAATTTTATGAAAATTAACAAATACAAAATTTATTTTAAAATTTGAGCACACTCCATTATCTTTGTGATGTATTTGAGGTGTCTGTCGTTTTGTCCCCATTCTGTTCTACTTAGAGAATCGCAAATCCCATGTTTGACCACTTACTCAGAGCTTAGGTAATTAACTGTTCCCTTCTCCACTAACATAGCATAATGGCCCCTTTAAATGATAAAACTATATCGTTCATGTTGAAATTATTACTGTATTAGTTGCTATTTATAAACAATTACATATATGCACTTTTAAAGTAATAGTTTCAACAATAATTTGTTATTTTTGTTGTGTGAAAATGCAAGAAACATATGTGGAGAGAGTCAGTATATACCAAAGCAAGATGCAATAAGGAGAAAATGTATCACACAATTTATAAATACATGCTTTCATACATACCTAATATTTTTTACACATACTGTATATATATATTTAATAGTCAATATTTATATATTATATATATAATATTTTTATAATAGTATTTATGCTTTTACAAAAAATAAACATTGTTTTTTTATTTATAACATTTTCTCCTTATTTCAATTCTTTCGTCTTTACAATTTATTGTAATGTGGAATTATGACAAAGAACAACAAACTGATTCTTCAAATATTAAAATTTCAAACGAACTCAAATGCTGTACAGTTTGTACAATTCCAGTCTATTAATATTTGAATCACCAAACGTTGTTTAATGTCCAAACTAGTCTCGCATAGAGAAAACACCCCATAACAGAGAAAACAAAATTGTATTTATTAAGTATTCTTCTATGTTTTTAGACTAGTTTGACCCCACTGTATCTAAATCCCATACACATAATGTGTACGGCAAGCACTAGGCTTGATGTGATGTGTTTTAAATAACAGTAGTAATAATATCACAAAATATTGAAATATTGTAAAAATTAGAACTTACGAGCCATTATTATTTTATATATTTTGTGTATAAATGTACGTGTGTTATTTATTATTATAGTATTTGATTCATAATATTGCAAAACACACTTTTATGAACTGTAAGTTTACATACCAAAAAATATTGGACCTTTTATAATATTCCTAAAACTGATTACGGTGTACTAACAAAATTTGGAACCCAAAAAGATACCCTAATATGTATGCATACCAATAAACGACCCCCTAAAGTTGTTCAAAGTTAGAACTTTATAAAACACTACAGATATCTTCTACTAGATATTTCTAACAAATTTTTTTTTTCATACTTAAATCATTTACAGTCTTTAATAAATATTAATATATTTTATAAGACATACATTGGCAGACACGTGACTCGAGCGACCTTGAAGTGCTTTTAATCAGTTGATTTGTGTATGCGTTCAATGTTTCGACTTATTTTGATTTTGAACTGTTAAAATGTTATTACTTTACAATTTTCAGGCAGTAAAACTCATGAAATTAAAAATAATAAAGGCTTATTCACAGCACTAAAATTAAGCGAAATTATAATTAGTACTTATAATTATACTTATATAAATATAAGTTTATGTCAATACATTCAAGTGTCAACGGTCGAAAGCTTCAAATTAGAAATGTAATTAAAGTAACTTAAATTAAGAATCTTATGCAAACTTCATATATTTTACTTATAATTATAATTTATAATTATAATTATAATTGGGCCAATCAGATTGAACAAAAAAATGACAAAATTTGTCACTGATGTCACGTCATGTCATATTTGACATAATTTGCTCAATATAGATATAAATAATATAAATTTATTAAAAAGAATTGTATTAAAACAACAATTAATGGCATTACTTGCATATGTGCGTATGTGCTTTTAAGTATAGCACAATATATTCATTATAAATTGTATCTTTAAGTTTAACATGTTTTAAGACGGTCATTTTTAAGTATAATTTTTAATCATATTTTTTAAATATAATCTTAATTTCTAAGTATAATTTCAGTGCTGTGAATGAGCCTAACTTATTAAACAATTCAAAATTAAAATAAGTCGAAACATTGGTCAAAGTGACATTTTTTTGTCAGAGTGACACGTGCAGATATCAGCTGATTCCAAGCACTTCAAGGTTGCTCGAGTCACGTGTCTGCTCGCGCCCTACACGAGTAAGTAAATTCGTTTTGAGGGGTAACAGAATATTACTTCCGAAACTCCCACAAGATATTTTATTCTCAATCATCTTATTATTAAATCAATAATAATTATCAAAATAAATCATGAGTTATAACTTTTAATTTTATTAATATTTTTTGACTGTTCAATTACAATTTGTTTAGCCTACTTTATTATAAAGGTCTATGACTATGTCGCTAGGGAACTCTATAGAAACATTTCCCTCCCGTGGGATGGAAGTGTGATCTATTATTTCTTATCCATGAATTTATCATTACAGTTAGGAACGACTTATTTTCGAACCTCTAAGTTTAAGTTAAGTATCCACATGTCAATAACAAAAATTTAGAGCGACGAAAGTGGCTGAGCAAACACCTTAAAGTCCCTTCTTTGGGCTTCCCAAATTTCACTGTTATACCGTAATCAATTTCAGAACTACCAAGGTCAAATAAATTTTGATTCCATTCGCAATAATGTAAACTTTCAGAGCATGTAATTGCCTTTTGCAACCCTACTAAAGAGTATTTATCGTCTTGAAAAACGTGGCTCTTATTTCACTCTGTATTCAGGTAATATTGGATGTTCTAAAAATATATTTAATAGCAACAACTACAGACAGGCATATGCTTACCGCTATTGGGAAACACCGTAACGCTCATACATCAGCTTCCCGAAAGCTAAGTACACCAGGGTATTTACATAGGGAATTAGGGCAAGAAATGGAACCCTTTATAAGGGTTCCTAAAGAGGAAAGATCAGTATTTGTCTGTGTAAAAGATGAAGATTATTATTTGGGTTCTTCTTTGAAAAATGACTTAATTAGAGTTAGTGTTCTTATATTTTTACGCTGTTATCCACGCTTACGAAAGATTTCAAGCTAAGAAAAAATTGAGATCTGCAGATATTTTCAACAAGAGACACCACATTTTCTTACGATCAGAGAGGTAAATCGATTTTTAAATGTAATTATTAAATAGCAACGTAGCCAGCAGGCAGTATTTGGATGGGTGACCACCAAGGAATATTGACTACTCTCGCCCCAACATCGAAATGAGAGAGTCGGGGCGACATATGACCTTAGATGTCGTTGAGACCACTTAATTCAAAAAATAATATTTTTAACTAGGTTTTCACTTATATCACAACATCTACAAAGCAATTGATGAACATGGACAGGTCGATGTTGTCTGTATGGACTTCTCTAAGGTGTTCGATAAGCTTGACCATAACATTTTATTACGTAAACTCGAATCCATTAATTTATCCCCATGACTTGTCAAACTCATATCATCCTATCTTAGTAATAGATCACTTTTTGTTAGTACTCACGGTTACATATCCAAAAAAATTGCTCAAAGTTCTGGAGTACCGCAGGGATCTGTGTTAGGGCCGCTACTGTTCAATATCTTTATTAATGACATAACACTCTGTCTCAATGTCGAACATCTGCTTTATGCAGATGACAAAGATTTATCATAGAGTTTGTAATGAACATGATTGTGAACTACTCCAAAGTAATTTAAATGAAATTTATTATTGGTGTATTTCAAATAAATTATTCCTGAATATAAACAAATGTAATGTTATATCCTTCACTCGAAAACTGTCCAAGAAAATATGATTATACAATTGATGATTGTATATTAAATAGACCTGAGCACTTTGCAGATCTGGGAGTATCCTTTGACCCTAAACTTACATTCACCAAACATATTTAGAATAAGATATTAACAGCCTACAAATATCTAGACTTCATAATTAGACACTCTGGATATCTCAAAGATAAAAATATTTTAAGAATTTTGTTTGTAAATTTAGTTCGGCCTCATTTAGAATGTTGTTCTGTAATTTGGAACCCTTCGTAAATTTATCAAAGCAGCTTCTTTCATTATTAATGGGTTATATCCCGATAGAGGAACTCCACAATGTATATTGCTTGAAAATTTTAATTTACAATTCTTTCAACAAAGAAGAAATATGCATTCAGCTATATTAATTTTTAAATTAGTTAATAATATTGTTGATTGTGCGTATTTGTTAACTAAATTACCACTACAAGTACCACGTTTATCATCTCGTTATTCCAATACTTTTTATTTACAAACTGCACGTTCAATGGTTTTAACAAAATCTCCCGTCTATTATATGATTAGTTGTTGTCATTTCATTCAAGCTCACATTGACATCTTTCATGATAATGTAGATGAGATTAAGAAATGTGTTTATTTTTTCTCTTGCCTTGTAATTGGGTGCTTCGGGCTGTAAGGTATAGTATAGTATGAAAATTAAATTTTTTTGAGTGTAGTAACTAGGGAAACAATATACCGGTACGCAAAGTACCAACGGTCTGCAAAGCGCTTTGGTTTGCAATGATTTAATTCCTGTATCCAAACAATGTTCGAAAAGATTACTTTGTTATCGATCGAATCAAAGAAGTACATTTCTAGGGATGCCAATTTATGTTCAAATTCAATTTTAACACCTCATTACAATGGTACTCATAACAATAGTTATTTCTATTAGGTATGTCATTTTTCAAACAATAACAATCCATATTCCACATCTTTCACAAAAACAAATACTTTATCTTGACTTTATGAACCCCTATAAAGAATTTAAACCCCCCGCCCCCCATTGTAGGAGCGCCACACATGTTATATCTTACAACCTGCACTCGCAGGCCAACTGAATACACTAGTATATGTACATTAACTGATTACTTTACAGAGGAAGCCCGCAGGAGTACTGTCCTTAACGCCGCAATTATCGTGGTGATTCGTTGTAGCTGAGTTTAGTCTTTAGCGACGAAGAGAGCAGTTGCTCTGCGGACAACAATGGACGTTGAGACTACGACTCCCGGGAGAGGGTAGCTCGTGTTGTACCAACGGAAAGGGGAGATGGGTGACAAACTAACGAGAAATGTGATGGGGAAAATGGACCAGAGATGAGAAACTGGTTTTGGCGCAGTCGTCTTTGAAATGAACATACTACAGTGCTTGCTATCGTTTTTTGTATATGTTATCTTGTTTTTAATAATTAATTTTAATTTTAATATAAATTGTCATTTTGAGTTTATACAGGGTTTTTCAATTTGGAAGTCCGGGTTTTTCAATTGCTCTCCTCCAATAACCCTAGGAATTTTTAAACAACTAAATTGACAGAAACAATAATTAATGTTTGACAATACATATCACGCAAAAGTTCACAATGCAACAATGCATAGAAACTTTTCAGAGATATTATGAAAATTCGTGTTCTGTAATTCCAGCCATAAAATCATTTTCAACGACCAGGCTCATTTTTTGTTGAATGGTTTTGTGAAAGAGCAAAATTGCCGTATATGGACTAAAGACAATTCACAATAACCATGGAGCAATCAGCCAGAAAATGTCACAGTATGGACCGGGCTGTAAGTTGGAGGCATCATCAACCCTATCCGCTACTAGCTGTTGCTACTAGACACATGCCTCGGTCATGGTCATTGAAAAACTGCAGAGCATAGAAAACGACCTGCACGATGCGTGTAGTAGAATATGTAAATTAATAGATGGTAACATCCCAATAAAGAAATAAAAAAGACAAAACACAAAAGCGACTGCAGCAACAGCAATGCTTTCTTCTCGCGATATTTTTTGGGACCATTGCGGGCCGAGCATTGACTGCCAATGGGAGAGAGGTACAGAGCAATAATGCATTTTTTGGGGCCTTTTCGCTTGGAGGCCTTTTTACCAAGACATCCCAATAAAGAATTAAAAAAAGACAAAACACAAAAGCGACTGCAGAAACAGCAATGCTTTCTTCTCACGTTATTTTTTGGGACCATAGCGGGCCGAGCATTGACTGCCAATGGGAGAGAGGTACAGAGCAATGATGCATTTTTTTTGGGGCCTTTTCGCTTGGAGGCCTTTTTACCAAGACAGCGCGATGTACCACAGTTAATAGTTGTTTAGACACCTAATTTCGCAAAACGGCGATATAAATTGACCGCCATAAGAATGTGATTTAACGCCTCTAGACTTTTTCTCTGTGGGTATTTGCAGTCACTTGTCACATGAAGGACAATAATAATTTAAGAGCAAATGAACATATGACTCGTAATAGCCAGTGTGAAGTTTCAAATATGCCAAAATGTGATTGAAAATTGGACTTTTCATGTGCTGTTATTTAATAAATAATAAAAAATAGTTGGAATTTGAATTCGTTTGCCTTTCATCTAATTTCAAAATCAGGACATTGAAAAGAAACCCCTTTATAAGGTCTTTGGAACACAATAACAGATATTGAGTTCTCGAATAGTTAGTCACTTGACTAAAGCGTAGAGCGCAGAGAGTGCACCACACAGGTAAAAAAAATTGGGACCCAAGTTGTCAAAATCATAACAGCAAAATGGTATTGTAAAATTGTTGCCCAATATTTCCGGTACGACGAAAGCACTTCAACAACTCAATTTGAAAGACGACTACCATGAAACAGTTTCTATGTCTGTGGTAGAGTTTCCCTGTCAAATTTCTGGTTATTTTAACGCCCTTCTCAAAGTGAAAACGCCAGGGTCGGAACTCACTTTGCGCACTGAAGCGGGGCAAGCATCGCGAGCAAAGGGCCAAGGTTAAGAGGTTAAGTCAACCAATCAACAACAAAAACAACGCAAACATCAACAACTATACAAAACAAATTTTGATAAACATTTGTGCCAATGTTATTGTTTTTCAATGGAAGCCAAATATTCATGTTTTGTATATATTTCAAAAATATATCCTTCTCGCACATTGAATTCCAAAAGAAGTTACAGTTGAATGTTTGAAGCCTAGGAATTTTAGTGAGAACCAAATATTACAATGCTCGAATTTTGTACTGTCTTGGGAATTGTGGTACCATAAGGTACTCGTACAAATTTCCAGTCCTACAATATGTGGTTCATATTGTAAATTTTCAAGGCAATGTTGTCAGTAGCGTATAGAAGGTGCCCTTCGTAAGTGAAAGCATTGTCGCCGAAACTCAAGCACAACAGGTCTGGTTGGTTCCAAACTAATCGGGGGCAAAAAGCAAATCATCTGCGCGTTCAGTACATCACACAATAATAAATATACAGACGCTCACACTAGACTAAGGTCTGGGGTATATACACCAGCACTATACGACAGATCATTTAAAGGGGACCCTGAGAATCAACGATTATATATGGTAGGGAGATCTTGATGGTTCAGTTGTTAAATGTAGAATTTCAATTTGTTTTTGAAGCACAAATTTAATTCCCATTTTTGTCAAATTAGCAACGAAGATACGTATATTTCTAGAGATCAAATATTCGATATTTTAATATATGCACAAGTTTTTTTTTTGCTAATCTACTTGACACAGATTTTGACAATGATTCTGTATTTTGACGTGCAGGACGTTTACCAGACGTCAGGTCACGAGAGATCTTAGTTACATTCGAAAATTAACTCAGTTAGTTGCATACGTTCGAAAATTTTAGAGTTAACTCTATTTTTATCATAATTAGTGTTCGAAACACTTTGCTTCAAATCTTACTTTTAATGATTTCAAATTTTAATTAGCCTTGCTATACCTTTCCTAGGTATTGTTGTTTTCTTTCCACTTTCAAGCGAAAAAATTGCAAAATCATTTTCGACACGGATATAGTCAATACTTGTTTACTCGATTTTAATTCCAAGGGTCTTGCCCTTTATCTAATTTTAATTTCCCTCGGCCGCGAATTGCAAATTTTCTTATTATATGCTTCACTTGAATTTGAGTGACACAATTGCTTACTTAGACTCATAACTTATGGGGCCTTGCGAGCCGATCGAATATGAACCCAGGTATATTTTAATTCATAGTTGTTGGATGACAGTTGGTAACGACCCAGATCTAGTGGATGAGGCGCACTAGCATCCTCAGCAGATCAGTGTGAAGTTAGTAACTTCAGAGTAGTGTTCTCTATTGTAATCAGTACAATAAAATTATTAATTGAAGTTTAATTCGTCTTCCAAGTCATTGCCACCTGCTAAGTCACTATAAGTGGTTATTCTGTTATCCACTAAAGGATTTAATTGAATAGAAAAGCTTATTTCATAAGATGTTCTTGTTCGGGTCCAAATTAAATGAAATTCGTACAGAAATCGCTAATCTGTATCAATGGCAAGAATTATACGGTTTTTAGTGCTATACCCTCAGACTTATAATATAATATAGGAGTTAATATATTAGTTAAGCAACATGCAATTATATGAATATACTTTATAAGTATGGGGATCTAAGCTAATCACTACGGTCTATATAATTTTAATTAATAATATAGCAAATGGGTATATACTCAGCAAACAGAATAAATGTGTGCATGTAAAGATATAAAATTATATAACACATTTATTCTCTCTTCTGATTTATTTTTCCTTCAACTTTATTCCCCTTAAATGTCCCTAGAAATATCCAAAAGTCAAGCAAGGATCGGTGTTCCAATAGCATCACAATTGTTCACAGTATAAAAGAGTATGTTGAAGAATTTAGTTATTTTTAGGGATTTTCAGGGTTCCGAAAATTTGGAATGGCAGGGGTACACGAAAAGCGCAATCCATAATAGAAAAGATACTCTCTCTAGGGGAACAGCTCTCATGGTTTACTTCCCAAAATCACAACACTTGCAACTATAAGAATACTTCAGATTATGTTATGTTATCGTTAAAACTAGGTACGAAAATTTCACCCATAATCTCGCAAAAAAACTATGAATTATATTTCCATTTTCTTTTTAAGTTTCAGTTTTTTTATTGATGGTCAACGTTTGTTTTCATTGTAAATGGTTCCCGTATTATATCAGTCAGTGGCGGCTCGTGGGTTGAAAATTTGGTAAATATTTGCTCTTCCATACATCCATCCTTCGATAAAATACACAATTGAACTTACGCTATATCTATCCGCTACTTGCTGTTGCTACTAGATAGATGCCTTGGTCAAGGTCATTGACCGTGTGTAAGCGAATAGGGTTGTCTTCGTCTAACGTAGGCAAAGTTACAATACGTATGTTTTTTGCTCCCTTCCCACGACCCGTTATATTGCTGTGCTGGCGGGCCCGATCCGCTGCAAGTCGGTAACTTCAAAGGGGCGCCAATCATCTTCTTGTGTTGTCGTATGTATGTAAATACGCAATGGTCGAACGAGGTTATTTTTGCGTTTATAAGAAAATGAAAAACTGCAGAGCATAGAAAACGACCTACACGATTCGAGGAGTAGAATAATATGTAAATTAAAAGATGGTAAGATCCCAATAAAAGAAATAAAAAAGACAAAACACAAAAGCGGCTGCACAACAGCAATGCTTTCTTCTCGCGATATTTTGGAATGAAACATTAAACCAAACTAGGTATCATGCCTCGGGCCAATACGCGCCGTGGGAAGCCACCTTTGGGAGGTCATTGACCTAATGGGGAAACCGCCACTGTCTTTACTAATACAGTTAAAGTCTTTTACGACAAATTGTCAGATTTGATCATAACATAGAGTCCCAGTTTGAAAATGAGTTCTATAAAATGTATATTGACAAATAGCGTGAAACTGAAAAAAATAAAAGTTTTATTTCATAGTTTTTCAGAAGTGATGGATGTGACCTTCATGTAAAAATACTCGAGTTATTACGTTCTATCGTTTAAAGCTATGTATTATAAGAAAAGGGGTAACAATTTGAAAAGAGAATGTTTAGTGTATACTACTTACAACTAATCTTACGTCGCTACATGTTAAAGAAATATAAACATTGGTGTTTTTATATAGTTTAGCCTTAGTATCCTACGGACGAAACACACAAGTGCTGGCGGGAGCCTATGAGAATTGTCCCCTAAGAGAGAGCTTTTTTAAGCTGACGAGAACGCTGAAGCAAACAGCCAATCGTAGCGAAGCACGACCCGAAGTGAACCGAAGACAACCGAGAGTAACCGGACGAATATGGTATTAAAGAGGAGACTTATATAACACTTAGAGTATATGACTTACAACTATCTGAAACGCCTAAGAAGGACAAAGAGATCCTTGTTTTAGTTGTGTGATTGTCACACGACTTAGGCACCAGGTTAAATCAACCCTCAACGCGGAAACTTAACAAACAGAAATGTTATACACCCTAACCTATATTCACACACGGACTTCAACGTCAACCCTATGTACACGGTTCTTAAGGAACATAATCGAATAGTACAAATTCCTCATTCCACTGTTTGGACTTAATAACACAGCCCATATACTTTTCATATCATTATCACATACGTAATTAATCAGACATTTAATTAATGATATTAGAACGGTTAATATGTTTCATATATACGGGTGATACATATTCACTAACTACTGCCAGGAAATATTTCTTAATCAAATAATATTTAAACACAATAATTCATTTATATTGGACCTTTAGACAAAACCTTTTTTTAAACCGAATACTTCACTCGCTTTTTATTTCAACATTAGTTGAAACTAACAGAGTTTGCTAACATGTTCGCTAACACTTGTTAGCAGCTGACGAATGTTCGTTCGTTCGTCCCAACATTTTGCGATCTAATAACAATGTTCGCTAACAAAAATTTATGTTCCATTAAAACCACCGTAGTCTGCTATTTGCAAATCTTACAAAAGGAAAACTTGTCTTCCTCTTAAAACTGTATTGAGTATAATTTGTTATTGTATTGTGGACATCATATATTAACTAACAATTATTGTTCATGAACTAAAAGTTCCTGAACATTTGTTCGCTAACAAAAAATGTTAGCTAAGAATGTTCGTTTATTATTATTATTTTTATAGTGTATTTAATATTTAAAACAAATTGCCAGGTCCATAAATGAATTTGTTTATAACATATAACTTATAAAATATTTATCAACAATAAAGTGAGTATATAAACGTAGAAATATTGAAAATATTTCATCAGTGTTAGAAATAATGAACACCCTGTTTCTCACCCTTTAATACCATTCAGAATTTTACAACGAAAGTGTTTGTTAATACACCATGTAACGATGTAGTGTAATATAATTAAATGCTTCACAGGAACATTATCGAAAAATTTAAATATATAATATTTTTATACGTGGCACTTTTATATATAATATATTATAGGGAGATATCATTAGAATTTCAACTGGTTCCCAACTACGGATTTAGACTAGACCAATAGTTTGCGTTTGAATTTTGTTCGCATCGAAAAAGTTCTCGAAGTCGTAGAGACTAGTCAACAAAACGCTCTTCTAGTAATAAATAATACGAAAACCTAATGCAACTAAAATAATATTAAACAACGTTAAAATAAGATTAAATTAATAATAATAACAATGATGATAGTATAGTTACCATACAAGTATAAATATTTTTTAGAATATTCGATTTTTCTTAAAAATACAATCACAGTATATCATATATAAAAAAGTAAAGTGGTTGACGGATATATAAACTATACTGCCGAAATTAAGCGCAAAGTATATGTCAGAATATGCAATATTAGTCAGGCGATTTTATCAAAAAATACAATATTTTTCCCAAAACAACAATTTAAAATATAAAATGACGTAGTATATTATTTGGACGTTGTTAAAGAGTAACACAATGGTTAATTCTGTACGAAATTTAAAGAGCATCTTCAATAAATTGATTGGAAAACGTAAAATTAATATCTGCGGACACTCATGACTGTAATAGAAAGAGCACTACAGATGGTATTTCCAATTTTGGGAATGATCCGAATTTTACGAGCATTTTGTTAACGATTGTTCGATTACCGTAAACGTCAAACGTTATTATGTACAGAATGCACTTGCACATAACGTAAGTAACGCTAAAGATAAATAAAGTATTTTGTTATTTTGTGGGAAATAGCGAGAGTATAAGATAAACGTCATATAATTTAGTTCAAATAAAAACCAAATCTATTTCATTCTTCGGCAAATCATAAAGAACGGCAATATTAAAAGAGTTTTAACTAACGTCAAAACAAATAGCGTGAACGTTAAAGATCATTTTGGCTTCAATGCGCATGCGTACGTAAATTTTTTACGGTATGTATATAGCGTTTAACCTTATTTGTCCAGAAATAACGTCCTTTATATTTCTTGTTAAAGTATACATAACCTAACTTTTAGAGAAAGATAGCTGCACCATTTTAGTTAGACACATAAAATAACGGTATGTAAAAACATATTTCGATGTACAGAATAACGTTCACGTTATCTGTAATTCTAACGTTCACGCTATTTAATTCGATGTTATGTGAAAACTTGCGTAACATTTTAAATTACGTACGTTAATTTTATTTATGTATTCCTTGACTGGATCAAAGTAATACTGGGAAAACTTGGAGAAAAACAGTGATGAAAATGTTTGAAAATTGTTTTATTACATAGCCGACGTTTCGGCACTAAAAATGCCTTCTTCAGGGAAATGTAAACTTACTAAGTTGATTTTTTTTTAAATGTTGAATTACAAAAGTATATTGTCAAAATTATTTTTAGACAAATGTAAAACCACACAATTCATCTTCAGAAACAAGTCAATTAATTTTATTGTTGTAAAATAAGACCAGCACATTTTGGTTTAACGGACTGGTCTTTTATCTCTGACGATCGTATTACGTCTGTAAATTTCATTTGGGCGTTAACGCATATGTATTTCAGAAAAACGATAAACAAGACTATATTTTTAACGATTACCGTATTTTTAACGTTAGTTAAAAAGGGCTAACACAATTGTGAATATTGTTATGGGAAAAAGAGATGTATTTTAAGTTTGTCGCCGTACTAATATTGTCTATATATCTGGAGGACCGCCTCTTGCCTCTTCGCAATCCCCAATACGTAACGGTAAACTGAGACGAACGCATCGTTCTGATATCTCCCAACTTTCAATCCAAGTGTCCCACTGCCTTTATATCACACACCCTATAACTCTCACGGGACACACTAGAGGGTTCCAGAAGAGCCAACAGTCGTGTCTAAGTGGAACCGACTATGCGACCGAAGTTCACGTGTTAATTCAATAACCTACTATTAATATTTATATTAGTTACATTAGAACAAGGTATAGCCCTTTAAAAGGGCATGATTATAATAGTATATCTTTCTCATATAATACAAAAAGAAAATCAGGATGTACAGTATAAAAACGTATCGGTAATCCGTTGGGAGAATTCAACTTGTAACAGTATTTACATATTTCACATTATTTTTCTTATTGCATTGTTGTAGACAAAATATTTCAAACATAGTTATGTCTCATTTGACCACAATGCCATACAACAGTTTTCTCGTAAAAATATCGACACATATTTCGGTAATGACGATATATTTTACAATAGAGAGCAAAATTTTTTACGGGCAGTATTGTGTTATAATTATAAAATAAACAATGTAATTCAGAAATAAATATAGCGCATGGTTTATTAGCAGATTTCGGTAATAGCGAAATATTTGTTTCAATTAATTTTACGCCCGTTAATAAAATTTTGGAGGTCGTATTTTAATTTATAATAAAATTTGTCAGGACAATAAAACCAAATTGATTAACAATTCAAAACCTTAAGGCCTTATCACACTAGAATTAGTATCTCAGATTAGACACGCATTGTCCACGACTTCGGTTCATATCGCTGATTTATTCCAGTGTGATAGCTACAAGGAAGTCAGCAATCCTGTTGTCAGATGAAATGGAATCGGTTTCATTCATATACCTATTAGACTAATATATTGCTAATGCTCGTATCTTTCCCATAAGAGTAGGTGAAGGAAATCCTGTGAAATGGAAATATCATTTCTGCATAAGTCTATCTCACACAAACCCATCCTGGAATTATGCGCACGCTCGTAAATCTTGACTACTATTGGCTAACGCTGACAGCTATAGCCGGCTGATGCAGCTAGCACATGGTTTGACGTTTGATTTAATTTCTGTTTGTACTATTGTACATGTACTTCGAAGTACTTGTGCTCTGATAGAAGAGAAATCATATTAATAATTAACATAAAAAATCGGGGGAGCCTCCCATGTGCCTCAAACGATGTGGCATTTATTTGTAAAAAGGCCGAAAGAGTATATAGGCAAAAGCAACAGGAAATCTTCAAAAATAAAAAGTTAAAACAACGCATGATTATTAATATGTTTCAGCAATGCTCTCCTTATGTATTTAATACAACCGAATTTGTTAACCACGTCAAGGAACAGACTGTTTTAGACAACCACAAAACTCAAATTATGAAAATTGTTGACACATTTCTAAAAATTAGATTTTATCATGAAACGAAATTACTGTCGGAAAAAGATGATTATATTACAAATAAGTATCATCGATTTGGGCTATTTAGAAATCAATAAATATTTTGTGATATATAAATATGTCATCATCATTACCGATATCTGCGTATAAAGCAGATTGGCACACCAAGCAATGTGTAATATGCCGTGATGATATATTTATATTTATTTATTTATAAATATTTTATAAATTATTTATTTTAATCTTCTTTACCTTACTGTCATCTAAATAAATTACAGTCAAGAAAGCAAATTATTTAATACAAATTTAATACTAGAATATTTAATTGTTATTTATTATTACTTATATTTATATTCAAGAATTTATACACAAGATAAATAGGTACATTACTTAATTTCTCAAATTTAAATTTTCTAGCACTAGTCGTCAATAATCAAGTCATATCAGCCATGTTCCTTCGGGCTGTGATTCGCAATCTAAATGATAAAAGTGATCATGATTTCATGATGTCGTTAGCCAATAGTGTCAAGGTTCACGAGCATGCGCATAATTCCATGTTGGGTGTTTGATGAGATAGACTTATGCAGCAATGATATTTCCATTTCACAGTGTTGGCTTCAAGAAAAGCAAAGGATCAGCAATATATTAGTTAATAGGTATATGCTATTTATCTATTGCGCATGCGTAACTGTCTCTGAAGTACAGGAATGCCACTTTACGGAGTAAAATATAACTGCAGACACGTTAGAAATTGGCGAGCTCCAAGATGGAAGGGTCGAAATTAGAATGTAATTTAATTAATTGTGTTAAAGAATATAAATTCATTTGGGATGTATTGTTTGGTACATCAAACAAATTGGAAATATGAAAATCCACTAAAAGTCAGAGGAAACGGTTGATCGAACTTGTAGTTGGTCATACAAAATAAGTCAAGGAAAAAGAGTCAGAGATATGATTGCAGTATGATAAGACCGCTAAGGCCATATCACACTAGAAGTAGTATCTCTGACTTGTCACGCATTATCCATGACTTCGGTTCATATCCCTGACTTATTCCAATGTGATAGATACATGGATGTCATGGATCCTGTTGTAACATGAAATGGAATCGATTTCATTTCCTCTGACTATTTATCGCTGACTTCTCTACTGCGCATGCGCAACTGTCTCTGAAGTACAGGAATGTAACTTTAAGGAAAAAAATACTGCATAAACGTCAGAAGTTGACATTTTTTTGCTTGATGCGCATAAAATTATTATGCTTGCACACAATTGCATTATTTTTCCATAGTTTTCATTCATTTTACTTGAAATAATTTGATATGTCAAACAAATTTGAAATATGTTGTCATTAAAAAACCATATGAGAACCAACTTCAAGTATGAAAATACACTAAATGTCAGAGAAGCGGTTGTTCAAAATTGCAGTGTGATAGATCGAGTTGGGCACATAAATAAGTCAACAAAAAAGAGCCAGAGATATGATTGTAGTGTGATAAGGCCTTTAGACGTAAATAACAATCAATAATCATTTAAATAGAATTTGGAATTTGGAAAAAATAATTTTGACTTACATTTACTGGTTCGCCTTCAGAATTATTCTAATCCTACCGCGTCAGTGTGGCCAAAAGAGACTTGTTTCTTGTTATGTATGTAAGACCGGATTGTTTGTTGTGAATACTGTACAGAGTAGGAAACCGAACGAAAAGCAGAGTAGTGTTGTTTGTTGTGAGTCTAGTCATTTGATGACTGTAGTTGTAGTACTAGTTTGAATGTGTTGTTGCGTCGGACGTAGACGTAGTAGTGGGTGTGGTGACGGCGGCGTGCAGGGCGGCGCAGACGGGCGCGGGGGGCAGCGCGACAGGGATGTGGTAGTATTTACACAGAGGGCGCTGACAACGGCCCAAGGCCGCGTCGCGGCACACCGTCACTCGATTTCCGGTCACTTCCACCACGTCTCCTACAAAGAAACATATTATTAATTTTATGCAGTGGGTAATCAACATCATCACTGGTATAAGGTTTCAAACACAGTTTGTCCAGAACTCTCTGAATAAACATTACCATAGGTATATGATTACATTTTCAACAAATTATAAAATCTACACAAATAGTTTTCTATAAAATGGTGATCTGGACGACGCAGCATAGGGGTTTCAATGGTAAAATCTTAACGTGCAGTTATTTGCTCCCCTAACTATTTCAGAGCAAAATTGTATTTAAGTTTTTGTTACAGAAAAAAGTACTGCTTCTGAATGTGCTATTGTTTATAATTTTTCAATTTCCTGAACCGTATAAAAATAGTCGAAAACAATAATATTTTTACAAAAATAATTGATGTCATGGAACAAAAATTTAAATAAAAGTGCAAACATCTGTCGCTACTTAAAGAAATCTTAAATTTGGTTCTCGTCAAACTACATTGTTGTAATCTAAAACTATTACATCGTTGTCATCAACTACAATAAAGATGTTTTCATCTTCCCCGTTTTAAACAAATGTACAAACATCTGTCAAAGATTCTAAACGTTTAAAATTATTTTCAAGACAAAAATAAAGAAAACACCTCTATTGTAGTGTTAATCACAACAATGTAATAGTTGATTACAACAATGTAATTTGACGAAAATGAAATTTAAGATTTCTTTAAGTAGTGACAGATGATTGCGCTTTTATTCCATAGCATCAATGATTTTTACAAAAATGTTATTATTGTTTTCGACTATTTTTACGGTTCCGGAAATTGAAAAATTATAAACATTGGCATCTAAGAATGCAGTATTTTTTCCTGTAGCAAAAACCTAAATACAATTTTGCTCTAAAATAATTAGGGGAGCAAATAACTGCACATTAATATTTTACCATTGAAGCCCCTATGCTGCGTCGTTCAAGTCACCACCCTGTATAATTTAATAGTAATACAAGTTTAGCTACATTTATACCGGGTGTATCCCAATTTCTAGTATGGTATGACTAGCGAATGAAAGTTGAAGTTTTAATTATTCTATAGATGTGGTTTCTTTTGAAACCCTAGAGAAGAATAGAATTGAACGAAATATTCAGGTATGAAATTTTTGCATGAACCCATATAAATACTGGACTAGGAAAGCACAGAAATACATTACTGTCTGGCTGAAAATATATGGCCGACTAGGGTAACTGAATATTACAACAGGGGTGCGTTTCAAATATTTTAAACATTTTTCGTTTATGTTGATTATAACAAAATATTTTGATCTTTAAACTATTTAGTTTAATAATTCTATGAAATAGGATTATTTTTAATTTCCTCTAAAAGTAATTCCGACTCGAGGGCGGCATACACCTGAGACGAACGAACTATAATTTGCGGTATTCAATTTTTTAAATACATCCCTGAATCCTGTTGCTAAGATCATTTTAAATGCATCCTGGAATTGAGTACAATTCTAATCTTCTGTAATGGAATATATAAGGGTCAGATTCCTTTCAAACCAAATATATCACCACCACATCTATTAAATAATTTAAACCTCAACTTTCATTCGCTAGTCTTTTACCATACATACTGCAACGTAAAAATCACGAAACAAAAAGATTTTTATTAAAGTTTACAAAATTAAGTGTAGGTACATAAGAAGTACGTTTTAGTAACTTTAGTTTTACTAGAAGCCCTAAATATAAAGTACCTATCTATTACTAGTTTTTTGTAGTGTTTACATGAAACAATCACCTTCGTATTAAAGCAGTAAATTCACTAAAAACTATAATAACAAACAACAATTAAATGCATTTTGCATGCATGTTCAGAGCCCAAAAATAATATGTTCACCGTACGATTACAAATTTTCAACCGACTGTTTCAACGCAGACGAAAGACGAAACGAAACATGTTTGGAGACCACTAACGTGCGAAACTTAATTATTCATCTTTTATTATTATATGCAAAATAATATTATTTAAAGTTACTTACTTTATTTTTATAAAAACTGTTTAAATTTTAGAATAAATAAATATGTTACTAGCACTGAGGTTTAAATAAAACTGAGCTGCATGAAACTAAATAATTAAATTAAATGTATTATACAACATTAGACACTGATTATTTACAGTGTTAAAAATAACAGAAAATATTAACATCACCCATTCATCCATTGGTTTAAAAATGTTTTTTATATTTCGCGTTCATAATGAAGTCATTACGATACGCAATTGCGTATCGTAATGACCTTCATTTCGATACGCAATTTTTTGTTTTAGACGGTTGGTACTAGATGACGTTTCTTTAACCCATTTTTACGTCATTTATTTTTAGTTAATTGACAATTCATTTTAATAATATAATGTCGAAATTAATTTTTTTTTTTATTTAGGGAAGATTATTTACATGGAAATGTACAAATGGTTACAAATATAATCACAAATTGAGTAAGTAAATGTTATTGTAGAAGGCGCAAAATATAAAAAATAGTATAAAGAACTCGTTTTATAAGACTTTCTTTCGCACTTGTCAATTAGAAAACTCGCTAACGCTCGTTTTCTAAATTTTAACGCGTGCGAAAAAAACATGTCTTATAAAACACGTTCTTTAATATACTATTAAAGGCCTCAAAATAAAATTTTAGAACTTTGAAAAACTCTTTTTGTTTCGTTATTATATGCCGTTCCAATATATTTACCCAACAAAAAATTAAAAGAAGTATGGTTTGGTCTGGTATCTTTGTATTCTTTTTTAATTCTAAAGTATTAGAAATTAAAAGTGATTTCTGTCTTACCTTCTTGTAGATGTACGAATTTACAAGCCGGCCGGTTACAAAGATTATGATTAAAATCTTGGCACACCGGGAGGGTGTCCAGTAACTGAAACATTACAAACATTCGTTAGTATCACTCCCAAACATTTCCCTATACAGTAGTACAACAAGAACTATCCCTTCTCAGTGCCAGTTTGACTTCAGTCAAACCGACACCCGTGTTACAATAGTACACATCATTTAGTATCGCAAAACTGTCATTTCAGTTTTCCTTCCTTAGATTTCAAATCATAACAACCAAATGAAAGCTGAAATGTAAGAAACATTCATAGACTACACTAGATCATACAAATGCACATGCTCATACAACAGAAAAAAAACATAGGCAAGGGGATTTACACTAGTAACTTTGGTACTTTAGTAAATCAACTTGCTACAGGGAGCATTCCAATCAACCAGGAATTCGTTTATCAGCAATATGCAACAATACAGAGCTACGAGAAATAATCATATTTATAGTCAACTAAAAATAAAATCAATTACATTTAAGTAAATTTTTATTTTTCTAGTTGTCCATAAATATTTGGTAACAAAAAATTTAGACAGTGACATTCGTACTAAAGAATAGGCAAAGGCACTCAAAATTTGTGCAGTACCTAAGGCTCAATATAATTTGTGCAGTACCTAAGGCTCAATATTTTCATTTCTGTTTAAACTCTCTGTTAACTTTCAATTAAAACAAAAAAAATATAGCATAGATATTATATCATAAGTTGTGGAAACTCACGTGTCAATTTTCGATGCCACATTTTTCGTTTTAAAAGACAGTTAAGACAGTTTAACCAGAAATAAAAATACTGGGTCTAAGTGAAACACATCATAGTTTCCTTCAATTTAGAAATACCTGAATTTCATCTGAGGTTAAACTGCCTTTTAACTAAATTGTAAAATAAAAAAAAAAAATACTGCATCGAAAAACTGACACTCATGTGTAATTTGTACAACTTTTGCTACAATGTCGATGCAACAACTTCGGTGATGGTATACAGGTTGTTCCATTTAAGTGCTCCACTACTGCTATCTCGAGAAGTATAAGAGATACGAAGTCGGTTAAATTAGCAAACAATTTCTATTTTATAAGACTAATTTAATGAGCGAAACAAGAATTTTTGTAGACCAGTGGTTCTCAAAATACGGGGTGCTACTTATTTTAAATGGCAACCTATTTTTTATTTGCTTATTCGATTCAGTATTTTTTTCTGAATTCAACGATATCATATGTATTACTCTATTATTACAAAATATTTGAGAAAAATGCAAAATTAATAATGTATCATTTTTATTTAAATATGACTATACAAACAGCGCCATGGAAAAAACAAATAAATCAATAAAACAATTGTTAATATTATTTATGTATTTTATCTTGTTTAAATAATAATTCTTCACAACTTAAAGAAAATTATAAAAGTTTTTGTAATTATTTCTTCATTTGCATTATTTTTTTTCCATAGCACTCTTTGTATAGTCATATTTAAATAAAAATGATACATTATTAATTTTACATTTTTCTCAAAAAATTTGTAATAATAGAGTATTACATATGGATATCATTGAATTCAGAAAAAAATACTGTATCGAATAAGCTAATAAAAAAGGTAGGTTCTAGCTTAAAATAAAAAAGTTGGGTCCCATATTTTGAGAACCACTGGTTAAGAAAATTTTTTGTTTTGTTCATTTTAATAGTCATATAATTTAGATATTGTTTTCTACTATAACGAACTTTGTATCTCTTATACTTCTCGAGATAGCAATAGTGTAGCACTTAAATGGAACAGCCTGTATATAGTACTGATCAAAATCAATAAAAAATGCTTAATTAACTTAGGCCCGATCCTTAATAGTTTCCGAAATAATATAATACACTGAAAGATGAGTTTTTACGGAGTTTATCTCTATCTTGAAAACTATAATGGGTCGATTCTGTTCACATCTGTAAGTCTTACAGATCTGTAAATCTGTAAAAACCTGACAAAAACGCATCTATTTTTGTTGATTAATATAAAATTTTACATAAGAGTGCGGGTTTCGTTGCGATTTTTTTCATTATTTACAAATTTACAGATCTGTAAGATTTACAGATGTGAACAGAATCGACCCATAAGAGTTACTACTTCGATTGTATGCGACGTTTTGTTTTATTTAGGTACCTTTAGAGGCAAATTAGATGTGCTTTAATTTTCCAAAAAATTAAATAATTGAATTGTACTAAGTAAAATGTTGTGGCGATCTTGACCAAGATTTTCAAATAACTTCTTAACTACTAGAAATTGAGAAAAACGTTTTATTAAAATTTTATTGCATTTTTATAGTCTATTTACTGGTAATTTTTTTTCGATCACTGTCAGTTTTTCTTCGTATCTAATACAAAATGGCCTCTTTCTCGATAACAGTTTAAGATCAAACCTATGTTGATTAAGCTTTTTACTAATTTTGGTCAGTACTATATGCCCTTCAAGTTTTACCCAAAGTTGTCAAACACTCTGTATTTGTCAATCAAAAATAATATTTAAGTAACAATTTTTACAAAACAAAACTGAAGAACCTTTTCTAGAAAGATATTAAAAAGCTTTTAGATTTATGCCGTTATTGTTTCAAACCTAAGTGGACTATATCGAATAAAATTTGGAATTTTCGTTTCCTATTATTGTATATTTATTATAAATGCTTTCCTGGTCAAATGTGAACGCTCCTTGTATATACTTAAATATTTAAGGATACGTTCAACCATTCTGCAATGCCGTCTATTTTACTAATACAATGGGACTTAAAAATACATTACATATCTACCTATAACAATACACATTACAAAATAAATAAATAACGGGATTTTAATTGGGTATCGACTTAAAGTTTGTATTCCTATCAACGCGAAGTATTTTCCACCATCGAAGAGATCTTCATCAGAAGGATCATCAAATGTGAAACAAAGTTTTGGACCACACCAGGGATCAACCCCGAGGCAAATTATCACCCTGACTTGGCCTCTGGTGAAGAAACTTTAGCCTCGCAATATGTCTCTTTCTGGTGAAGATCTTTGTGATGGTGGAACCATTCCGATTTGATATCTCGTTGTCCTATTGGCCGCTTAGTCTTCATCAGTCTCACTACTGACTGACAAGCGTCAGAAGAAGGGTGTGGCTAAACAGGAAGCTACAACGTGTAGTCTGAAGCGATCTTAGACCAATACCAGAAGCGTGTTAATCATACACATGTACGTACAGATGTGTTTGCTCATGCAGAATGTTTGAATGCAGTCTTAAATGTTTAAATGGCAAGGCGTTGTCTTTATTGGAGTAGAGAGCTTGAGTTATAAAATTAGTTTGTTAGACACTGTATCTTACATGTCTCAAGCTTTCCACTGCCTCCACTAAGATCATACACTCGCAGGAAAACCAAAGAGAGTGACATCCTATATATGCTTCAATAAATGAGAACTGGGTTATAACGAAATTAGGGTTACAAGGCTTGCAGATCTAGCGGGGAAATGTTTTTTTCATAGTTGGTACCACTGTTGACTTTGGAAGATACTAACGACAGGCACCACTTGTTTGCTTCGGCTGCAGTGGTACCAACTATGAAAAAAAAAAACATTTCCCCCGCGAGAGCTACGCGCCTTGTAACCTTACAATTCGCACTTAAATCTCAACTATATTTTCGCAGACTGTTTCTGATTTAAAAAATGCCGTAAATAACGACTATTCAGGGAATCCAGGGTAACCTTTTCAATGTAGAGATTTTGAGAAAAAAATCTGATTAGTTTAATATCGGTCAGTATTGTTGCAATGTTACTCTTTTTGGTTTTCCTGTGAGTGTATTTAAATGTGGAGGTTTTCTAAGAATAGTCAAGCATTTTCGTCTACTGCTCAGCGAATAGTAAAGTAATATTGTTTTTTAAAAGCAAACTGCGGTGTCCATTTAAATCAAAACATGTTTTTAGTAATAGCATTAAACGGACACAACTTACAAAGTGCTGAGAGGATTAAAACGTCAACATTTTGTAAGTGTAGCTACGAAATGATTAAAAATTTGTAAAAAGTCTGAATCATTTCGTCACAAACTATATACTACTTTGGACTGCACTGGCGTTTCACAAGAATTTCCTTTGGATGTCCAAACTCAATTTTGTGGATGTTTCTGTATTTTATTTCATTTGTTCAAAGAGAAAAATTTATATAAATCTATCTAATGGCGAAACATCTAAAGATGCCAGGTAAAAAGTACATCTTTTATTCATTGCTAGATGTGTCAAATATTTACGAAGATACCGGTAATAACTAGTTAAAATTGGAGCATCACAAGGTTGACTTTTACAAAATAAGTAAAAAATGATTTTAGTAAAATTTAAATCAAAATAATTAAAACCCATACCGACGATTTAGTGTTATCGGTTATTATCTTTTAATAAATTAGTAGATGTTAAAAAAGTGACTTAGTTTTATGACTATTATTTTATATGTTGACTATTAGCACCAATGGTGGAATTAAATAACTTTATAAATAACCAAATAAGTTTCGATATGCTACTATAATAAGGTACATATGTTTTTGTACCATTTATTCTTCAAACTTTTATATAGTTTCAAAAAATGCATTTTATAATTATAGGGCCAAATCCCAAATAGTAATTATTGTGCTTGACTCTATAGAAAGTCAAAGGTTCTCAAATAAATCATGTTTAAAATACTTGCTGTGGAATAATGCGTCAGAAGTTTTGTATAAGTCCCGAATCTGGTACTAATATATCAATTTCCTATTGTATGGTATAGTTGTGCTTCGCCAATGCGTAAAACACCAATGCAGTTCTCTTCTACTTACAATCCAACTTCAACTTATCTCTCGTGCTTGCTCAAGCATACGGCTCAGTCAGTTCAGTCAGTCAGCACAAACCTGTCCTCGCTCGTCAGTGTAGACCACATAGGGGGCATTGTGTGGCACGGGGGCTGGACACGGGCACGGGCACGTTCGCGGCATGCAGCGGCGTGCAGCAAGCGGCGCGGAGGCGGAGTTGCGGAGGCGGCACGCGCACAACACCAGGTACCAGGGCAACCAGCGTGCAACACCATCCGCAGGGGCAAGAGATCGAGACCACAACGAAAAGAATGGTACAGGACGCAGGGAGCATCACCGGAGGAATAGGAGTCGCCATAAAATGGCACAGGAGAAGTGGAGGAATGCCACACATGGCACAAGACACAATCACCAATAAATGGCATAGAAGAGAAACATATGAATATTTCCAAGTGAATGGTATGGGACGGAGACATCAATCATCACCAGGAGAAGTGGAAGAATGCCAAACATGGCACAAAACACAGTCACCATTAAAATGGTATAGAAGAGTTTTCATAAAAACGGAACAGGAGAAACCATTTAATTCAACAAATGGACAACAGAACAGACCATTCGTAAGGAGGTAAATTGACACCACAATTGATATCGAGAAAGTGTTATACAAAATAAGTCATTATAATTATCAGGAAAATTAAAAATCGACACCAAGTTGAAAAATCATGAGACATTAAAAAATGGACAATGACACATTGAAAAATAGTTCAAAAAATTCAAATTTAGAACCACAATAAACAAAATATGTAGTTCCATAAATGGAATGTGTCTCGGACAAATGACAAATTCATTGTTGAAATAACACCATAGTTTAGGAAATTTCAAATTATTCACAAAAGTGGTACCCAAATATGTATCAAACCAATGAAATAATAATAAAAAAATATAAAATTAAATGATCATAAAAGAACAGAAATATGTTGTGGCCAAATATATTATGAAATTAGCCAATAACAAAATAGATTATATTGGAAGATGATTCCAGAATGGTAATACCATACGAGAAGAGTATAAAATTTATCATTCAAAATTTTATTTAGTATCACAGATCGAAGATAATATATTGATACCATATAAGGGGCACAAATTGAACGATAAAATAAAAGAAGACAATACCATAAATATTGTCAACAAAAGGAAGCAGGAACATCAGTGGATCATAAGGAATTATATTAAAAACATTCCGATAAATGTGTCGCATAACATATTTCGTTTTCGTTGTCGGTAATCCATTCGCGATAGTGTACCGTTTCCGAAAATGCACAAGTAGTAACCGAGAGCCACCACACCAGAAAAACGTAAGCATGAAACAAAAAGCAGCTCAATTAATAAAGTAACAAACTCAGGAACTCAACTCAACAGAACGCATGCTTAATTTTGATACTGTTAGGAAAACTGACTTGTCAAAGTTAATTTAGAAATTCAGCAATGGTATCTACGTACAACATCCAATTCCGAACTAAATACTGTAACAGATAAACCAGTATCAGTATCAACTATAGTATTCAGAAGATTGTTGTGTCAGAGAAGAAGTGTTTTAATACTATTAGACTACTGGCGAATCATCGAAAGATGCAAAGTCAACAGAACAAAAATTGAAAGGTCATCACATTTCTAACATTTCTCTATGAGATATTGGACCTAGTAACGGATTATTACGTAGAATTAGCTTCAAAACAATAAAGAAAATATGTTCAATAAAACCAAAAGCAAAAATATATTTACGAAACATTGTTCTTTAAGAACACTTTTCGATAGAAAGCTGTAGTCAGATTGTACCATCTCTGGTTAGAGTTAAAATTATATTTCGATATTTTTTTTATAACTGACAGTCAATGTCAATATACACTAAACCAGAGATGGTAAATTAGTCAAATTGTGGTTCAATAAAGAGTGTATGGCTTTTTTTGGGCAGTTTCTGAACAATTGCTATTATCTCGTATTAAAGCCGTTTTACATATCAGAACAGATCAAATTCAGATTGTTCTTTACAGCTGTTCAGGACGTGAAATTCTGGATACGCCAGATCCATTCTGCAGGAGACAAAGGCAAAATACCATAATAAAGCCTTTTAACTTTTGTAGATTCATTTTCCCCAAAAAAGAGTGAAATTAGAGATCTTTTTCTAAATAAGTTCGGAAGAAATTAGGACTTGATCTTAAGTTATGTGGCATATTTTCAGTAGTATATGTAATAAAATTAAAGGCAAAGATATGAAAACTAAAAGAAAGATGAATATGCAATAATAGAGTGTTTGATGTTTTCGTATTTGAATCTTTCGTTAATTCATTTCTAAACAACCATCTGAATACCGAAAACTAAATATGAATCGAACGTAAGCGTAAAACAACGAATATTAATGAACAAACTAATATAATGTATATTTATAGAGTAAGCTGGTTACGTTGCTGAAAAAATACACTGGGCTTGCAAGTTAGCAGATGAAGAAGGCATTGAAAATGTCTAAAACAAAACAATAAAATATAATTAAATTACAAACATTAATACAAACTATGTTAGTACACACACAACTTAATAAAATGCTGTTAAATCATTAAAAAGCACCCAAATATATATTTACCTGCTCTAGAGTTCTGTTATTTAATCATCAGAGTGCATTGTAAGCCAAATCTATACGAAGGAAATCTTAATAAACCAAAGCAAATTATCATAATGTTCAAAATAATGAGGGGGCGGGGGGAAAAACAATGTGCATTGATCCGCCATTTATCTTTACCACTTTACCCCGTTAAAAATAAAGATGCCACATAAGATATATTACCTAAAATTTCATATTGTAAGGTCTTAACACTTTATTTATGGAATGGTGTCTTAAGTACGAGAAGCTTATAGAATATTCCAGATTTTTCTAGAATTCTCTATGGAAACAATAGTTAAATACAGTAACATATTATAGATTTTTTGTTTTTGTATTGTTCATTATTAGTTTATGAACGGTTGGCAATATAAAAAATATATAAGGTTAATTGATAATGGACCTTTTCAATTTAACGGCTATCTCTTACTATCGCTGCAAATAGTAAGAAAATGGCGCGAACAACTGCCAGTTGGGCTGTCAATCGAAACGTCAAAAATATTGCAGTTATTAAAATACCTGTATTCTCATTGAAAAGTTGCATCGTTAAACATTTTACCTTCAATAAAAGCTTTTGTAACTTATTTCGATTAGATTTTTTAAAGTTATCTGAGATATTCTTACATTTTACGTCAATTTTTTTAGAATCAAGCGTCATACACCTCAGTTGTTCTTACTATGCGCAGATCCACATTGCGCATATCTTCTATCTCTTTAAATTGAAAAGGTCCATTGTCATTATACAGAATTTATTTAAAATTTATTTCAATAAATGACCCGTTCGCAGATCCAAGCGATTAATAATATATTAAGTATTAAGAACGGTAAGGACAATTTACCGATCGAAGAAAATGTCCCAATTTTGTCTGAGATCGGTAATTCCTTAACGTTCGTGATGCTTATACTATTTTTTGTACGAACGACGCACAAAATTTAAAAGAAAAATAAAATTTGAAAATTATTTTGACATATTAAAAAATTTTAGATGTAATTTTTTAAGTAAGCTTTGATTTAGGTTTTAATTTATTTACCGTCTCGCCTCCTGAACGGTAAGTGAAGCACATCACTTACCGACGTGAGTCACATCACTTACCGTTCAGTAATCTGTAAATAAGACCTACTGTCTTGGAAACACTATCGGTAAACAAAAAATAATCCGATCGTGCAAAATTAACAAAATTTTTGGTATTCATCTAATACCAGGTGTATAAGACAATTCCTACATTATTAAATTAGTATCACTTCAGGCCATTATTACAAATTACTTATTTACGTATTCATAGGCAATCGTAAAATGTCACTTTTGTTTGATGGTTGTTAAAAACTACTTTGCGGTCGGTTTTACTTTATAGCCGCCTTAGTCATATGTTTGTAACAAGTTAATTAATGCAATTTTATTTTCATCTTTAGATTAAAAAACTTCTGTCATATTGTGTGTACCTCGGGTTAAAAGATCACTGTTACAGTCTTCATACACAAATAATTGTGTAAATGGTGGCATCTTTATCGAAACAGAGCATAGTAGATTCCTAGATTCTAGAGGTCTGCTTCTAGTTAGCAATATTCTACGGCACACAGTACACAATTTACGTTGGGCCAGTTTCTCAATTTCCTATTTAGCTGTTGGTAGACTTCGTAACCAGCTAGTAAATAGCAGATTGATAAACCTGGCTTTAGGGCCGATCCTACCACCTCTAGTTAAAGTCACAGTTTATTTACCATTAGTTAAGAATTAAACTGAAGATTAGAAGCAATGCGAACAACATTTTTAACTTCCAGTTAGCTCAAACCAAAGGTGGTAACAACAATTTTGCAACAACCGTTGGTTATCACTAACTGTCACTTTAACTAAAGGTGGTAAGAGCGAGCCTTAGAGATCTAAAACTCCATTGGATTCTACGCAACGCTTACGCAATTGTAATTTTTCGCTTGCCAATGCACATTTCGGAAGCTGTCTTTAAGCCAGAGGACTAGTGAAGTTGAAACGGCACAGATAGACACAAGGACTAGCAAGTGGCCTAGACACCATAAGGTGCCTATGTTCTAGTACGGGAACCTACGTCCTGGACGCTGCGTCAAGCGATTACACCATAAAACCTGAAGCTCTCATGGTCAGCTGACCCCTTGAGTACTGGTCTGTCCACATAGCAGGGTTCGTGTGGGAGAGAAAGTCGACAAGCTGTCAAGTGTGCAAGAAGGACAAACTTAAGAACCGGCAGGGCAAGAATAACCACAGCACACATAAGCATAACACCGAAAATACGAACATCGACAGGACATAAGATCGACACTTTTACAATGTTTTGTAGTTGACCAAATCCTTAAAATATAAAAGATGTTTATCTTTAAAATAAAAAAAGGAACTTAATATACCAAAACAATTTAAATTAGATAAAGCAGCCTAGCGGGCCTATTCTGTAACTCAGTGGTTAATTTTTAACAAATAGTTAAAAATTATAACCAATCAAACAGCCCAAATGGGCTAGTGCTATAAGAAAACTGGTATTCCAAATACTGACCCTTGGTGCTCTCTTTAAATACCCAGGAGAACCATTTGCTGTCTTCCCCGAAAAAAGATGATCTACCCAGCTGTGGCACAATTGAAAATGGCTGGTATTTATTATCGGCTACCATTTACATACACATAATGTCATTTTATGCAGGTCCAATACAGAAAATAACTAGATTCTAAAGTATAATTTTTTAAACAGTTTTGGGTCATGGCACACAGCTAGATCGTCCTTTTTTTCCGGGGAAGACATCAAATCGTTCACCAGGGTATTTAAAGTGAATACTAAGGGTCAGTAATTGAAATACCATGATACATTTTTCACTTAGCACTAGGCCCCGGTCTATATCTATTCGATATATTTTTTTATCAGTTGTTAAAAATGAACCACTGAATTACAGAATATAGGCTACAGAATAGTCCTGTAGGTCAGTAATACAAAAACTGATCACCTTTTTGAAGAATAATAAACGTTTTAGTTCGATACATTTTATCGAACGATTTCTGTTTTTTTGATTACGTTCATATTGTTTTGATTGTTTTTGCTCTATGTAAACAATTCAGTTGATAATGAAAACTAATATTACCCCGAACCTTATAATTAAGTGAATATAAGAACCATTTTTTAAATATCTATTTCGAGAACAATGTTCTCATCTGTAGTAGTATAATTGAAGCGCTCCTGGAAAAACAATCATATTACATTTAAAATTTGAGCGTTTTTACAAAAACATCCTATAAAAATATCTGTTATTTCTTCTCATCCAGTAATTTTTTTTAATATTTATACATGATCCTGAGATAAATTAAGAAACAGAAATCTATAAAAGTAAAGAAACTAGAAAATTGTATCTCTGATTATTTCAAATTCAAAAAATGAACTACGGTTGTTTTTGCTCCACACATTTTTGCGAAACTGTATTAAAAACGTATAAACAAATTAGGATTACTAAATATGTTTACAGGTTCAAATAGCCCTTTTTCTCAGAGAGTGGTTAAGATTACTCAACATGTAAACCATGCCAGAGGTCTTAACGATTCTAAGGACTTACGACGAATGCTATGATTTTGTAAGTAGGTGGGCGAGATATTTAATAAATAATGGAGATTCACATTACCAAAAACGATTTTTTTGCTAGGATTATGCAGGGATGTCGTATAACCAAAACAGAAAATATGTGCTAGGCCTTTGCAGGAATAGGAGTAAGCAACGAAGAAAATTACGTTGAATTATTTAAATAATTTTAAAATATTTTTCCTTTAAAAAAGTAAGTAAGGACTGACATTTACATAATAAATGGTATACAATCCTTATCGAATTAGCGTCGGATAAATGTATAATAATGTACTTGTATCTGCTTTTATGTATAGTAGTGAATGTTTAGTACGGATAATAAAGCATAAATTAGAATTAGAAATAATTGGAGCCTTAAATGATATGATTCAGTCATCTGGAGGGAATAGACACTTACACAATTGCAATTTGCACGAGCGCCTCTAACGGCAAAGCATAGAACTAATAATTTCTGTGGTTACGACTTCCAAACAAAGAACTGCCACCTCTACACTCCAGCCATCGTATTAGTTGTATTATTAAACAAAAAAGTTGCCCCAGGCACATCTTATGGCTTTAAACTCATTTTTAATAAACACAACGAACAGAACAAATCAGAATAGAAAATTAGGTTATAACACTGACTGGCAGATGCAAACAGAATAACAGGTATTTTACTAGGGAGGGGGACGTAAGACGATGAAGGGGGCGGGGTTGTTTGGAAGCAAGATCTTCTATTTCTCTCTTGCGTGTGTCGTCAATTCTGTAAGTGCCTAGTACGAATTAACAAAACGTGTAAAGAATTTATATATTCATATTAAATTTTAATTTTAAAAGTGTCAGATCTTATGGAATGCGGATTCATGGTATTTCGGTATTATAGCCTTTGTGTGCAATGGTTTTTCGATAACTATGGCATGTACTCAAGATAACCAGGCCAAACTGACAAGGACCATACCACACAATATAGATGATAACACTGATAAAACTGAAAATAAAACAAATACAATAACACCTAAGAACGTAATGTGCGTTAGCGTTCGCCAACAATATAGGAGAATGAGGGTTTAAAGAGAAATAAAAGCAATATATTAATATAAACATATCATGCATTTTCAAGCAATTATTACAAATACTGAATACGCAGTGAATCTTGTAATATTACATACACCAGAATTAGATTACAATACACATTGTAAATAACTGTAGGATGTAACAGGGGCCAGCAAAGGTCGCTCTAGTTAGGGTTTAGTCAAGTGAGGGCCATTGAACCATCATACTGGAAAGGGCCAACCGAATATAAAACCCTAAATATGCTCAGCACACCGGCTTTCTTATTCACTGTCAGTAGAATTGAGATTTGAGAATCCAATAGAAGGAACCTTAATGTACATGCCGCCCTAAAATATTTCAGTCCGCATTTTGAAGATATATACTCTGAACTTTTCTAAAATCATTGCAGTAAAAGTCGAAACACTCACGTCAGTAGCTTTACTATCTTCAGAATTTCCAAACTACTATAGTCGGATATAAGATATTTTTAATATTATCCGAATGTCATGTGTAAAAATCGACTTTACTACTAGCTGAAAATTTAAGGAGGAAAATCTAAGTCGAGTAGAAAAACTAGAAATGTAAGTTGTACCTAAAGCACGGTGTAATATCTATAGGTGAGAGCACGAGATGCGTTGACATAGCTAAGTAACTGGGAAACAAAATAGCGCTAACGCGAACCGTTACCATTTAATAGGTATTAGGCAGTTGGTGTGCCGGTTGTGGTTACAGATTAAAATGAGTTTCCGTTTAAATAGAAAATGTTTTGCTACAGGATGCACAACAGGGTATGTATCAAATAAAGGGAAATATAGGCCCGTATTCTTACTTCATGTAGTAGCGCTACTTCGGAAGTAGCAATTTTTCAAATTTTTAAATTTTATTTTATTTTGTGAATAGACAAGAATAGGTTACATATTTTTATAAATTGAATCCATAATATTTGAAATAAGTGGTATTTACAATTTAATTTATTTTTATTTTTTGAATTTGTAAGATTAAAGTTGACACTTCAAATAGCGATTTTTCGGAAGTAGCGCTACTTCAAGAGGTGAGAATACGGGCCATAGTCTTTTTAAGGTGCCCAAAATGTGCATAGACACAGGTACTAAGATTAACAAAATTCTGATTGAAAGATGTCAGTGTCAAATGCATTTGCCATATGTTTGTTTTATAAATTTACTGGAAATATAGAAACTATCTGTGTGAAATTTGTACAAAATACATTCATAGAACGAACAAAAGATAAAAGGTAATGTATTGGAAATATAGAAAATTATGCGTTATATATGAATAATTTAATATTTTAAATATTTTGGGTAAAAAAACGGGTCTCAATAAAACCTGACACTGTATGAACTAGCCCAGTTAGTTAGCCATTCTTCGTAATGCATTGGGATACGTCGTGCTTTCAGCTATATATACTACACCGTGTCCTAAAGTAAGAACATTCTGCTAAGGGTCAGATACTTTTAATAATATTTCGTATTTGTATTCATTGCTTGTTAACATCTAAAGGGTCACAAATGTTATGTACTTTACATACATTTGGAAGTAGTTGATTTAATTAAAATTCCTAAAACGCAGGTTCATCTCAGTATACCATATGATGAGCCAGGGGAAAAAGAATGAATGTCCATTTTCTATCAAAATGAGACGATTGGCCCTATTAATTGATTAAAGGTAGGGCTTGCAAATCATATATTTTTTAACGAAGGAGAAAATGGTAACATCGTAAGACACAGGAGCTAAACAAGTTGAGGGTCAAAGCATTTTTGCTATTTGATAGACTGGTAAAATTCTGTTAGGTCCCACATACGTTGGAACTCCACCCATCTGTGGGTACAATAATCAATCTGAGTTTTGAACTAAGATTTAATATAGAATCTTTTTAAAAAACATATTTTGTGACATTCATCTTTTTCCCCTAACTCTTCAAATGTTATTGGTATTTTACATACATTTGGAAATTATTGGTTTAATTGAAATTCCAAAAACGCAGGTTTCATCTCAGTATGCCATATTCGTTCATTATGGACTAACAACAAGTAGTACACAATTTGACCTGTGCCTTTTTTGCGCATTTATCACCTTAGGAATTAAAAATCGACGAATTTTGAATTGTGCCCCAATGGAACTCTTTATCACTTTCTATTCTTTCCTCTTTCCAGTACGGTTCGAGTTCTTTGGCAAAGGCATCTAGTACAGTAGACCTGAACCAGGCTGGACCTTTGCGGGCCCCAGCTACGGCAAGGCTACATCGTAGTACTGTGGTGGCAAAGCCGACGGTACCATCACCACAGCTTCAACAGCCAAAGGCACTGCTTATTGTAAGTATATGTACGAGATGGACGTGTGAAAATGTTCATTCACTGTGTAAGAACGTGTACGACATGTTTCACCGCGAACACTCCACACTAACGGAAGAAAATTTCACTGGGTTGCCTCACAAGAAAAATTGTACTTTAATAAAAAGATTTGGTTTGAGATTTTGATTTTAAAGATCCATTTATGATATTGGTCCGATCATTTCTAAATTTGTCAGAGTATTTTTTGTGATATTGGGACCAGCGAAATTTAGGCTAGGGGACTAAACAAACGATCGTTTCATGCTTTGATTTTATAAAATTTTAATTCCAAAATGTGGGAAAATGAGAGAAATAAAACGATAAATAAACGTAATGTACATCGTAAAACATATGGTTAACCGCACGTAACCAGTGTGAATAAGATATGCCCGGTTACTACAGACGTTTCTGTCAAATTAATTATTTGACATTTGTCAAATATTTATCTTGTTGATAGTGTGGTACATTTAATTTAAAGCATAATGATGGAATACAACATATGTTGACAAAAAAGTCACATATTCCATTTTTACTCTTACTAAAAATTGCCTAATTGCCAAAATTTCAGCGTTTTGACAGCTAGAAAAGGATAGCAATAGCAACCGCAAGTAACCGGTCTGAATAAAAATGCCTTATGGAAAGCTCTAAAGCAATAAATAAATATGTTTGTTCTTTAAGTTTCACAAAGTATGATTACAATTTTGCCGGTATATACGAATAAATTATTGTTGACAGTATTGATAAATAAAATTTACAGTTTCATTGAATATAGGTACGATTATTTGCCCTTTTTCATATTGTGAGGTGTTACAGTTATTAAAACAAAATGAATCGCCGTAAATCGAGTTACGCCACAAGTAGTAATTTCTCGCGTATTTGTGAATAGTTATCTTTCAACAATGTATCTTGATGAATAGACTGACCAATTAAAAAAATGCGTTAAGTTGACTTGTTAACTGTTTTTGTGTCAGAAAATACTCAATCAAAATAACAACAAATTTGATAGGGCCTATTAGGTGCGATAACATGTGCGTTTATATCGCTGCCAACGGATTCTGCATTATAATAATATAAGACGTTTTTTATTCAGTTAATCGTTCATTAAGCTCGGTAACCGATGTAAATAAAATATTTCCGGTTACCACAGACGTTTCTGTCAAATTAATTGGTTGATATTTGCAAATATTTATCCTGTTTCCATTCTCATTTTTCCTTTTCGAGATACTATTTTTACTTTTACTGAAAAGATCTTAGGGGATTACAGCTCAATCGAATTAAGAGAAATTTGTAAAATATAGTGAAAGTATATGCTTAATAAAGAATATTAATAAAGAAATAAAATGATATAATTGAAATACTTCGGATATAAGGGGGTTTTTGTTTTAGCAGCTAGTCACTCATATGAACTCCATATATATTATTTTGATTGGCGACTCAAAGACCACCTATAAATATATAACGAATACCGAGTTAGGGAGAGGAGTCTACTACCAATGGAAGTAGACAAATTCAAATAGCGGAAACGTGGCTACCAGTCCAGTACTACAATTCTCAAACAGTTTTATTTGTATATAAATTTCTTGCATTAAAATTAATAATTTAGATACACTTGCAATTATACATCATGTAGGCTTGTACAGTGTTATAATATTAATTTGTTTTTTTATAAATATAATTTAGAAATAGCATGCATTTCAAGAACATTTAGATCCACGAAGAAAACAGTTTTATATAAAAAACTTATATTCATGACGTTATATCTATATTTTCAAACTTAGGGGGGCCAATAACTCGCTTATTAATAGGTATTTTTCACCGGATTTTCAGCAATAGTCTTAGTTGTACTTATACTTTCTGATAAAATTATATAAAAATGGTGGAATTCCCTATTGCCAAAATATTAAAACATACATTATATGTTTGACGTAACCGCAAGTAACTGGGATGCTTACTTTTCCCTTTTCCAAAGTTCAAAATAAAATGCAACTAAACAGACAAAAGTGTAACTTATAGAAATATGTAGGGGTATTATAAAAAGCGTAAAATAATTATGTTTATATTGCATTTCTCGTAAATCATGGAAGTAAGAAGAAATTGCAAAAGGATAATTGGTGTTCGTCTACATTTCATCGTTGGTTTTCGTAACGCGCTATGACAAATGCATTCTGTAATTATCTTCAATTCTCTTCGATTTAATTCTGCCAAAGCAACCCAGCGAGTGTTTCTTTCGTGTGTGTGGTGTTTTTGGTGTTCTTGTTCGTGTGTTGTATGTGCGCTGGTGTATGTTGCCTGCACTGTACCGTCTATATACACCTATATTTAACTCTGTATTGTGTGCAACACTCGGGAATGACAGTAGTGACAAGCATGATATTATATTGTATTACAAGCCGTCAAGCTCTTGTGAATGAGATTAATCAGATCGGGTAGCGGAGGTAAGCTTTGCTGGGCTGGCAAAGTGCAGGCACCACACACGGTCAACTACAGACATTGCCACGGCAAATAGGCCAAAACAGTCTTGCCCAATGGCAATATTACCCACAACTACACTTTTCCTAAAACTGCATTCACAAACTTTACTATAACAGTACGATTATATATCATAATATAGATCAGTATAAGTAGTCATACTTTTTACATGCAATCACAATATAATTGTACAGGCGTCAACAACTATAAAAAACATTTTATTTTTAATATATCTTTAGAAGACGCCTATAATGTACTAACTCTAATTCTTAGTACATATATTCAAAATATTTCGACGACTGTAATATTTAAATTCTATAAGTAAATGCTATTGTAATATATATTTAATTAAGACACTTATTCACGTTGTCTATATAGTGAAAGACTTCTTTCACTCAAAGGGACAATATTAATAAAAAAGTAATTGAATATTTGACTGGATTGACCAAAAATTGCGTGTGTTTCGAAATGTGCAGTGTTTCAATTGACCAAATAGGGCACCATTCAATACCATACCAAAACCCAATTCAGAATCTATGCAACCTATGATAGTCCCTTGTTCAGGAGTGTCCTTTTTCCAGTTGTATAGATTCTCTTCAGTAAAACTCCGAACAATGTCATATGTTTCATATTGGACACTTGCTGTAGTCTTACTAAAGATAGACCCGAGTCAGTAAGGCCCCAAACGGTGCCCTATGTTTCGTGTAGTGTGCTACCAGGAAGACGAAACATCATGTCAGGCCATCGTCGATAATTATCGCATATATTTAACGTGTACAACACAAACTTACTTACTAGACTTCTAAAAGTTATTAAAATAAAATTAAAATATGCTTAATGCAGGGTAAAGGAACAACAGAACAGTATAACAGCTAATAACTGAATAACATAATTATCACTGGAAGTAGATAAAAACAATAAAAATGACCCGAAGAGAATTGATCTAGTTGAGATCTCAGTTTGCCTTGCCTGGTCTGGCTTCGGCTAAGGTCGGCTAAGATCGGCCATCCCCTCCACTTGGTGAAAGGTGAGCCAGGATTGGTTAGAATGCGAGGAACACACCCTTATACAATTTGTAAGGATGTTTTTAAGCGGCCAGCCAGGCAAAACAAATAATAAATCAGGTACTATTCAAGAATAGAATGTTTAAAGGTTGTTTAACAACCGTAGAACCGGATTTTGATCCTCTAGAAAGAACATGACTAGAGCAAGACTGGGAAATTTAAGTAGAAAATTTAAGAAAACCCGATTCGAAACTTGTCAATTCTTTCCGGGTCGGTTACATACTACACAAATTATCTACTATAATGGCACTACTAGTATACAATGCTATGATACTACCATGCTGAATAGAGTTTTAATAAGTCCAAATTCCACAATAGGAAAAACTTTCACAGTAACACAACACGTTTTGTGTCCAGGAGTTTAACACATTGAACAAAGGTCCTCATCATGCTTAATAACCTTTTTCATATAAACATATAGATAGATATATATATTATATAAATGAAGTTGAAGAGTCTTTATCGCACAAATTCAAGACTTTCAACTTCTAACTTTGTTTCACAAAAATACAACAATAATAATAAAATATTTACCTTAACTAAGAATATAGATATATGAATAACATGAATGTTACACATTGAATATAAAATGTTTTGCGCATTTTGTGCCATAGTTGGGGAATGACTAACGTTAGCAGGAGGTGCGAAGGGACCGCTGCCGCTGCCTGGCCTTCGCTCAACAACGACAATCGACAGAAAATTTACAAACAACACGACAACTAAATAAAATATATATATTCAAAACAAAACAACCGACAAGGACAAGGATTTGTGTTTTTGTGTTCGGTTTGTTGTTGGGAGGACAAAAAGGAACGACCTAAATAAAAACAAAAACAACAATCAAGAACAAATAAGAAGTATAGCCATTTATGCAGTTACTAATACAGTGACCGGCAGAAGAAACGCACGGTTTTCAATTTAGTGTTACACAAAAGTATTCGGTTTTTTTTTTTTTTTTTTAAATAATTTATATCGAAATGAGCATTATGTAATGACTAAACATTATCTCTTGTGCGGGAAATCATATCGCGAAGATGTCCCCCGTTTTCTGCAATACATGATTCCAGGTTTTCTCTGAAGCGGCAAACTGCGTCAATCAACATCTGCCATCTGAAGTGGAATTTGATTGATTTCAGTAGAATTAACATAAACACGTGATTTCTGGTAATCTCAAAGAAAAAAGTCAGACGTTGACGCAGTTCGCAGCTTCAAGGAACGCCGGGAATCATGCATTGCCGAAAACGGGGGTTCATTTCGATATAAATATATATTATTTAAAACCAAATACTTTATGTGTAACGCTTAATTGAAACCATACGTTTCCTTTGCCGTACCCTGTAGGTACAACCAAATATTCCTCCGTGATTTTTTTATGGCTCGGTCATAAATGAATGACCTTTTGATTTATGAATCAAGTGTTCGCTACTTTTAATTTGTTCCCCATTGTTGAATATTTCTCTAAATAAAATTTCTGATTCTTGGTCGCTCCTTTGGGGTTAGGACATTGCAACATCCACGTTGTCAGGCAGCGTTAGTATCACAGTAGGCACTCCAGAGGCACTTGCACTGAGACTAGAACTAGAACCCTCATCCCTAGGTAGTCTTCATCTTCTTATAGGGTTGGAGCACGACTGTATTGTTGTTATTGGATGGGGCGGGTGTGTGTGTTGAATGTTGGGGTAATTGTGGTGCTGGTTGGAGCAGACCCAACGAAGGTACAGGTTGCATAGCAGATGTAGCTTGCCCATGATGGGGATAGGGACGCAAAAGAGCAGCGTAAGGATTTAATAATGGCGGAGGACGAGAAAAGGAGAAAATATTAGGTTGAGCATGGGATGCTTGGGTGTATAAGCCTCCAAGGAGGTTAAATTGGTGGGCAGCTGCAGCTTGGGCATGAGCGGCTTGGGCTTGGGCCTGGGCTTGAGCTTGGGCTTGGACAGCTTGGGCTTGGGCCTGAGCTTGGACTTGCGAATTATATCTCGCTTGGGCTTGGGCTGCTCCCGGCAATAATTGTTTGTTCAAAGCAACACCAGTATAGCTCAAAGCTGTCAACGGGTTTATGGCTAAGGAAGTACTAGTACTAGCGGCTAATTTGACAGCTTTCGCGTAATTCTGCTGCGCAACTTCTTTCGCTAAGGCAGCAGCCGCGGCAGCAGCATCAGGCTGTGTTTGCGCAATTGACGTGGGGGTATGGGTATGTTGGGTGTCATTATCTACGGGGCTCGCGGCAGCCTCAGGCAGCGGTGGAGGCGGGGGACTCGCGGACACAGAGGTCTGGGTGGGCGGACTGGCGCTGGATTGCGACACAGCACCAGTCACACCCGCTCCACGATCGGACACGGGCACAGGGGCAGGGGCTGTGTACTCACATGAGACGGGCACGAATGGCTGTTGGAGCTGCATCAGCTGCTGGTAGGTGGTCGCGCTGGGCTGGTACACCGGCATCCCGGACTTGTCAGCCGCTGGTCGCTTGTATGGAACCATGCCTGGGAACGTCTACAACACACGGAACACAGTTATAACACTATACCAAGAAATTCACACTCAATAAGTCTCATCGTCAATGGTACAACAGTTACAATGAAGAAGAACAGTCAATATTATTTTATCATCAAGAATACTGCGACTCGCATGTGATTTGGTGGGTTACCGTCAGAGAACATAGTGATTAACGAAGAACTCGTGTAGTGTACCTTTGAAGCATGATTATTGTGAAAATTTCTTAGACTTTACTGGGACTTGAACTCAGAACCACCCAATGTATAGTCTTCATCTTTCTTTTGGAAGTCTTCAACGAGTATAGAAGAGGCTGAAGACTAACAACAACTTGTAAAAAATTAACTGATTTCATAGGGACTTTGTAGTTCAATTATTGGCAGAGCACACTACTAGATATAGGGAGGTCTTGGATTCAAGTCTTTCTTCAGTACATAATGCGTAAATCGTTCACGGTTCTGAATGTTTTAAAAATGACTGTAGAAAAATAATTTGTAATATGATTTATTTATTGTTATTTAATGTTAATTTTTTTTAGTTTAATCTTGTATACTGTGGGGTCTCATGGCCGCGTGCCTGAGTCGCGAATCTGGGGAGCCGGGTTCGATCCCGACCGACGCCCAATATTTAGAATTTTAAATGATACAAAATTGACCCCTGTTGTGCATTCTCCACGCCAGCAATGAGTACCCGTGAAGTGACGCCTGGTAAACGCCCGCAAGGTACAAATATGTCATCATCATTACCGAAATCTGTATACGAAAGCGGATTGGCACAACCAGCATTGAGTAATATGCCGTGATGACATATTTAATTATTTATTTATTTTATATTATCAACATATTGTTGTACCTTTGATGATGAGTCGATAATTATAGTATTTAAATAAATAAATGAACCTCTAAATAAATTTACATAATTGAACCAAAAGCTATTTTCTTTCGAGAATAAAAATTAAAGCTATTTGAAATGTATTTTTTTTAGATTAAATGCAAATTATATTGGCTCTTTTATTTTATATTTCACATGTAAAATTCGCAATATGTAATCGTCTCCAATGAAAAATTCCCTTTTACGTTAAAAATTAATTAGTTATTGATTCTACGAAATTTATAAATTATCTCAAAAAAGTTAATCACTTTAATCATATGGTGTCGATCACAAACATTTCCCTCCCAATGTAAAACATTTTTTTTTAAATTCTTCTCTTTTAATAATTTATGGTAGTACTCTAAGCAAAAGCTACAGTCTTCTGTTAATTTAGTCAGCCAATTTTTGTTAAGCAACACAATACAATGGAAAACAACATGCAATCCTATAACTAAGAGTCTAACTTACAAAGTTTTCATAGTAGAAGGACCCAACTGATTTGACATCCATCTGAAAAGAACAAAAGCAAACGATAAGTCGCTGCTTACTCCAAAACTACACAACACTACCAGACATTTGGTAATCATACAGCCAAGCATCGACAAGGAATTTAGTCAGTGAGTCATACAACAATAACACAATACAGAATACAAAAAATACAGTATTAGTAGGACACAACATTGACGGTACAACACACTGAAGGAGCCTATAATGGATGAATTATCGCGGCTTATTGGTATCTACTTGGAGGATAGTTTTGTAGGCACAAAGGCATAATGTAATCTCAATGTTTGCAGAAAGATACTTCATTTTGAGGTTTGACGTCTGGAATTTAACGATACTTGAGTATATCATGTATCGACTCTACGAGCAAAATTACATAATTTTATCAATTTTTACAATATTGTATCCATAATTTAAATTTTTTGAAAACTTGTATACTCATGTAATTTTACTCATAGAATCGAATAGGGATATCGCCAGAATTCGTATATCCACCTTTTCTGGGTTATTGTTATTGCCCAAAAATTGGATTTTTTGGGCCTTAAAGGTGTATTCACAAAAGAAAATTAGGTTTAGATTTATGGTTTATACTTTAGATTTGAAGACTTTGGCCGCTTATTATGTAATGACTCCATTCGCACTTCAGCATTTAGGGTCTCTAAATCCAATTCATAAAGCTAAACATTGCAAGGTACAAACTTTAGGTTTATGATTTAGTTTGACGTCATAAACTTCACCAATGAGAACGAGTCTAAAATGATATAGATATATACACCCATCTTTATTTAGTATCCACTTGGTGGATTCGGCTTTTAAAACAAAAGCGAGAAGAACATGGAGACTGTCATAACTTAATAAGAGATTCCACCATTTTCTTTTTATTATTTCATCTGAACGTATAAGTAAAACTAAGACTGTCGGTGAAAATCCGGTGAAAAAATTCCTATTAATAAACGAGTTATAGTCCTCCGAAATTTGAAAATATAAAGTTTTTATATCAAACTATTTTTTTCGTGGATCTAAATGTTCTTGAAATATATGCTATTTCTAAATTATACTTATAAAAAATAAATGAATATTAATTATACTGTACAAGTCGGCATGTTTTATAATTATAAATGTATTTAAATTATTAAGTTTAATGTAAAATATTTATATTTAAATAAAAACTGTTTGAGAATTGCACTACTGGACTGATAGCCACGCCTCCGCTATTTGAATTTCTCTACTTCCATTGATAGTAGGCTCCGCCCCTAACACGGCATTCGTTATATATTTATAGGTGGTCTCTGAGTCGCCAATCAAAATAATATATTATATGGATTTCATATGAGTGGCGAGCTGCTAAAACAAAAACCCCTTATTTCTGAAGTATTTCAATTATATCATTTTATTTCTTTATTAATATTCATTATTAAGCATATACTTTCATTATTTTTTACTAATTTCTCTTAATTTGATTGAGCTGTAATCCCCTAAGCGAATGACAGTTTCACGGCGCACAGGTGTCTTGTTGAGTACTGCTCTACCGATATTTTAATCTTGTTTTTGAAGCATTTACACAAATGTTTGTACATACCAAATCTAATTTTCTGGTAATTTAAACTTACATTTATGAATGACTTGCTTAAACCTAAACAAAAACCATAAACCTAAATTTCATTTGTGAATGCACCTTTAAGAATATAAAAAGTAGAATTTTGAATTTTTTACCCAAAACTTGATGTTTATGCGTTTTGGGGGACATAACTGAAAAATTGGTATATGTGGTATTAGTAACTTGTTTTATGTAAGAAAGAACGACTTTATGGTAGCCCCAACATATTTTTAAAAATGTGATTACAAGAAAACGAAACTAGTGACGCCACGTTTTACTTGTAAAGATATTGATAAAATAGGCCCAAAATAGATTAATATTCGTTCAGGTTTTGTAACTATTGGCTCATTACAGTATGTCGTATACTTCAACGTGTTTATTTACAACAGTCAGTGTTAATAGTCTACTTAGCTGTAGGATTGCCAGAGATCTGACAAATTCGCAAATAAACCCTCTCAACTACTTTATTTTGTATTGAGAGTAACTTATTTACGTGTGACCAACATATTATTACATAGCTCCTATCCTAACAAAAGTGATTAATAGCTGTAAAACAAGTGCTAGAATGTTGCGATACATAGTCCTCGAGTAGTCCCGGTTCGTTCCGATTTAGGCCAATGACTGGACTCAGCTGCCGCTGTCTGATCGAGTGAACGACTCACGCCGGACATGCATAAAGCAAAGCTTTTGGCTTGAAGAAGCGGGTCCATGTAAATTTTAATATTAGTGAAGCTAAGGGCACCAGACACCTCAACAATTACGGTCTTACTAAGTATATGAAGCCCCACAAAAAGAATCACGCTTAGAAATGAAATAAAACTACTGTTACTAATAAATATGATTTGTACAATACTTTCTATAATATAAAATATAAAAGCTTTACTAGTTTTTAATAGTGTCTAAAAAATCTAAAGTATTTATATCTACCAAACTATGTGGAAAAAGTATTTACACTTTAACAGTAAAGCTGCAGTTGATACTCGTACAAATGCAGCCGCTAAAGAAAGATAGTATCATTTCTTTAAATCTTCTTTCTAGAAGAGAAGATATTTATATTCAACTGATTTGGTCTATAATACAATTTGGTAAATAACTTATTGACTTGTCCCTGTAGATTCAACAGAGATTTATAAAGGCCAGCAAAGATCAGTACTTCAACAGTTTCAGGATAATTAAAAAGTAGATGTTTAAAAAATAAGGTCCGGGCTTCTTAATCATAAATATAGTTACTTAAGTATTAAGGGCAGTAAGTGTTTCCTACCGGTTGAGGATGCTTATTGCGTTTTTTGCACGATCGACGCACAAAATTAAAAAATAAGATTTGAAAATTATTTTGACATATTAAAAAATTTCAGTTGTCAATGTAAAGTAAGCTTTAATCGTTGTCATCGTTAATTTTTTATTTACTTACCACCTCGCTTCTTGATTGGTAAGAAACCACAATCACTTACCGATCAGTAATTTGTAAAGATAACATACTGCTTTGGAATCGGTAAACATTAAAAAAACCCGATCGTCCGTATGGTTACTCGTGCATGTAATCTATGTCTCGAAAATTACGTCATTATCTACGCGTTTACAATAGTGTAGTTTACGTCATCTAAATTTGTGTGTTATTTATAAACTTGTGAGTATAATTTAATTTCGTTAAACTTCTAGTTTTCTTTTCTGCCTCCTATTTTTGATCATTTATTATTAATAAATAAATAAGTATGAAATTATTTTTATATTGATAAACCTCCATTTTGTGAAATATATACAAAATTCACATTATGAATATTTGACATTCTTAAGGTTGTTTAGATAACTATCACAGATTAGGCGTAGACGCGAACCGGGGTACGTAACTACTTCGAAATACAGTGTAGATACGAAATATACGACAAGATCAGATAAAACTGGTTTCTCATTTTAAAATGAAGAAACCAAATTGATATAGCTTCATATAGAAGATTAGTAAGACCGACACTGTTATACTCTTACAATAATTTTTCCGTGTTGGTGTCTGTTTGCCCGTAGCAAGCCAGGAAGTTTGCGATGTCTCACAACATGCTAACATTGTCAGACGGTAGCGTAACATCGTACTACACCGGAAACGGAATGCGCACTGGGTCAATACAAAAGCTTCCTCGCGAAAGACTTACTCACTTACTCAACCGATAGATTGTTATCCACTGGACCTAGTGTGAAATAAACAAAGTATGTACAAAACCATATTCTACAAGCCTGAGTAAAGGAAATGTGCAACGTTTCTATCATAAGCAAAGGCACGATCACAAGTATACAAGAAGCTTTCATATTGTCACTCAGCCGTGCAGTAAAAGAGAGTGTATTAATGAATGATTTGATTGATTGATAGTACGTATAGGATGTAGTATGATGCCGAGCTAACCGTTGTTGTTAAAGCTATCATCTGGAAGTAGAACTTTAAGTTATAGTCCCAATGAATTATAGGGTCCTACACTCACGGACTAACTACCAATAGGTATCAAAAGGTTACTAAGTTAGGGAGGAATCGAAAGTAGAAAGATATTGACAATACACTACTAAACTTCTAAACAGACTTCTTCTTCCTTTCTGTTGGTACATTTAGTCTTCTTATTATACTACATCTACTAGCCATTCTGAAGACAGGATAAAACAAAATTTTGTATATTATAATCCAATATCACCAGTGTCCTATGTAGGACACTTACAAGGAGACGAAGAAGTCTGCAATTTTACTGTACTAGGTTGTAAGGATGGTATGAATATGGTCGCTTTCACACTCTATTAAATTTTGAAGATTTACTTACTATCTTCTCAAAAAACTTATCCAAATGAACAGAACAAATGGCATAGGTTTTTAATGAATGATGCACTTTGCATGGATTTCTTGAGTTCTGCTTTGCCAGTTTTACAGAGCATTTCTGCCAGTATTACAATACGTATGTACTTTGAAAACGTTCAATAAAAATAGGTTTGATGGGAACGAAGATAGACTATTTTTGCAGTATAATATAATGGGTGAAGAAATTAGTCGGAAAGAGTCAAAAAAAATAAATAATAATAAGTGTTTAAGAAATATTCGTTTTCCGGGAATGGACTGTGTCATATTTTGAGTCAGAGCTCAACGTTTCGCCTGCAGTCGTATGGGGCATCTTCAGGAGCAAGGGGGATAGTACTGTCTCAAACAAGGTTACCCGACGTGTCAACCACGCTAGAGGCCGAGTTTAAGCAACAAGAGGGGGAGACTCAGTTTACACGTCGGGTAACCTCGTAAACTGAGTCTCCCCCTCTTGTTGCTTAAACTCGGCCTCTAGCTTGGTTGACACGTCAGGTAACATTGTTTAAGACAGTACTACCCCCCTTGCTCCTGAAGATGCCCCATACGACTGCGGGCGACTCAAAATATGACACAGTCCATTCCCGCAAAACGAATATTTCTCATGACTCAGACTGTGGAATACGCAATTATTTCAATAAGTGTTTAACTTCAGTTTCGAATAATTTCTTCAACCATGTCCATAATGAACTTGTTCGTTTTCTCCACGAATGTTTACTGCATTAGTGGGTCAAAAAAGGAACAATAGACTAACTTTCATTTAAAATTCTATTAAACTATTTCAAAAACCTAATATAGGAATAAAGTACGTAAATTATTGGAAGGGCGGAACCAACACCTTCTCTGTAAATTATTGGGGGGAGAGGGTCAAAAATATTTGGTCCCCTACAATTGGCACCTGTCTTAATGCAGTACCATTTAATAGAAGTGCGCAATTGCAAACGGTGAAACAAATTCCAAAACGAACAACATTTTATATTTCAGAGATTTAATTTGTACGGCTGGCGTTTGGCAACAGTATATTATTGAAACGAACAACCCCTTTGATATATGTCCTTTAAAACTGGCGAAGCAACACTCAATTATATATAAGAACGTCACAAATGGTGCATCATTTAAATCAACCAGCGTAGGGGTAACTTTAGTCAAAATTTTCATAACTGACAGAGTCCTATGTGAAAGCGGTGGAAGACGCAGTTAGTCAGTGAGTGTGTGTTGTGGACTCTCATGCATGAGGGGGATAGCATTTAGGATACCAGCAGCAAGTCATCGTTCCCGTGTTGGACGGTGACGTCGCGGGGCCTCTTCTTGCCGAGCTCGAGGGCGTGGGCGTGATGGGCAGGGGCGGGGGCGTGGCTAGAGGCTGCCTGGTGCAAGGCGGACACCGCGACAGGCTAACGGCAGCAAGCAGCCAAGCAGCAACCGCGGCAGATAGGACACACAACGTTAGTTAAGTATACATTTTAATACCAATATAACACTATGTCTTATTATCAGATCAGAAAGGATCTTATGGAGGAAGATCAAGGATGATGACAAGCCGTGCGGAGATGGCTGGAAGAGAAGTATGTCACTCTGGCACCCACATCCAACAACGGAAATATTCCTCTGCTCTAAAGCCTTCAGTAACATAAATATTCTTTTAAGGCTCCTCCAGACCAATGCCAAATATTCGCAGCATTGGTGACGACAATAATTTTGCCTAAGTGTTGCATTGATTTCTCGTGCACCCCAAAGACTCAGTTTTGTTTTAGAATTTTCGACAATGTACTTTTCATCAGCCAAAAAAGAGTCACTTTTATTCATTGCTTTAGAAGATGTAGAAAATTTGTATTTGTATCACCGTTTTAGATCATATATTAATTAATTGTATGTTGTCTTTTCCTAAGGTTATTCAACTGATAGTCCCTCCAGCGTGGGAACTGTCGTTTGTTTCCGTATACGCTGAGTCGTCGAAAATTTTGAAAAGCGAACATTTCGTTGTCAATGCTATTATTTTGCGTAGGTTTGGGGGACTCCTTAATCCGTTTAATAACTTCTATCCTGATCAAGAAAGTGTAGATAGTACTGTTACCGCTCATCTCGTAAATTATTTTATTTTTGTTCATCTCTTTAGCTCTGAATGAAGACATTGTACAGTTGTCCAAAAATTTAAATCATATTCAAGTTTTCTAGGTACTGGTTTTTCTGTTGGCTCATTTTAACTCATAAGATAACTCTTCAGTCTCAAATATAATAAATATTCAGTTAAATTATGGAACTATCTAGGCCCAATAGGTTCTATATTTTTATCTGTACAAAAATTAAGTTGTCAGTTAAGATCATGAGATACCTATGTATTTTCTTCGTTTCTAATACGTCAGAACCTTAATTCGTAAAATAGTTTCTGTAACCTATATGGAAAGATCATCATCGTCAATATAATCAATTGTTAAACAGCTCCAGTAAAACCAAAGTCTCGAGTACCGCAATTATTCTATTTCATGAATAAATCCTGCTATTGGGGTTAGAACTCTTTTGTCATCTTGTATAAATTCCTTCAGTATTATACATTATCATCTAGGTCCAGTTAGAGTTTTATTACATACGATACCATTATGTTCCTTCCAAAAAGGCACCAAACAAACTCACACGGTACTACGACGGAATTTATTTTTCCATAATCAAATTTTCTTTTAAATACGATAGCCAAAATCTAGGAATCGCATTTTTTGCTATTTGATATAACAACTTTTACTGATAAGTATTTGATTTTGTAGACAACGGAACATTTATGTTACTAAGGCTTTAATATTTATGTCCTTCATTTGAGGATAGTCTACTCATGATATCGTAGTCCGTCTGGTATCCTATGGCTAGTATTATAATCAAGAGAATAACAAAAAAAGTAGCTACTGAATGATTTTCCTTGGCTATTTATAGAAAGAACAAATGGTTTGTAAAATTACAAAGGTACAATGCTGAATGTGAGTGCCAAAATGCTTATAAATAAAAATAAAAATATGTATATCAAATTACAGCATTTGCGTTAGTAGCCCCTAGTATATTAAAATTGTTGATTTTATGTACATAATGCGAAAACCATGCAGAGAAACCTCGAGAATGACAATGTACAAAAGCCAAAAGACACGACTGATATTTTACTAAAAGCAAATCAAAAACCAATAAATAGAAAGTCGTTCTTTTAAGATGAGGAAAGCTGCTAATCCCAAACTATAAATACTTTCTAAACAAAATAAAAAGAAAACAAGTTGAGGTAGCCTATGCTAAGTACAAATTCAGGATCATCTGCCAGCTTCAGCCAAATACCTGAAAATAAAATTAGAAGTGAGTAGAGCACAAAAGATATCAGACTACACACTAACGGAAGAAGAAACACAGATGACGAAAGACTTTGCATGTGTCGAGATGCCAGCAAGCCCAAGTTGCAAAGTCTCGACTAACGACTTACCCGAGATATGACTTGAATTGCAAACCGATATCGCGACGTTCAGATAGTGAAATATAGAGAAAATGAAAGGGTAGGCTTCTACTCAACGCTACAATTTTCCAACGCAACCTTCCAGGGACACTGGTTTTCATAATACATCCTCTCCTGGATAAGATTGTTTGAATTAGTCAATTTACACTAATATCTTAACAATAAATGGACAGGATATCTCAACAAAGAAAATTACCAAAGAATAAAAATAATGAATTTTAAACAAAAATTTTCTAAGGATTCAATTTCTATTACAAGTTTTCAGAAACCACATCCTCAGTCAATTTTAGAAGCAATAACCTCAATTCTATAAGAAAGTTGTTAAGTCTTAGCAATATTGATAAAAATTGTAAATAATAGACACAAATGTAAAGCTTGTCATTTTCATATTTTATTTGGTGTTTGTAATATAATTATTATTAGTTTTTTGCTGTACCAATATTGCTACAAGTTACTAACTTTGTTATAAAATTGCGAGTCACCCTTCAAGGTGAATAACTGGTATTAACATACTCTTGACTAGCTGGTCGCTTGCTTAGTCGGGAGGTCAAAATATTAGTCAATAAAATTGAACATAACCCAATTATTTTGGTCAATGCCAAATTTAGATAAACGATCATCTTCTACAAAGATCGTTTTCTATGGTCACTTGGAAAGGTTTTTCAAGCTGCCAGTTTAGAAGAGAAAGTTGACCAAGTACAACATAAAAATATATTAGAAACAGTCAGAGCAAGATTTGGAACTTTTTAATAATTTCTGAACGGACTTAGAAAAAATAGTGTGTGTTAAAAAAGTAAAGTGTCTTGTGCTCGTATCCATAGTCAATACTTCGCCTCGACTCATACTTGAGTATGCCTTGAGTACATGGATTTCGTTTCCTAGTCATTACTTGTTTTCCAAATATTACTTCAGTCGTACTTCGATCCAAGGCTTACTTGAGTCCAGCTTCAGCCAACCTTGAGTAATGCTCAAGCAATGCTTGATGAATTTTTTAAATTTTAGATAGATTTGATCCTTACAAAAATTGAACTTATCATTTCCATTACATAAGTGACATAAGACGTTTACGTTAAATGATGGATCGCGAAGAAAATAAGAATTTTTAGAATTTGTTGATATTGTAGAGGAAGTTTTAGATGATAACGATGAAAGAGTGGTTGCACCACGAAGATATATCCGTGATATGGAAAACCCTTTAGAATTTTATGACGATATTAATTTTCGAAATCGCTACAGATTGCATAAATATATTTTTTATATTTTGCGTTCATAATGAAGTCATTACGATACGCAATTGCGTATCGTAATGACCTTCATTTCGAAACGCAATTTTTTGTTTTAGACGATTGGTACTAGATGACGTTTCTTTAACCCATTTTTAACTAATTTATTTTTAGTTAATTGACAATTCATTTTAATAATATAATGTCGAAATTATTATTATTTTTTTTTATTTAGGGACGATTATTTACATTAAAATGTACAAATGTTTACAAATATAATCACAAATTGAGTAAGTAAAGGTTATTGTAGAAGGCGCAAAATATAAAAAATATTATAAAGAACTCATTTTATAAGACTTTTTTTCGCACTTGTCAATTAGAAAACTCGCTAACGCTCGTTTTCTAAATTTTGACGCGTGCGAAAAAAACATGTCTTATAAAACTCGTTCTTTAATATACTATTTAATGATAGAATCTTACCGTTAGTAGCACCAAGATTAGAGAAAATAAATAACCTAGTCTTACCAATTTTACCAGTGATACAAACGTTGTTGACCTTACGATATTATGCTAAAAAATCGTAAGAAATTAGAAAAGATTTTTTTCAAAATGATTATTTATTTCTTCACTGACAACTGACAAGTTATGATCCGAACATATCACCCTTGTAGCTGACTGATCAAAACGCGCGCATAAATTGAATAAAGGGTTATTTCGAATTCTACCTAACCGATAGTGCCATAAATTAGTAGAATCCGATTCCATTTTTTGGCGCTGCACGGTATTATGGCTGGGTATATAAGTGATTTCTCCCGGTGCTCCTTGAAATATACCAACGCAACTAAAACAAATTTTCTAAATCCCTATTTTGAGATTAGTACTTAACCGAGAATTCACAAAGTATCGACTATGAAACATATGACGTGCTTGAGGTCGAGAACGACCGGAGTAATGCTTGGTGAAGTAATACTCATGTACGAGCATCGACTTTGGATACGGGCATTATTAGTTGTGTTGAAAGATTGGCCACTTCGGTCCTAAGGAACAAAGTATCACTTTTCGCAACTAGATACACAATAGCTATTAATTTTATATGAATGCTTCAAAATATGAAGATAGGTGCTATTTCATAGTTCGTTGCCAAAGGTACCAGAATTTTGGTTAATAAAGCTTTTCGTCCTAGAGAAGTCAAAGTCTTCATTCCATTGTAATTAAAGTTGAAACGGAGGAATATATTATTTTGAAGAATGCGCACTTTTAGTAGCTAATATATACAGAACTAAATAGTCTAAAAATTGCGTCCGTATAAGGTAGCGTTTGGAAAATAATAGCTGATTGGGTAGAATCCTATAGGTGTAATAGCGGAATGGACAGCAATAGGGGCTCTAGCAGGCGTGGCTTGGGCTTCTGACATGCGACAGTGTTTGTGTATTTTTTCTGAAATAGCAACTGAAGCGCATAGGGTGTATTTACAGAGAGAGAGAGGCAAGCTCTAAGTTGCTGTTCCAGTAGATACAAAACAATGCAAGGCCTTTGTACTAGTAGTGTTGGTGTGTATTGGTTAGTAAGTATAGGCACACTCTGACACGCACACAGAAAGAAAGAAAAAGAGAAAAGTAAAAAAGTAGTAGGAGAAAGCTGTCACAATGTGTTGGTGAGTGTGTATTTGTTTACCGCGTGGGTCGGACGGGCCTGGGCGGCCTTGATATGGGCTTGCAGGTGCAGAGGGGGATGGAAATAGCGGCAGGGGTCGCGGTTGCAGCGGCCCAGCACCGAGTCCATGCAGACCGTGACGGTGCCGTCGTCGTTGGCGGCCACGGCGGCGGCCGGGTGCGCGAAGCGGCACTCGCACTCGGCGCGCTTGCACGCCCCGCGCTGGAACTCGCGGCACACCTACAGCACACCATCAAACAAGCTACGGAAGAGCTCTGCTACCCAACAACAACACACAACATCAACAACACAACATCATCACTGTCCCATAAACGACTCTATTCAATTCAATTCAATACTCTGTTACGTTTACGTAAGTTACAAGTGTACCTATCTCTGTATCTCATGTCCTAATCTGTCTCAAAAACAATCAAATATACTCATTTCCAATAACTTATTTACCCCTGCTTTATTTTGAGGCACTCCCCAAGAACACACACACACCAGTCTGAGAAACTACAATTGGTCCTATTCTGTAACTCAGTCGTTAACAATTTTCATCAATAAATGTAAAAAGTCAGCATATTCTTATCTATTGGATAACAATTTTAACCAGTTGCAAAAAAAGCCAAATGTTAAGTTGCCAAGTTTACGAAATAGTCCTAAACCCCTTGTATTCGTTAGCCTTCCCAATTTTTTTTTTTTACATTATTGTGGGTCAGAATCTCATGAGACAATATAGATCTATGTAGTGACAGCACATTTTATTCAGATTTAGACGCACCATTATGAATTAAAACTTCCCAAATTTCTCTTCCCAAGGGCTTGTTGCTCAGCCTGTTTAGAATTATTCCGTAAGAGTAAGTAGCACCCTTAAAATCATCTGGTACTGTTCGAACCACCCGTTTTTACTCGAATTGATTGAAGCCTAATAAACTTTAGTTCGGGCACTTCAAAATTTAGTTATTCCCTTTTGGCTAGCATTATAGATCTTGCATTTAAAATTTGGAATTATTAGTTCTATAGCTTAATGCAATAACATCTAAAGTTATTTTTTGATTAAAATGAACAACCAGTATAATTGTACAGGAACCTCTGTATTATTATCACTAAAAATATTGTATTAAAATTACACATATCCATAGCTGACATTGGTTCTTCTTGCATTAGCCGCATAAATATATTTATACTCAATTGTCAATTGACAAAGATCCAAGGTATTCTAACACATAGGTTTTATGATTTTAATCTTATCCTATTAGCCTATATTATTCATGACAAAATTATTAGCACGTCTAATAGGCCTATTCTGCAAAATATTCGCTTAACGAATTGTTATCATAACGAAATCGTTATTATGAAATTCGTTATGTCTACTTAATGACAATCGTTATCCTCGTATCCGTACGCTGTGACACATTTTAAAAAAATAATAACCTTGAGAGCAAATCAAGAACTCTTTTCCTAAAATCAAATTATAATTTTGAATTGAATATAACTCACATTACTTCTAAGTTAAATAACTTCTGGCGGAAGTTAGCTGTCAGCTGACAGACTCTTTCTTCTTCTTGTTGTGGCCAATGCTACTACTACTACCACCATCTTTAGACAAATTGTGAAGCTTGCGCTAGGGATACATACTTATTAAATAATTTTAATATTACCTTGCAAAAATTCTATACCTAATAAGATGGGTTTTTGGGACGTAATAGCAATTTTATTTTGACACGAGTAAAATACCGAATTATTGACAAAACGTTTACGCAACGAATATTTTTTTCGTTATGTTATCTTTTTTTCGTTAGGTAGAATTAAATTATACTTTACAGAATACCATTTTAACGATTATCGTTATAATAACGATATGACAATTGCTAATAATGCATGAATGCATGATGTCATAACGAACGTTTACAGAATAAGCCTATTACACGATTTTCATTGTCATTATAACGATATGACGTTGTAACGATTCGTTATGGCATAACGATGCTTACAGAATGGCCCTATAAATGTGTATTTTCTCCAAGATTGCAATTAAAAATTATTTAGTAGTATTTAATTACCTTTGAGACAGACTTTTATGTACTGGTATACCACCACCATTAAGGCAATAAGGAGAGACTATACAAGACAAAAGGAAAAGGATCACAACACAAAAACGTGTGAAAAGAAATGAAAAAATATTACCATCTGTTTCAGTGATAAGAAAATTATGTACAATATTAAAAAAAAAAATAATGAAGAAAAAATGTAGAATAAATGACTAAAATACAAACATTATGCTGATTTTAATATGTACGTGGTAGGTATAGTGCTGAAAAAAAAGTATAGGTCGAAAGGAGAGTGGTTACCGTAAAATAGTGTACAAGTATTTAATATTCCAGTTTGGTTTAAATCATTTTTGTCAGTGTTTTCTAAACTAGTATTGTTTAGTGTTGTCAGTGTTGTAAGCTGTGCTCAGTGAGTGTATAGTGCTATACACTGTGCTTATAGCACGGTTACTAGAAAGAAATAAGAACAATCAACAATAGTCACTCATTTTACCCATCTCTGCTTATTGCAGTGTTTAGTAACCAAATTGTGTCTTTCTAATAACAGTGTTTGAAATTGCATTGCAATGGTCCACCCCTTACCCGTGTTCGCTCGTGTTCTTTGTACAGTGTTCTAAATACAGGATATAGCAGCAGCCCTACTTGCTAAAGAGTTCTAGACAATTTACTTTACTAAACTAGAATTCCTCCAGGGTACTGCTTTAGGGTAGATTTACATACAATGACATGATTGGTTGGAAGGGGGCAAGTCAAGTCAATCGATCATGACTGATTTACTTACTTTCAAATTTACTCAAGTGCATACTGATGAAAGATTCTACTTGTTTACAATTGCTGCAGTCAAAGACAAGAAGGTGTATGAAAGATAAGCGATATATCGAAGGAAAGTGCAATTTCTGTATCTGATATTCGGTTCGCCACCATTCGGTCAAAGCTTTTCGGTGGTGAAAAAGCTCACACAGACGGACGGGACGTGAACTCAGTCACTGCTATGTACAACGGACAGTGCGTTCGTTACCTCGGACATGTATCGTTTTCATATCGTCAAGATGAACACGATGTAACTGCTGAAAACTTACACTAAATAAAAATAACAAAGCAAACTAAAATAACTGAAAAAGAAAGAAAACATAACCAGCAACGCGCAGATCTCAAAAAGAACAACAGCTTTTTCATTCATATGTTCGAACAAAAGTCAAATAATAATACCTGGTACATAATAGTATATTATATACTCAGGGACTAAAGTGCATATTCAATCCTGTGGGTGAAGTTTATTTATATTTTATAATCACTTGAGGGATTGAATGCACTTTAGTCCTGTGGTATATACGCTATTTTTCGCACTCCGATATGGAACCATATTAATGTAAAAGAAATTAATCTTACAATTTGGCAATACAAATGTCAAAAATTTTGTTCAAATTTAAACTCAACGCCTGCTCAAAATGTAGTGCAGATACGAATAAATAAATCATAGTAACTATATGATGTTATGGAAACATCTTGTTTATTTTTACTTTAGTCCCTCAGAGATTTTTTTCATATTTAATCCCTCTGAGACTGAATTTGAACTTTAGTCCCTAAAATGAGTAATTAGAATCGCTCTTTAGTCTCGGGAGTGCGAAAAATATTTTTGGGTCTCCTTATCACCAATTCTTTACATTTAGACTAAATTCCAATAATTATTAAGGTGTTGACAATTCCTTGAATAGTCAGTCATACAGCAACGTTTTGGAACACTCCTGTACTTTCCACTGTAGGATCTTACCCAGATGAAGCAAGGTAAAAGAGTTTACAGAAACGTCGGTGCTGTAAGAAGAACAAACGTTGTTTGACTGAAATTTCGAGTAATTGTTAACACATTACTATTTTTATTATACTTGCAGCACAAAGCCTTAAAATTTCCTTAGTAGCTAGTACGATTAGCCATAAGCGTAACTAGGGAGGGACCAGGGACCTCTAGGAAAAAATACATATTATTTTAATTATTGATATAATTTTGTGAATGGTGTGGCGTAGATTGATTAACTGACAGGAATTTAGGTGAGTAGTAAATAATTTTGTAATTTTTTGATGTGAAAAACTCTGATTAGGCAATCATTATTCGACAAAGTATGCTCTATTTTTTACAATAGTAAAATAAGCGTTTTGTACTTTACATCCTCACCATATTATTTTTATTATATTCACTGTATTTAATCACTAGCTAAAGTGCCCGGTTAGATATATTTAAATATTCCAGAGAGTTCAAAAAGGTTCTAACATATTCCAAAATGGTATAAAATGTTCGTAAAAGTTTCAGAAGGTTTTTCATAAAGTTCCAAACAGTTTTAGAATGTTCCTGATAGTTCTAAAATGATCCAGAATTTCGAGAGAATTCTGGAATTTTCTATAAAGTTCCAGAACGTTTCAGAATTTCCTTTTTCATAATGTTCTTTAACGTTCTTAAATATTACTGAAAGTTCCAAAAAGTTCTGTTTGTGTCGCTTTTTAAAACTAAAGTGAGCTCAGTCGCCCTTTTACCTTTTTTAAAAATTGCCAGAAATTTATAGAATATTCTAGAATTTTCCGTAATATTCTAGAATTTAATGGAATACAATGTTTGGAATATTTTAAAAGAGTGATTTTCAAGACGCATTCTTTAATGTGTACATAGAACAAAATTGGATTTCCTCTCTACTTTGCCTTTGGAACTCAAATAGCCTGCCCCCCCTAGAAAAATTCTCTAGTTACGCTCATGCGATTAGCTAGTAGATGTTTAGTCACATTACCACCGATAGTAGAAATCGATATTTCTGTTATCCAAATTGTGACAAAGATAAAACATTTCACGGCTAGGGAGGAAATATGTTAAAAATAGACTCTAAAGAATTTATATCATTATGGGAATTCAGTGACGGATCTTTCGAGGGTTCTTCACTATATTTTTGATATTTCTTTCTAGAAAAAAACGACGATGAAATTAAATTTGAAAAAATTCAAGTATGTTTATAACAAAAGTTTTTGAAGTCAAGGTGATAATTTAGTTAATCTGTAAGTCGGGAAAAAGTGACAAAAACGCGTCAATTTTTGTTGATTAATATAATATTGGTAACTGACTTTAAGCTTGCAGCGCCAAATTTGAACTCACGGAGTTGAGATAAATTGACATTTAATAATTTCTTTTGTACTTAAACGTGTACTGCATTTCTAAAAGTAAGTAATATAAATATAATGGATAAAATTAATGTTTATACAACCGAACTAATGTCACATAACATTATCTTACACAATCAACGATAGTGCCGAAAATGGCACCAGACGTCATATTGCTTAAAGTCAGTTGCCAATTGTACATAAGAGTGATAGTTTTCGTTGCGATTTTATTTATTATTCAAAGATTAACAGATCTGTAAAACTTACAGATTTCTTCAGAACAGAGCCATAAGAAAGAAATGGTCGGCAAAGTAAATGTAATTTCATGTACAAGGTATCTTAGAATTTTGAAAATAGAGATTCGTGCTTTAAAACTGAATAATCTAAATCATATTGTTGTTACATTGATGTAACTAAATCAGTACTTTTTTGTTCCTTTGAGATCTGCGAGGTATTGCCTTCAAAATCTTAACTAAATCAACCAAAATATTATTGTTAGTAAAGCAAATATAGCAAATAATAAATAACATCATATTCCGTTGTATAACTAATAATTCCAACCTAAAGTTAACCAATCAACATAACATAAGAAAAATCCCTACGTCCCTTTCAATGTGGGAGGATAACTTCGTATGGTAATCCGCGAGAGAAAACTCAATTTTGCACTTACCTCTAGGCGATCGGAGCGGGGCATCTTCTGTTGCGCCACGACGGTTTGGGGCACGACGCCGAGTGGACTAGCCACGCCGGGGTCGGGGCCCATGATGGCAGGCATGATCGGCCCGGGTGCGAAGTAAGGACTGTAGGGATTGGCGGTCTGAGGCATGCCCGTCAAGTACGGGTTGGCGGCCTAAATTGGATAAAAGAATCAAGAATACGAAACAGTACCTAGAAGTTAGATACAGTATGGACAGTATGGGGTGTTTCTAAGAGATATAAGCGAAAAGTCCGAGATTGTCTTTTTCCAAAAACAATCTGTATTTTGTAACGAATATGAAAATTATTCAGCCGAATTTGGAAAATATTTCATTATACACTATTTGTATGAATTAAAAACCTTGGTACCATAACGATAAAACCTTACATACCATACAAGGTGCGTCAGGAGAATAGTACCGAACTTCCGGACTGTATCGTACCTACACACAAATATAATGATTAAAGAACGCAGCCCAGTGGAAAATAAATGTATTATAAATACGTTCAAATTTTATTTCAGCCAGGTTATAGCTCTCAAAACCCAATTAAATCCATTTTCTCCAAAATTTTTGATATTTCATGTTATTTATTCCTAATTTTCAAACCGCAGGACGATATCTCTTCATTTTAAAGATACATTCTTTCAAAGCTTTACCCATTTATGGGTAATGACCCAAAAAGGATAAAGATATGAAATTGTCGTTATTTGATACTACATACAAAAATTTATCTTCAGTTTGCAAAGGCAAAAAGTTCCAAGAAATGATCAAAAACGATTCTTGGACATTAGTTTTGCTCTAAAAATTATAACCACTATTCAAAAATATTGAAAATATGTTAGCATTTTTGCAATTTTCTCCTAACTCATCCTGTATAACAATTTTAAGATATTAAGCAACGCTTAAAAAAAGTCCATACTGTACCTAGGAGTAAAGCCTAATAAAGGAGGCACCTTAGTAAAGGGACATGAAGCCAATTCCAAAGACACAGCCCCAAAAAAGAATAAAACATATATCTACACACAGTTAATATAAACAATTGATTAAGGGTGATTGGCAAGCAGTTTGACTAGCATTTTTTACTCTGTCAATCGTTTATGGATTATTTTAGAAAAAAAAATTCAAATACAGAAAAATTAGTTGTTCGCAAATCTTTTTTGAAATATTTTTCTCCAAAATAATATGGAAACGCTTGATAGAGAAAAACCAATGCTAGAAAACTTCTCACTAATCACCCTTGATCAGTTCTTCAATGATTTACATTGAAGAGCTTTTGGCAAAAACAACCAAATATTGTAAGTGTGAGTTACAAACAAGGATGCCACACATTTTAAAGTTCGAGCGTTTCTAAAAAAACGTACTATAAAAATGTCTAATTATTATATAATTGTTCATGTTTAGTTTTCTATTTTTTCAAATCCGGTTACTAATTTTATAATATTTAAACATGGTCGAGGGTAAAAAAAGTTTTATAAATCTATAAAAGGAAGGAAGCTAGAAAGTTGTTTCTCTGTTTCGGAATTAGAATGTCACATTCTAGCCCGTATATTGATGTTAAAAGGATCTTCATTCTTAAACGATTTTTGGTGATATTTTGTTATTTGAAATTGACATGACAGCAATAAATACACTAAATATCTAGGTAACGGACAGAATAAGAAGCACAAATCACTGTAGTCAACCTAATGATTCTACCAAAAATTTCCCTTAATGGAAATTGTCAATTAAAAAAAATTAAATCCTCGACAGAGAAATAGTATAAAACACACATTATAGAAGATAATTAAAGCATTTGCTCGGTTGCCCACTCGCTGTTGCGCGATCGTGTGCGAATTTATAACTCGCGTTAGAATACGTTGCCTTCTGTAACTTATATTTTAATATACTATTCTTTACCTCAAATTAAAAAAAAATGTTGTTTTTGCTAAGAGCTCTTCAATTTTTTCTAATATAGTCAGAATGAAGTAATTTGTTTATTTTAACAAGAATCAGATTATTTCAAACCCAAATAGTTTAAATAAATTAGCATTTACTTCTGCAAAGATATCAAGAACCAGACTACACAAAAGATCTATAGTTAACAAAAAACAAAAACTACAAGCCAGTTAAGCTAAATTAAATCCCATACACAATCTACTGTATCCCTTTACCAAGGTAGGAGTAAATAAATATAAAAAATAAAAACACTGAGGTTACCATGAGTGCAAAAGGATCATCTAGCAAGAACGACAAGTGCGGAGAAATGAGGAAAGGCACTGGACTCTCCACCTATACAAAGCGAGTTAGTTACCATGCACCGATAGACACAACATGCTCAGAGGGTGCTATAGGGAGTAAAACATACCACAGCAGGAACCTGGCCAGGCACCAGAGGCTGACCGGGCGTCAGGCCCATTTGCTGCATGATGGCGTTCTTCAGTGCCAGGTGGTTGCGCCCGTTGATCAGCAACTGGTCCTTCAGGTGCTGCGGGGGGTGGAAGTACTTGCATGGAGGCTTTTCCCTGTTACATCGGCCCTACAAGAAGAAAAAACACTGTCAGAATACAAAAACATTACAGAAAGATACGATGGTGATTCAAAAGATATTGACTGTTTGTAGGAACAACTGATTAAGACTTATTAGCAAGCAGTTGACTAGTATTTTTTCTCTGTCAATTTTTTATGGATTACTTTGAAGAAATGTACTTGAAATAAAATGTACAGAAAAAAATACAAAGATAGTCAACTGCTCGCTAATTACCAATAATCTGTTTTTCAAGCTAACGGCCTTATTGGCATTATCCCAAATATACATAAATAGGGTTTAAGGACAGAATACGACCTTAGGCTCATACTAGTTCGACCGGCTTACAAGTAGAGCAACAAATTATAAAATCTAAAAAACAATTGGTGACAATTTATTACAAAATTCTTTCGACTACATTAAAATAAGGACTTGAAAACTGAATATTACTAAATTTAGTAATACTTTTTTGTAAATTCTATTCTTTTTTTCTCTAATGAATATGTCATTAGATACTCAATATAGCAACCCTAAGGAACAATTCTAGCACGTTGTCGTATCCGGCTATCCCGTAGGACATTTATAAATCAACCCTAAATTTGAGCGTGTCACATTAAATTTATTAATAATTTTTTGTAAATTGTATTCTTTTTTGTCTAATGAATATCTTATTAAATACTCAATATAGCAGCCCTAAGGAACAATCCTAGCATGTTGCCGTATCCGGCTATCCCGTAGGACACTAATAAATCAACCCTAAAAATGAGCGTGTCACATTAAATTTATCAATAATTTTTTGTAAATTGTATTCATATTGTCTAATGAATATCTTATTAAATACTCAATATAGCAACCCTAAGGAACAATCCTAGCATGTTGCCGTATCCGGCTATCCCGTAGGACATTTATAAATCAATCCTAAATTTGAGCGTGTCGCATTAAATTTATTAATAATTTTTTGTAAATTGTATTCTTTTTTGTCTAATGAATATCTTATTAAATACTCAATATAGCAACCCTAAGGAACAATCCTAGCATGTTGCCGAATTCAGCTAACCCGTAGGACACTAATAAATCAACCCCAAAAATGAGAGTGTCACATTAAAATTATTAATATTTTTTTGTAAATTGTATTCTTTTTTGTCTAATGAATATCTCATTAAATACTCAATATAGCAACCCTAAGGAACAATCCTAGCACGTTGTCGTATCCGGCTATCCCGCAGGACACTAATAAATCAACCCTAAGTTTGAGAGTGTCACATTGAATTTATTAGACATAGTATACATATGCCCTGTACCCTGTATATTCTTCTAGTAAAGTATTGTCCCATTCTGTCCAGCCAGCAAGGTAGATTTTAATTATAGCTCTGTAAGTACTGTACTGTATTTTTACGAACATGTTCTTTTTAATATTGTGCCAGAAAGTCTCAATAGAAGATACATATGGTCTATAAAATTATCATTTTAATACAGGTACGAGTATTTTATATTCCTGGAATCATGTTCGAATATTTTTTTGACAGGATGCATTATCCTGCTGTATGTCTTTTCGCCAACAAGATCCGCCGAGACACGGAATCCGGATTAATTGTACACGAAATGTATTGAAAAAGAGGATTGTAATGTAGAGAAATTGCATCATATTTAAGGGTAAATGAAAATAAATTTATATGTCACAATGTTAATTGCTGTTACTTATCAATATCCCTAGTAAATAAATTAAAATATATCATTTAAGTTTTTTTCATATTTGTTGAGTGTATTAGTTTTTTCATTTTTTATCGGAAGTAATCTATAATAAATAATTTGAAATGATTGCTTTCTCCATTTTAATATTAAATCTATTTGAAACATGCTCTCCACATTAATTTTATTTTTCTTAAAAGGAACGAGAAAAGTAGTAGAGCTAACTAATTAATCATGGAAAAAATACGATATGATATAAAAGAAGATAATTTGTCTTTTGGCCGATATCGACTATACCATGCAAAACCATTGATCCGATTAATGGACTCATTAGAACTGATAAAAACTTGAAGTTCGTGCCGGCGATATATCTTTGAGGTTGGGCCCTTCCCAAATCAGTAGCGCACCCAACGATTTTCTCTCATTATTAATAGTTATTGACATATAAATATAGAACGACCTTCTATTTTTATTTTCTTAAATGCGAACTAATAGGGAATAATTCATTATATTTAATGCGATGCAGTTTTTTAATACCTTGTTTCATTATTCTCTGGATGTTGTTAAATCTACTACCCGGATCGTCTGAAATATTCCTGTCTGTAATGGGCCCATCCAAGTCTGCGACTTTTTAGGAATTACATGTCGCATATGAATTTTGAATATAAATAAATGAAAACGAAATAAAAATTGCTATATTAATTGTATTTTTATACCGATAATAATGTAATTAAAGTTTTTAGCGTAAAATGGTCGCCATGTTCTTACGTCAGTGTCACTACAGTCGTCCAGTAATCCTGTGGAAATGTCACTATAGAGTGGACCATGCATATTTTTCTCATAAATTGGCTTTACACATACTCTAACATGCACATATTTAATATATCAAAGTAATTTTTTATTAATATCAAAAGAAAATTTACTTAATAATTAAATTTATATCATAATTTATGTTTTAATTATTGTAATCTCAATACTTGTCATTGTTGTAATCATTTAGTAAATAGGAATGTAAATACTGGATTACCTTTTATTATGAACTATGTTTTGATTATTGTAATCAATACTATCATTGTTGAATTTAATTACAAATAGAAAATAGTTTAAATACTATTTTATAATTAAAATAATGACACGTGGTGAGTATGATAACCTTCAATAGTATATTAAATAAAGTCTTAAAAACACATTCATTAAAGCATAATTAACCTGATTATGAAAAGGAGCAATAATTATTAATTTTATTTACCTGATTTTTACATAAATTAACATTTAACACTATTCTTGTAAGTACACCAAATAAATATATATTTTGAAATGAAATTAACATTTTAATGGTAACGTACGTGTGTTATCTCTACTTATGGCGGAGTGTCGCTAATGTCACAACTTTCGCGCCAAAATTTTAATAATTATTTTAGGCGTTATTAAGCATAATTTCAAGAAAATAAAAAATACGGAATTTCTATTTTTAAATTCTTCGTAACATATAAAAAATTCAAAAATAGTTGGACGGGCCCATTGTTGTTCGTTTTGGTTTTCCCACCCATTATTAGATACTTTTCTGTTAAGAAATGCCCAAAAATCAGTTGCGCCTGAGAAACCTTTGAGAGATTATACTTTCTGTTTTCTCTCTCCACTGCAGCATTTGGATATTTGCTGAAACTGGACCACTGTCTATTTGGTTTTCTTTTTTGAAATTTTAAATCATGTCTGACCAGAGTTCTGTTAACAATCATCATAAAAATTCCAAAACGTCTACAATTCTCGTTTCGGCTATGTATCCAACAAACCTATAGATAGATTTTCGTATTTCAAGTTGTTTAATAATAAAATTTGGAGCGTAAAATCTTTTTTTTTTGTCGTACGCCACTGCAGAAACTTTAGTACTAAGACAGATTACAAAGAGTATTGTTGAAGTTGGCTAATCTTTTGTCGTATTTGATCGGCGAAGTTCCCGAATCGATATGAAGACGGAGGCCAACCGAAGCGATTGCCGACATAAGATTTCGTTATCGGAACTGGTCAGCTGCACTCAGCACTGCCAGCCTGACACTCACAATGTAAATAATTTTCCTTCGATCTCGCGAAAAATGAACACGAGATTTTCCCTAACGCCGACAAATGGACCCTGGATTTGTAAGAGGATATCAGTAAGAGCAGAACGAGGAATTGAGAAATTAAGATGGAGCAGTTGCTTTAATACCACCATTCTAAAGCGATAAACTTTATTATGTTTATTTAGTCAGAAATTTCATGTGGACGTGAGACAGAATAGCTCCCAACTAATATTAGAGACCTTTATAATTTAATTTTCTATATTCGTTTTAAAAGTGTAGGTAATTGACAGAAAGATTTGCAGTTTTTTTTTCTAAAAAATAAAATAAAAATAAAATCGGTCAGAGTAAGATTTGAAGAAATGAAGAATGCCACCGAAGTATGTATACTATTTTATTCACAATCATCCTTTTTTAAAACCAATAATTTTCAAAATAAATCAATGAGTTATAACGAAAGACTTTTAATAACTCCGTTAGACCATGCGTGCTAGTGTTTGTTGTGAAGCAGAAACTTAAAGCAGTGCGGTAAGAGGAATGAACCCCAGCTTGTAGTGCGGGTTGCGTAAACTACGCATGTAAACAAAAGTCACAGCTGCTTTTTTATAATTTTGAAGGAAAAGAAAAAATATGTTATTATTTATTACTGGATTCCTGAATAGATTTAACATCAGAAAAATTAAATATGGTTGGAACTCCATCTTTTCTCAGGCGATTTCCAACGAAACAAACATCTGCTACCGTCATCAGGCGAACTGATACCTGATGACGGTAGTAGGTGTTTAGTTTCCGAAACGTTGTGTCTACTAGTATGTTATAACAATAAAAATAATGGAAGTCCAGAAATCAGTATCATCACGAATCATTATCTTACAAATTCAAAGACAAATAAGATGTGAAATGTTTTGAATTTAGGGCGCGAGCAGTTATGTGAGTTTGTTGGCCTTAACAAGCATATTTGGGGGCCCGTGTCAGAATCCAGAATGACAGCTAGTAATTATGTACAAATGTGATAATTTTTCATTCAAAATTTCAAGATTTTTCTAAGTTCACGTGGTTTATTTGTCACCAGGACTGGAATTTTCTTATAGAGGAAAATAAATCACATTGAAAAATATTGAAATTTGAAATGAAATCATGACATTTGACATCTATGTACATAATTTCTAGCTTTCATTCTGACACGGGCCCCCATATGTGCTTGTCAAGGTTAACAAAGTCACATGACTGCTCGCGCCCTATTTTGGAAAACTTGGATGGAACACAATTTTTCCTCTGAATAGCTTGTATCTTATATCTATTGATTTTTTCTGCCCTGATCGACTGGAAATGAGTTTCTGATCTGCTGTCAATATTTTTTGTAGAAAACTTACACATAATCTGTTAAATGTATTTTCTTTGAAGTCGAAAACTCTTGGCACTTCGGCACAATATAGCAATGAACCATGATAATTTATGAAATTCACGAATTCACTCAAAATAAACTACTTTAACCTTACTCGTCAATTGTCACTTGACAGAACGTAAACAAATACAACGTAAATATGAAAACTAGACATCACGCATTACCAACTGGGGGTTTCCCTCCGCTCCGCACAGACCCAGCACCATACGGAGTATCTACTTCACAACAAACTATCTGCAGTACACACCATGCGGGGTCTAACGGAGTTATTAAAAGTCAAGAGATTGGATTTATTACAAATGGGAATGACGTATTTCTCAACGTCTAAAAGTTTAGGAATCGACATTATTGCTATAATGATTGCGAACAAAATAATTTAATAATTTTTTAGACCTCTATTACTGAAAATCCGGCTCTGGTCACAATGGTAAACTGGCAACCAAGAAAAAAATGCGATAAAAGAGTTACAGGAACATATTTTCCATAGAAACCAATAAATGAAAATCGTATACATTATGTTTATAAAGAAAACCAAATGAATGTCGATTGAAGTTAAACAATAATCAAATTAACAAAATAAATAATCCAATTTGTAATTAAAAATTGTAACTGGTTTATATGAATATTTATACGAGAAAATCCATTCGAATTGATATGAAAATCAAAGTGATTTGTTTTTCATGACGAATTAAATTATTTTATCGACAGAAACACGTGTTAATTAATTTTGTATTTGAACAAAACGCTTGTAACTTGCCAAGTATTTTGTTTCACTGATGAGCACTATTTATTTTACTAATAACAATCACATATGAGGGTGTTCGAATTCATATCACTCATATACGTATTTTATACTTGTATGTGTAGTAGATATCTTCCTAATCGTGGTGCTAATACTGCTAATTATGTAAAAGAGTGTAATATGTTAGGTGAATTCGCGACAATAACGCGCAGAGTTGTGAGGCCGAACGTGCAGATAATATTGTGCAGGGGGTGATTATTAGGCCAGATAAGGGTAGTTAGACACAGCGCTACCCCTGGGAAACAGAATGGGGCACCGGTTTGCCCAAAATTGAGGCCACCGTACTTTTAATGATTTCTCTTAACTTTACAGATTTCATGCAACGGTTACTGCACGCATTACATGAATATTTATATACAGTTGTTTCCAAATAGTACAGTACACTACATAATTATCAAGCTTTGGTCACTCTCGGGAGCTACTATAGCCGTGTTCCTTTGGGTTGTGATTGTGATTTTGTGAATCCTGATTGGTCTAATCGTGATTCTTTTGAATCATGATCTAAAAATTAAATCAAGAAAACAATATAAACACCATCTAGCGTCAAATGTCATATGCAGACCCATGCAAACTAACCTATTTTATAAATAATCTACTGTCTTTATATTCTTTTGCAGGAAAAACATATTTCGCATGATGCCACAAACTCAACATTGATGAATTTCTACTCTAAAAAAGCTATTTTTAAATTTGCTTTGAACTGAATCCGGGTGAATCACTCAAAATGGTTGATTCAGAAGGGAAAGGGGAAGGTTGTCTAGTGATCACAAAATGAGAAAGTGGGGATACGAATAGGAGACGTAAAAAACATTATTCTTCTTAATCATAATCACTTTTATCATTTAGATTGCGAATCACAGTCCGAAGGAACACGGCTAACAATTGCTTCAATGATTACTACACCGAAATATATTTATAAGTTACAACAAATTTAGTGTTCATAAGAGTAAATTTAATAATTTCTTATCTAAAAATATTTATTAAAAATTCAATAATAGTACTTTATGATATAAGTGTTAAAAGTGACATTTTATTTTGTGAGAAGGAAGTTTGGAACAAATCATTGTCACCATCTTAATAATTCTGCCAAAAATATCTCTTAATGGAAATTGTCAAATATTTTTATCAAAAATGTGTAAATATAATAATAAAGAATGCAATACTAGCACTCGTTCGTTCGCCCACTCGCCGCTGCGCGTTCTTGAGCGAATCTGTAACTCGTGCTAGAATACGTTGACTTCTGTAACTTATATAGTAATATACTATTCGAAAACTGTTTCTGCACGTAATAAAGTACTTGGAAGCTATGAACGAAGAAGATTCTCAAAGCAGCACCTCAGCAGTTACAGAATGAAGTTAAGTTCGTATTTGTCAGTTTTTGGTCAAAATAAGATTATTTTCCCACTCCCGATATCGTAAGTAGGCTATTAAGACATTATTTGTAGGGATGTATGTTTGTCCAACACCGACTCTTAATATACTTGTTACTATGGTTATTTACAAAATTATTTTATTTTTGAAATAATTTAACATTATGAAACTTTAATTAATATTAACATTTATGCTAAAATACATTACTTATCTTTACATAATGATAGCTGTGGTGTACGGCTGATGAAACGAAAACGAGAAACGAGTTAGTGGTTACTTGCTTCGGAATTAATTTCAAAGCTTCTAAGTAAATACGTTTTAAAGGAAAGTCCTCATTTTCACCCATTTTAATGTATTTTTCTTTCAAATAATTCCCAATGACAGACAATAATTAAAAAACCGTTCAATGGCTACTTTGTAATTTGAAATACTACATCAATTAGTTATCAGTGTCAAACGATGAATGATAACAAAAATGATTTAAGAAGTTTTTAATAAAAGTGTTGGATACAACGTTGTATTACACTCGTGTGGAATGTATATTAGTCACTAAAGAAAATTAGCCACGTAGCCCGCACTCAAATACTATCATTCAGAAAATTTTGAAACCTTGTATTTCGAACTTTTTCTGTAATAGAAAGAGCCCATTAAAAATCTGGAAATGGCACTGTACTAGAAGCTCAAAATAGTTTTTCGAGATTATTATGTTATTATACAAATTAAAGAATTTTTTTACAGATTTGCATTAATACTTTTTCTATATATTTTATGGATAAATTTATAAAATTATCTATAATTTAAATCCCGGAGTCTACACTTTAAACAAAATTCCTTGGTTGCGCAGTTATTCAAATGTGTGTAACTGAGAGATAAAGCTCACTGTCAAAGAACTAATCTCACTGTCTAAGAACTAATCATTTCAATTTAATAATAGTAACGTTTTAAAAAGAAAAAAGTAAATAGAACAATAGGAAAGGAATTCAATACAGTTTCCAGAATAAATAAATAGATAAAATTTAAATAAATAAAATAAATATGTCATCACGGCTTATTACCCATTGCTGGGTGTGCCAATCTGCTTTGTACACAATGCGGTAATGATGAAATATTTGCACCGTGCGGGCGCTTACCAGACGTCACCTCACGGGCACTCATTGCTGGCGTGGAGAGTACACCACAGGGGTCAATAGAATTAGAATTTAGATTATTAAAAATTAACGATTCGCAAAAAAGTTTAAGGTAATCCTCATTTTTGCATTAGTGAATTCTATTCTATGCCGGTATTTGAAATTTAATATTCATTTTATTATCAAAAAAGATAGTTGCTTGGATTAGATTAGATATATTTCAAGAAATAAACTGCTAAAATTAGAGTAAAATTCGCGAATCCAAAACTAAGGATAATCTTAAGCTTAATTTTTTTGTGACTCGGGCTATAAATGGCGGGATGTATTGTGTTGGCCACATCAGATTTCTAATCAACTTTAATAATTGGTACTAACATCACTGAAAGTTTCTTAATGATTTAAAATCACTAATTTCCAAAATTATTAAATGTTAACATTGGTTTTTCTTGAATTAAACCATAGAATTATTTGGTGTCCACCTATGCATGTTTTGTTTTTGTTAACCAAATTAAAGTTTTGTAGCGATCCAAAATAAAAGAATGTTTTTAAAAGTATTACACAAAATAGGATGTGATGTAATTTATCTGGTACTAAGTTAAGACAGTGTTATTCAGTCCGGACCGGGCGATAGATTATGAGCATAGTATGTTAACTCCCCGTGTAAATCTTATCCGTGGTGCGAAGCGGGCATTTAAACTAAGAGCAGCATTTATTATGAAACCGCGCCTTAAATTCTCGGCCATTCGGGACAATTGTCGGTAATTCCGTGTAGTATGAGTAGTAATTTACGCGATGACTGCAATTAGAGTAAGTTTGTAACCGCGGTAGTGTATCTTGCGGCCGGCGCGGAACTCGTGTTGTGAACTCGCTGAAAAATGATTAAAACATAGAGTAGAGTTGCTCTTCTCCCAGACTGATAATGTCACCGAAGGAACAATCATTTTGGGGGACTGGAAGGCGTTCCTTACGACTCAACCCCCTACAAATCAATGTTTAGATTCGTTTTTTTGATAGCGAAGCTATTAGGAGGAAAGCAAACTGACATGAGATTAAATTAAAAAAGAAAAATCACGCGCAGAATGGCAAAAGACGTAGCACACATTCCGAGAAACTTTTGTAAAGAAGATGAATACATGTGGTCAAAATGTTTCAGGAATTGGTCAATATTTTATTGAAAACAACTGCACCATTTTTACACCTTTCAATTGTTCAAAACACTCCTGAAGACCATTTTCTGAAAGTGTCTTCAGCTGTCTCGTCGAATTTTCCATCACCTCTGCTGGATTAGCAAAACGTGGTACCTTCAATTTCATATTTAGCTGAGGAAACATGTAAAAATTGACTGGTGCAAGGTTGGGAGAACAGAAAGGGTTTCAGAGAGGTGACATTTGTCTTAGTAAGGTGATATTTCACCATCAGAGAGCGATGTACCGGAGCGTTGTCATGCAGCAAAATTCAATCGTTTCTTGCTTAATTTTCAGGACGTTTTCGTCTGACTGCGTCTCGTAGGCGTTGAAGGATCTTCACTATAGTTCTTTATTTATAATTTGGTCTGGAGGAATAAATTTGTGGTAAATGCCGCCTTGGAAATCTAGAAAAACACCTTCTAAACACTTTTCCTTCGACTTTGTCCAAGCTTTTGCTGCTCGCTGCAGTAGATTTTTTCTTTGCCTCATTTCTTTGTTTAGCAGAACGCATGATTTGATGTTTGCACGCTGCTCTGACAGTAACTAAAAGGGGTGCCTGGCAGCTCGACGCTTTCCCTAGTAGAGGCTGCCAATCCAATAAAAATAAATTTGTCACCAGCGATCAGTTGCTTGGATCTAGGCACTGATTCCGGGTACTTTTTGACGCTACATCGGATAAATAAAGATTGCTTGGGATACAACTTTGTAACTCTTAAGTTTATATTACTTAAGGTGCATTCACAAATGAAAATTAGGTTTAGATTTATGGTTTATACTTTAGATTTAAAGACTTTGGCCGCATATTATGTAATGACTAGTATTCACACTTCAGAATTTAGGGTCTCTAAATCCAAATCATAAAGCTAAACATTGCATGGTTCAAACTTTAGGTTTATGATTTAGTTTGACGTCACAAACTTCACCAATGAGAGTCTGAAATGATATAGATATATACACCCATCTTTATTTATTATCCATTGGAGGATTCGGCTTTTTAAACAAATGCGAATAGAACATGGAGACTATCATATCTTAATTGCTGAAATATAACCAATAATGCCATGCGAATGACAATTTCACGGCGCACAGGTGTCTTGTTGAGTACTGCTCTACCGATATTTAATTCTTGTTTTTGAAACATTTACACAGATGTCTGTACATATCAAAACTAATTTTCAGGCAATTTAAACTTGCATTTATGAATGTTTTATTTAAACCTAAACAAAAACCATGAACCTAATTTTCATTTGTGAATGCACCTTTAGGCTTGATTTACATTAGCGGTACAATGACGGTACAATAACGGTACGGTGACGGTTTGTAAACCAGTAAATATCAAAGGGTCGTCATCGTACCGTCATTGTACCGTGAACGTAGATGTAAATGGGTTCATTAAAATAGATTGGAGCAAGAAGTATCCGTACCGTCATCGTACCGTCATTGTACCGCTAATGTAAATCAAGCCTTAGGGCCAATTTTACAGTGTGTCCAGAAAAAATCCTAACTCAGGGTAGGCTATGAACAGGGAAACGTATGTCTGATCATTATTCAATTCAAAAGTCAAGTAGTCAAAATTGATCTTGAAATATAATTTTAAGGAAAATTTTAGTTATAATTTCAATGCCATATTTCTTGTATATCTGAGGGACAAGATATCCATGGTTTATCCAAGAATTGTAAAATTGATCCTTAACTGGGTAAACTATCTGTTAATTTAACTGCCAGTTATAATGAAAAATATAGCAGCGCTATTTCAGCATGTTATAAAAATTACGCATGTGTCTATTTTTCGATACGGCACTTTTACTTTTAACTGTCAGTCAATAACATCATAATCATTTCTTCTTTATAATTCTTTCGTGGTACAAGGCCTGTTGATGGTTATTTTTCTAAATCTAAACAATACATGTAGTGGGTGTGTGTATCACGAGAATATAAATAAATTCAATGTTGAAGGCAGAGAGGTGTGAAATAAGGCGGGATCGACGCAGCGAGCAGAAGTTAAAAATCACAGCGGGCCCTGGAGACGTCACTAGGCGCCGCGACGCACTCGTCTGGAAAATTAACGCCGGGTAGATAGCGTGACCCGCGCTGTGCCACTGACACCAGACCCATCCACAGACATGTGCCACAACTATCACAAACCGGCACAGATCCTCCAACGCTACGTAGTCAAACTTTCAAAGATTTTAATCTCTCAAAGACGGATAGCTATTCTTCATAATCACAGCACAGGAGTTAGTAAGATTTTGAGAGTTTTAATTATTGTTTGTCAACGGTACGTACATTAAAAATCAGAATGGTATATTTATCAGCACCATTTATTTATTTGTTGCCTATAAATTCATTTGGTTTCAGAAACTTAATAATTCACTGGTTTCGGAACAAGGCAAGTATACTATTATTCACGAAAGATGACTATTCAAGGCCATTTGTTCGAAGAAAGAATACACATTACTTTACAGCAGTAGCTTAGCAACATTTTGTATTAGAAAGAGACAGATTATTTGACCTATGTCTATTTAATTTATGTAGTGTAACAGATATACGTAAATAGTGGCATTACTTTCTAACACACTAAAAATAATAATGACATATGTCGTAGAATTACAGATATCTAGTTATCTACTACACTGCCCTCTGAGGTAATATTTACCCAGTGGCGTTGAGGTTTAAATCAAATTATTATTCCTTGGTTTATAAAGTTAAGTCTATGTTTTTGTATTTTGCAAAAACATAAGTGAAGAACATAAATCTTTCAGAAAGGCATTATTTAGAAACAAACGTAATTTTCAAATAAATTACTTTTATTTTTTCAGTTAAATTGTGTCCATAAATATTTCATGTTGCACGCCTATCCAAACGAAATGCAATGAAGTTATCTGCAAGTAATATTATATCAGACGGCTCACATATGACCTTGAATAGTCATCTTTCGTGAATAATAGAATATGAGTATGCGTAAATTCGGTTGAAAGGGTCTAGTAGTAGGTTTCAGTACCAAATTTAATCCAGAGGCAACAACTAAAAAAATATCGACGTATGACCTTTCGTCCCGGCAATAGCGAATTGCAGACCACAACTGTTTTTAGACCAGTCTATTGTTTCCCTAGTTACATATGTACAGGGTGTAACACAAAAACCGGGCCACAGGCGTTTAACCAAGAATGTTTTAATAAAACACTGGATAGCTGACATACGTTTAACAAGTGAGGCAAGTGGTGGGAGTACGGCGCCATTTGCAGAAAAGGCAAAACGTCAAAAATTCGTTGGTCTATTATTGCATTATATGGTAGTTTTCTTGAATAAAGTAGTGTTTGTGATGTGTTCTTAGTGAATAAATACTTTAAGTGAGATATTTCCATAATAAAAGGTAGTATGCCGTCTTCCTGTAGTGCTTTTGGGTGCACAAATAAACATAGCAAGGATAACCCTCGACAATGTTTCAAGTAAGTATTATTGTTCATATATATATGTGTACCTACATATTTATTCATACTATTGTTTTAAATATTTTACAGATTTCTTTTAAATAATAGTAGTATATTACGATTGTGGATAGATTCCATAAAAAGAAAAGATTTCACACCTACAAAAGCATCAAAAACTTGCAGTGATCATCAAGAAGATTAAAACCAGACTCAGCATCTTCTGCTTTTTTTTAAATTATCCACCAGCAAATATTATTTTTAAATTCATAGTCCTATTTTATTGTGAATTTGCTATATGTAATAAATGTATATTATATTATTAAAATAATAACTATAATTTTTAAAATATTCGCAATAAATATAAAAAAAATCTGTTAATTCATCCCATTTATAATTTGTTTCTATATGTAATTTTAAATTTGGCGCGTATTTTGCCTTTTCTGCAAATGGCTGCCTTCCAGTTGCTTGTCTCACAGGTGACTATGTTCACAACATACAAGTTAGCAATCCAGTGTATATATTAATATCCTTGCGTTTAACATGGAAAAGTAGTTTTTCGTTAATAGACCACTGTTTTCCCATGTTAAACGTCTATGGCCCGGTTTTCGTGTTACACCTTATACCTATATGTATTCAAAATTTTCGCTTTCATATATGATGATATAGGTAAGTGAAAAATTGCAATTTTTTTATTAACTACTTTTCTAAACTGTCTGTTCGAAAAAATTAACTCTGGTTTAAAGTATCTCACTAGAGAAGTCTTATTGTAATTACACTCTATGTCCAATACACAGAGTTGATTCCTACGGGTTGCCAATTACCCTTAATTGCTTCCTTCAAACAAATTGTTAATTATAATAATGTTTTAATAGAAAATATTTTAATCCACCCCTGGCCAAATTTACAAACAAAAAACTGTCCATTTCCCTGTGGGAGGGTGCGGAAATGACGTCACGATCCGGAAAAACAGTTCCGTAAATTCAGGACCCGCGACAAGTGTGAACGTGAGAAAAGAGAATCTGCAGGGAACATCGAAAACTTGCTGATAGCGTTGAAAAGGACTCACCAGGACCAAGTAGACAGGAAGCACACAAATCCTGTAGAATTTGTTGTGAACGCAGCATTGTTTAGTATTAATTAAAGGATTCGAATAGGAGAAAGAATCCGGGAAAAATTCCACAGGACGAAATATGTGCCCCACTTCATTAATGAGAAGGAAGATTCCACTTGATATCTCTAGTAATATATGTAACAAAGTTTTCGGAAAAATTTTACTCTTCAAATTTTATTACTAAATAAAGTCTAATCTAGTTGTCACTGGAATAATAAATACATAATAGTTTTATTATTATTCATTTCCAAACTATATACATACAACATACATGTACATAAATAATTAAATATACAATAAAAATGTAATACATTACAACACATTTTTCTCAATCCTTACAAACTGAAGTGACCACAACACCGGACTACATGAAGTGAGTCGGCTGAGCACTTATTAAAACATACAGTCAAATATGGATATCATAGGTGTGATGCATCGCCCGGAATAAACTAGGACGGAGAGGATGCATCTTCTCCGGAGATTTATTCCTTATGCCAGAGGGAAAACCGTCCACAAAAACTGGCAGAGAAGTGGCCTAGCGAAATAATATTCATTCAAAAAATTGCACAGTTTATAGCAGCTGGTGTTCCCTTAGTCCGATCTTCTCGCGTGCATTCCTCTTCTAAGATTGCGCACTGGAGTCGGTGGGCCATTATTTGTTCATGACCACAATTACATAAAGTGGGTTCTACTTGGTACTCCCAGTTGAACATACCATGTTAAAATTGTCAGAAAAAGTTTTGAAAGATGTTATACAAACTTGAAATACGCAAATCTATCTATAATGTGGAATTGTGAAAGTTTTTGGTGATCAAAATATTCGACAGGCGACTATTTACCGATCTATATGAGAATGTGAAGAAGGTGTAGTATGTATAAATTTATCAAAAAATGGTCGACTCGAACTTTTGCCTCCAAATCGAATCAGCAGAGACTCACTAAAGTGATCAAGATAAACTTTTTAGAATTTTAAAGATGACAGCAGAACTTTGGTCAAAATTTCGAAAAAGAAATAATGTAAACAAATAGACAGTGGTTCAGCTGGAGCCAACATTTTATAGAAAACAGTTTCTTAGGCGCAACTGATTGAAGACTTTTAGCAGAAAACAAAACGAACAAAAGTAACAGACAAGAATATTTCTGACGACCCGGGAAGTAGATATAACATCGTCCAGAGACAAATGAAACAAGAGGCGATTTTTCGCGACGGACCAAACATGAACCACGGTTATACGCTTGGTTCATGAAAACGTCACTGTTATGACGTAATATAGGATATCGCGAGTAATCAGATTGGTTAAACATGTTACATAATTCGGCGGTAAATTTTAAACGATAGAAAAGTATTTAGTATTATTTGTTAACTTTTACCTTCATTTAACATTTCAGCAATTTCCTTGTCCACTACACCTTTAAGTATTTCTGATCCATTGGATAGTGTGACTTTTTCCATGTTTTCCATTTATTATAAAGTTTAAATTAAAAACCCAAATTGTCAAGTGTCTACACAAAACGAAGGTACACTGGCTTGCAAATAAATCGCATTCACCTATTTTTCGCTGTATTGAGTTGATCTTGATTTTTAACTTGTCAATGTCACTAGTGTCAATTAAGATGTCAAAATTAACAGAAAATCATATACATACGTGGTTGTTCTTTCATTTTTTTGAATATATTTGCAATTTAACAGTAAGTAAATTAAACATAATGAAGAACTAGCTCCATAATAGATCAAATAGTGACGACAGTGGCAACGTCAGTTTTTACATTATTTATACTATGTTCCGTAACGCAACCGGTTCGACCAGATTTACGGTTTTGTGTTCCGTAAGTCCTGAGATTATTTACCGGTTTCTATTTGGAACGCGGTTCCTGAAAAAAGTTGGTAAAAAGTCGGACCACGGCAACCACGAAATAATCCTGGTTTCTTTGGTATTTTTACCCCCACTACCGCTACTTTCAAACATCATCATAACAAAATCAAACGTTATACGTCAATGACAAATTTCTAAACCGCATTTTTAGTGGTATTACTAATAATTATTATAGATGTAAGTGTTATTTTTATTGGCATTATTCAACGTTATCGTTCTTTTGGTTAATTTTTATTTTTGTTAGATTGTGTCAATTTTAAATGTCATATGATTCAATGTTAATTTGTCCCGAAATGGATGAAAATATTCAGGAACCATGGTGTACCCGGAATCAAGATACTGTTTTTTTGGTTGACTTACGGAACATAGTATTACAGAGCTAGAAAATGACAATAACTCGGTTACTTGATTTTTAAGGTGTACGCGATTTTTTTGCAAGCCAGTGTACACTGAGATGGAATGAGATTAGAAAGAGAATACCGATGAACCAAATTCATGAACCAGCTCGCTAGCTCGGTTCGTGATTCGACGAACCAGGTCCATGTTTGACGTCATTGGTTCGTCGCGAAATCGTACTGTTTTATAAAATTCGTTAATCAAGTTGTTTTGGTTGCGAAAAATCGCCTAATTATAAAAACTGCGTCGCATTCAAAATAATAGTCCCCTATCATTGCTGTAAAATTTTACTTCTTAACCCCTTAGTTTACAGGAAGAACCTCGTATGTCAATGTTTCAATAAAAATTTGTGTCTGTTTGATTCTAATTCCAAGAACTTTTGTTACATACATTACATATTTAACTCAGGAATCTGATTTAATAAATTTTAAATTGTTCACACATTGGCGAATTTTAATTTCGCTATCTCATCTTACCCAATTACAACAATATTCTATATTAATCGTTAATATTTATTTGTGCGTCTGCTCTCCCATTTCCAAATATGAATTCTCCTTAGCTGTTATCTGGGGTTGTAGTGTCCTGTCCTGTGTGTATCTTATCTGGGGTTTTGTTTGTCGGCAGTTTTCAGTTGTTATCTGCGGAGGACTGCTGCTGCTCTTGCTCCAGCGTCGGCTAACGGTTATCGCCCTCTAGCGGGCAGTTAGCATCAGGCGCGGGCGTAATGGCCAACGGCTGGTAATTGTGCACGAATGGAGAACGAGAAGTACAAACTCCTCCGCGCAGATGAGGAGCGAACCAAAAGATAGAGAATAGACCATGTCATAGGTAGATATTACAGAAAAATTGTTGCACGAGGATCATTAAAAAATAACAGCAAATAGATCGTTTCAATTAAAAGAAATAACAAGAATTAAGGTGGTTCCATAAATAAATAAATAAATATATCATCACGGCATATTACCCATTGCTGGGTGTGCCAATCTGCTTTGTATGCAGATATTGGTAATGATGATGACATATTTGTACCGTGCGGGCGTTTACCAGGCGTCACCTCACGGGCACTCATTGTTGGCGTGGAGAGTGCACCACAGGGGTCAATTTTGTGCCATTTAAAATTGGAAATATTTGACGTCGGTCGGGATCGAACCCGGTTCCCCAGATTCGCGTCCAAACACTCAGGCTCGCGGCCACGAGACCACCTCTAATTAATGTAATAATGATAACCAACGGTTATGTTGCAAAATTATTTTACCACCTTTGGTGAGTGCTAACTGGATATTAAAACTATTGTTTGCATCGTTTCTAACCTTCAGTTGTATACTTAACTAATGGTTAATATACAGTCACTTTAACTAGAGGTAGTAGAATCGGGCCTAAGTGCCTAAACTATTAAAAATTTAGAATATCTATTTTTACCTTCCGTCACCTTTGGTCAAAAAATTCGGTGGTGAGTTTTTAAAGCATAAGCACGTTTTAAGGTCCCTAGAATACGATTTTACTATTTTTACGATGATAGATTTTAGTTACAACTGGTCAACCGGAAGTACACTCATTTGAAGATTGTAACAGTTTTTCTTGAAAAAACGATGGTAAATATCATTTTTTCACATTTAATGTTATTATAAGAATATAAAGAACATTGTATTCTCTATACGATTTGACTGCATTTTATTTTTCATATTAAATGGATATAGAATTATAAAATTATAAAGAAATTAAATTTCATAAATTAGCTAGCTATGCTAGAAACAGCTACTATATTAAGAAAATTCTGATTGAAAGATGTCAGTGTCAATTGACATATTCGTAGTATATTTGTGTTATAATTTTACTCGAAATATAGGATGTTTTTGCTCGAAACTTTCTGTATGGAATTTGTATAAAATACATACAACTGTCGAAAGGTAATCTTCATACAAGAAATTTAGAATCTTTTGCAAGGAACTTTCTGTATGGATTTTATAGAAAATACATACGCATTTACGAAACTTCTACCGGTAGATACCACATCTACCGACTGTGTTCGAAAACACGAGTGGTAAAAAGTTACCGTGTTCGAAAATTGTTCAATATCTACCAGATCCATGTACCGGATTCATGAAGAATCTAATCTCAAATAAAGGTAGTGATGCAAAGCGAAGCCCGCGCGTTAAAAATGGAAATGTGTTCAAAGTAGGACTCTGCTCAGTTTGTTAACTACGTCAAATTTCTAACCTGTTTTAAATTTACAAATTTTTTCATAGGTTATGGATCTACCCTGTTTACCATTTGCGTTCTTAAAATATCGATTCCGGTAGCTATAACTTGATAAAAAGCTGTTTACCGGTAACAGTTCACCGGTAGAATTTTCGTAAATACCTCATATAACTGACAGAAGCTAATGTGCTGGCCACATCAGAGACAGTCATGATAAAGCCGCCTTAACATGCGCAGACTTTATAGAAAGAGATTTTATATCGAAAAATTCTACTGAGTAAAGTGGTCATCGTCAGTAAAAAAATATGTAGGAACCTGACTCTAATTTTGTTTTGACTATTCTCTACCATTGGCCAGTCGTACTCACAAAACATAAACGTATTGTATCATAATCGTATCGTTTGCGCATTGCAAAATGTATAAGAAGATCAAGTACACCTTCCTAAGAGCAAAGCCCAACTGTATCGCGATGGTATCTCTAATGTAAATCAAGCCTTAATCTTTGGCATTTATCTAAACAAGGTCTGGGAGCTGGAGTCGGTTTATTTTTTAAATCAATAGCAGCTATTTTTAGATGTGACAGTTTCGCAAGAATGGAATCGCGATATCTCCCTAGCGCTCTACGCCCCAATGCGACAACACAGATACTTTTCATTACTCAAATTCAACTTGAAAAGCACATATCGACACTGCCGCACCACACGAACGGTTCAAGATACCATTCATCCACATGACATTAACAATTCCAAGCTTCATGACCTCAGCAAGAATTCGAATAATATATTGTCACCAATGAACATCGAGACTTGGTATCAGAAAAGGTAGACGTGTCTGGTATTATGGTTAGTGTAGAATTACAGATGTTATACACTTAATAAAAATCATTTATACTTAATGGACTGCGTTAGACATAAAACAAATTTTATTTTACGTGAAAAATGTTTTTGAGTAAAACAGAGTTGATTCGTTAGGCTTCATTTAAATTAGCGGTATAATCATGGTACGTTCACGGAACGATGACGATACATTAACGAAATACGTTACTATTTTTTTTTTTTGTACTTACTGTTATATTCTGTAGTGTATATTACACATTTTGTCAAAAGCAGATACCGATTCTTGAAATATGAGAATTTTCTCACAAGGTGACATAAAACTTCATCTCACTCTCATCTTATTTCATATTTTCTCACTTTTTTAATTCCCAAAACAAAGTGAGATATATTTCACCTATCTAAATGGCCATGATTTAGCAAGTGAAGAATTTGGCAGAAAATTGTGATTTTTGACATTGACAGTACTACATTGCACTCTTCTTTGATTACCTTAACATATTTACCGTGATATTCTTATTTTCATTTTAGCTGGTATTGATAATGTTGCCATACGCAACTATTTTTTCTAGATTTATTGAATTTTGAGTCCATAGGTCTCCGTAGTCCGTGTCCGTAGTGTAGTGGTCTGTGTTAGGCAGCCCGCGGGCCAAATTTTCTCCGCCCCTATGCTTACGAGTGACTAACGTATAGCTAAATTTTCTATATTAACTATTTATTATTACTGCCGTAATCGAACAACTATACATTTTGTTGGAATCCCTAATGCTGCATGATCTATGACTTGGTTGGTTGGTTTAAATTGTCACCCAAGCGATCCACTAAATTGTTACTCAGTCGAAATAATATTTCAAAAATTTGGTTCGAAAAGTAATTTCTGTATTTTCCAAATGCTTTAAAGCAGCAGCTACTTCTTTTTCGTCAACCATGATATTTGTAATAATTTTATTTATAATATTAGTTAATATAATTTAGTATTAAGCAAATTTCTGTTTAACATTAGCGAGTGACATTGATTCTCACAACCAAAAAGGTGGGGAGATAAGTTTCACGTAGTGGGATGAAATGTGAAGTAGTGAGACGACAAAATTATTTCAAGAATTAAAGAAAAAATCTCACTAGGTGACATGTAAGTCACGTGACGTTTTTTCTCACTTCTGTCAAATCTCACTGACATTTCATTTTTCAAGAATTGCCCCCCTGCATTCAATAATTTCTCATTTCTAGGTTATTTTGCCTAATTCTTCCAATGACACTTTAAAACGGAAACTGAGATTTCGGATGCAACAAAATATACATGTACGCAAACGCAACTTTCCACTAACTCTTGCATACAAATATTACGCAGTGTAAGGAAATTATAATAAACACAAAACTCTGTCATAATATTCTAACTGCTTATACCAGCCTAGAAAAGTAACAGCTTTATTCTGAACACATCTATAAATCTGTAAATAATTTAAAAAAAAACGTTTTTGTTAGTTTTTTTTTTACAAATTTTCAGATATGAAACTCTTACAGATTAGGTCAGAATAGGCCTATACATCCCTAAAATCTGTCATCTTTAATAGAGACTACAATGCAACAGTCACTAACGGCCAGTTTCACCACCGACACTTGACTAAAAGTGCATTCACAAATGAAAATTAGGTTTATGGTTTTTGTTTAGCTTTAAGTCATTCATAAATTAAGTATAAATTACCTGAAAATTAGTTTTGATATGTACAGACATCTGTGTAAATGCTTCAAAAACAAGATTAAAATATCGGTAGAGCAGTACTCAACAAGACACCGGTGCGCCGTGAAACTGTCATTCGCTTAGCCTTATTGGTTATACTTCAGCAATTAAGTTATGACAGTCTCCATGTTTTTCTCGCATTTGTTTAAAAAGCCGAATCCACCAAGTGGATACTAAATAAAAATGGGTGTATATATCTATACCATTTCAGACTCGTTATCATTGGTGAAGTTTGTGACGTCAAACTAAATCATAAACCTAAAGTTTGGACCTTGCAATGTTTAGCTTTATGATTTGGATTTAGAGACCCTAAATTCTGAAGTGAGAATGGAGTCATTACATAATATGCGGCCAAAGTCTTTAAATCTAAAGTATAAACCATAAATCTAAACCTAATTTTCATTTGTGAATGCACCTTAACTGAACAAAACTAAATTTAAATTTTAAGCATTAGTGGTGCAACTGGGCACTAATCAATTATTAGTATCGGTCTCCAGATTTGTAAAAAGAGCTTCTTCTGTAAGATGATGAAGTTGTTCTAGTGAACTTGATATCGTTCTCCGTCTAATTTGTATAGTCGGAGGTGTGTGTAGAGAAAGAACTCCCTTTGGTTTGTTTCTTTTAATTGGCTACCTGTCTGGAAGAGTTGGGTAAATTGATAGAGGGCCTGAGAAGCAGCCGTGGAGTAATTGATGTAGCTTGGAGCCGGCGTAATTGAGTATAGTGTTGACCGAACCTAATTGGGCTTTTTATTGCGGGAATGCACTTGGTCTTGGTTTGTTAGCCGCCCGGCTAATTTGCCGATTTATGTAGCGGTAATAGGATAGAGGCTGAGATTCACTACGTCAATATGTGAATCGAAAAGGCCTAGAAAAATATTACGATAAACATAAAGTACCGCTACGGTAATATTTATAAAATCGAAAACCATTTAAACTATAGGCGAATTCTGGCGACGAACACAAATCCATGAATCCGTGAATTTGTTTCCAATCAATGACGTCAAGAATCCGTGCATACGTCATGATTCCATCGTTACGCTAGAATGAATAATTCCATGTTTTGATTCCATCATATGAGTGAGCGACAGTAGTAAGGTTAATAAGTGAAAATTTTCTAAAGTTATGGATTCGATAACTTCTGTTCTGGTATCATCTTTTGATGTATTATTTTCTGATGTTGAAGAGTTTATATATGACAGAATTTAAAATAAAATGAATCGTGGGAATAAATTTATTAATGATGTATGTCATTTCAGTATTATTTTCACCTAACCTATTTTGTATATAAACATCTGCTTCAGAGAGAGAGAGAGGAATCAATCAAAAAAATTACAGACATATGGAAGTTGCTCGCTAGCTGCATCCATAGAATCCGACGGATTACTAACTTATGACGTCGTGAGTTCGTCACCAGAATTCGGTTATTCCATGTTTCCCACAAACACACATTTTTTTCCGTCGCCAGAATTCGCCTTATGTTCTCGAGGCAGTTGTGGTTCGATTTAATGTCAATATTAGCAGACTGCGTCAAAAGTAAAGAAGTAAAATTTATTTGTAATTAAAGGCCGATTGGATCGACATAACTTAAATTTGAAGCGTTCCTTAGGCGGCGGTCTCACTGACCGAATACTATCAATCGTTTACTGTCGTGTATATTTCAAACACGTGTATTCTAATAGCGTGTGTCACATTGGGCCATCGTTTTCTATCGAGTGCCGTCGACTTGTTTGATTTTCAAGTTGGTTTGATTTTTACTCGATGCTCGATTCCACTCGATGCCTTGACGCATGCGTAAATTGTATCGAAATGAAATGTCCAATGAAGTATTATGCATTGTTGCTATTGCTTATTGTGTTAAAGGTCGCTTAAAATTTAAGCCTTGTTGGTGCATCAGGGCGTTAATATTTAAACAAAAGTACAATTCAAAGTTAATTAAATAAATAAATAAATATAAATATATCATCAAGGCTTATTACCCATTGCTGGGTGTGCCAATCTGCTTGGTACACAGATTTCGGTAATGATGATGACATATTTGTACCGTACGGGCGTTTACCAGGCGTCACCACACGGGCACTCATTGCGGGCGTGGAGAGTGCACCACAGGGGTCAATTTTGTGCCATTTAAAATTCGAAATATTTGGTGTCGGTCGGGATGAACCCGGTTCCTCAGATTCGCGATCAGGCACTCAGGCACGCGGCCACGAGACCCCATTAATATGTAAGTAATGACCTAACAATATTATGCATATGTAAATTATATCAAATTGCCTCCAGGAACTTCTAGATAGGCTATTTTTCGCAAGCTTGCTCATATTAATGCTTTTGGCATTATAGCTTTTCTACAGCTGTCACCTTCTTTTTTACCTTCCGTCACATATAGGTAAGGAAGGTATTGTCTTTGGACAAAAAAAATTGGTGATAAGTTGTTAATCAACAAGCACGTTTTAGGGTTTCGTAGAATACGATTTTACTATTTTTACGATGATAACAACTGTATGTGTGTGTGTGACACAATTTGCTCTGCGATAACTCTAATACTACAATTCCAAAAATTATAATTTTTTCGTATTTCTCTTCGTTACAACCATGTGAAGAGCTGATTAGATTTTGGTTATAATTGGTCAACTGGAAGTACTCACATTTGAAGATTTTAACACTTTTTCTAGAAAAAACAATGATAAATAACAGTTTTTCACATTTAATGTTATTATAAATATTAAAGAATATTTTATTTTCTATACGATTTGACTGCATTTTATACTTCAAATTAAATGGATATAGAGTTAAAGAAATTAAATTTCATAAATTAGCCAGCTATGCTATAACTATGGGAACAGCTACTATATTAAGAAAATTCTGATTGAAAGATGTCAGTGTCAAGTGCAATTGACAGAGTATGTTTGTGTTATAATTTTACTGGACATATAGGATCTTTTGCTAGAAACTTTCTGTATGGAATTTGTATAAAACACATACAACTGCCGGCAGATACAAGAAATAGAATCTTTTGCAAGGAACTTTCTGTACGAAATTTGTACAAAATGTGCTGGCCACATCAGATTTTTTGTTAGTTCAAATCCGGATTTGAAAAGTCAAGATTTTTTGAATCTGTTTCCAGTAGCTTCATACCTTTTTATTTTTCGGTATACGGTTGTCCTTATTTTAATTCTTCCTCAGTAAATAACCGCTATGATAAGACCAATTCCTTTAAAGAAGGTCTGCATTAATGAGGTCAGAATCGTTACTTTAATTACGAATACAGGGTGTCATTTTCTAAAGCCTTAACCTCATTGATTGAAGCTTTAAAAAGTACATTTTTGAAAACTTATGCCATTACAGCTAATCCATCCGTATAATTATTCGCACGATAACCGTTACGAGTGCAAATTTCATCGATCACCTTTCGTCCCATTGATTCTTGCTAGGGTTCAACCCTTCAGTGGCGTGCTTTGGGGAGCTAATTGAAGATATATGCCCAATTACCCAAACACCGTGAACTCAACAAAAACTATTCTTTTCATTGTTGTGATTTGGTAAGATTCTTCGCCAGTGTTTCTATTTCAATTATCAATAGTCCAATGGATGGTTGGCATGTTCTTGCTCAATGCGTTGTCTTTGTGCTAATAGAGAAATTTTCAAAGTGAATCGACGTGTGTAGAGTGCTTGGAGATAATTGTTAGAGTTAATGTCACAAAAGACAGATTTATCAGGGAGCTTCAACATCAAAGGGAGCGGCGGATAGACGTATTAGTTAATGGTTAACTTGTAGAGGTAATCGCCATGTAAACTGATAACCAACTCAACTCAGAGACGGAAAGAATTGCCGAATATTGTTATAATATTCATATATAGTACCACTAGTGAATAGAATTTTACCGGCAATTCTTGCAGTCATGACCACGACTGTTAGTTGCGATGAAAACTTAAGCAACAAGCAGGAGTAAGCTAGATATAAATTACCGGTAAAATTCTAGTCACGAATGGAATTCGGCTTGACAATTTCTCGAAATATACCATAAGTTGCAGCTAAGATGCAACATTATTGTGTTACTACGGTTACTAATTACACATACTGCATCGTTCTAGATAAAATGTAACATAGGGTGTCAAAGTTGTCAATGTCAAATGAACTTGTCATATCGTTTTAAAGATGTTTACTAAAGAACAATTCCAATGATTTTTGGTACAATGCTGGTTATAGTTTGTGAATTTATATCGTTAACGTCTTAGATCAGATTCTTCTACTGTTTCGAAAATATTTGTAAAATTTAAAAGTGATGGATGTTTAGTTAAGAATCATACGAAAAGGGCAAGAACAGATAGTAGGCAAAATGAAGAAAATAAAAATAATTTACTACGTGTAATAGAAGAAAATAATCAAGAGTCTACAAATTTTTGGCGTTTAATTCAATATTACTTATGTAAATGTTAATGGTGCAGTTTTTGAAAATATGTTGTAATTTATGATAATATAATATATTGATTTTTTATTGATACTGCTCTTATTATTTCCTTGCGTTATTTATAAATCAGTAAATTATGATGACAAGTTCGTTTGACACTGACGACTTTGACAGCCTATGTTGTATTTAGTATGTTCCGTAACGCAACCGGTTCGATCAGATTTGCGGTTTGGTGTTCCGTATGCCCTGAAATTATTTACCGGTTTCTATTTGAAACGCGGTTCCTGAAAAAAGTTGGTAAAAATTCGGACCACGGCAGCCATGAAATATTCCTGGTTTCTCTGGTATTTTTACCTCCACTACCGCTACTTTCATGCTGAATTTATACAGCGTAAGCCGTAACGTGACGTACCGTACCGTAACGCGTCAAAAACCCAAAGATCGCCAACTTTTATCTTTCTACGTTACGGCACGTTACGGTAAGTTGCGATATTACGAAAATTATTACTGCCCTGCGCTATAGTCTGTTTTCGTGTTTCGTCAATGTCAAATTTCTAAACCGCATTAGTGGATTACCTACTAATAATTATTATAGATGAAAGTATGAAAATATTATTTATATTTGATATATTGTTGGTTGTGTTATTATTATTGGCATTAAATGTAATAGAATATTCAATTTCGTTGTCTTATTCAACGTTATCATTCATTTGGTTAAATTTTATTTTTGTTAGGTTGTGTCAATTTTAAATGTCATATGATTCAATGTCAATCAGTCCCGCAATAGATGAAAATATTCAGGAACCATGGATTCTGTTTTTTTTGGTTGACTTACGGAACATAGAATTAAGGGAAACGATGCAGTATGTGTAACTAGTATCCATAGTAATACTTTAAAAAGAGAATAGTAAATGTTGCATCTTAACTGAAACTAACGGTATATTTATTCAATTAATTTTTTAAAAAATAGTACAAATATTATTTCATAACTCTCTCCCTATCGCAAATGGGTCAGGTTAGGTTTTGGACCATTATCATACTGCGACCTTAAATTGAGCACAAACATTCTTTCCTCGTAGGAATAAAATGGTTTACACTTTCACAATAACCCAATCCGGCTCGAAAGCCGTGATAGATGTAGTTTCAATATTTTTTTTTTATATATCCGTTCTTAATTCTTTTGATGGAAATGAGACGATAAAGATACACAAACAACAATCCCTTACCAGGATACGTACCTAAAATTATATAAAATGCGAAACTAAGGACAAGGAAGAAAAACACACTAAAACATTAAATAAGAAGTATTTAATATACTTTGTCATTAATTTAATTTAATATACTGTAGGTATCTAATAGCTAATAGTTTTTCAATCAACATTTTGCTTGAAATTAAAACTGGTCTATCTCATGTCGACCAGTGGAAACAGCATTCTATTTTGGAACGCAGTTCGAGGGCGATAAAAATTTAGTTTTGTTTGGTGAAACCAATTGAAAATTATGCGTTATTTAGCTTTAGAATTTAACTTTTAACATTGATCGGATTTGTGCCAACAATATTATTGTAACGTACAAAAATAATCAAATGCGAGTGGACTACCAAAATATTTTCATTTATTTTTTATCTTGCAAATACAAAATAATTTCATATTTACATAAGTGAGAGCGAGAGAACAGATGCAAATTGCGAAATATGCAGGAGAGACAGAGAGGGAGAACAGAGGAAGGTTGGTAAGCGTTTTAATCGAATCCACAGCCGACTCGAAACACAGATCAAATTAAATTAATCCAATAAAGGCTATATCGTGATATAGTCTGGGCTGGGCGGAGGAAGATTACATGGCAAGAAAATTGAATATCGCAACCGGAAGTGGCATAATTATGCAGAACGGCGGGAGAAACAACCACCGCAGACCATGAATTTTATAAATGTTTCTATGTTTTCTCTGATAATTGTATTCCCCAGTGCTTTCCTTCCATGATTCTTAATATCGAATTTGTGAAGCTTATTACCTTCAAAAGTTCATCATCATCAAGGATTGTTAATCATTTTTGGAAATCGTTTTATATATTCCCGAACAAGTGTTGGGGATGCCCAGTAAAAAATGTACAATAAATACGTTCAGCTCTCTGTGTCCCAGTCAGGTTATAGCCATTTAAAACCAAATATACTACACCCATTTTATTCTAAACTTAATTTTTTTACAAATTCTAAATAAATAAATATTTAGATACATCCCAACGTGTAGATTCCAAATCTTCAATCCGCATGTCAATATTTCTTTGTCAAGTTTGATTTTATTTATCAAAAATTGTAAGGAACCGTTTTAAACTTTACGAGGGTTTTAGTCTACGAACACACTAACGGCCTAATTTACTAAGATAGTTGTTAACATAGTCGTTAGGTAACAACTGAGAGTTAACAATGATTTTTAGCAACTCTTGTAACAACTGTCACTCAATTGGTATTCTGTAAATACATAATTAACGACATTGTTAAAAACAGTCGTTCTGGACAATCGTTGTTAAATATAGCAGTGAAGTTATTAACAAGTGAGTTAAAAGGCATGTCGATTCTCAATATATGTACATATTTCTACTCTATTCACAACCTAAAGTGACAGATTTTGATTCGTTTGACGTTTGAGTTTTTAATAATGAGTGATAAGAAAATTTGGGGTGCAAGATGTTCCGCAGAACAATATTCTCTAATGGTGGATTTCATTATAATTTTGGACTAATTAAATAACAAAGCAGTTTTGCATTTCAGTTCTGTTAGTTGGAAATTTTGCAAATGGTTGATATACTTGAAAAATTGTAATTTTGCCATGTAATTTCTTTATAAGACCCATAGATAAGCGTAGAAGTTAAGTGTTGGGAGAATCTGATGAAGTTCTCCAGTTTAGTATACATATTTATGAATAAACATCCGATATGATTGATTTCGAAATTTTAAGAATCTTATCAGGAATGATGCATGGCCATCGTCTACTAGTTTTAGAAGTAAAATAATAGAAATTTGGCATTGTTGAAATGTGTAAGATAAATGAAAATAAATTTCAAAAAATTGAATTTAGATCTTTTCGGGAGAGAACCTGAAAATTTGTTTAATATTAAGAATTAAAATTTTTAAGTTTGTAATAAATGTAAAACCTTCATCTTGTAACATGTATGCTTGAAGCATGTGACCATCCAATTCACGAATTAAATGACACTTGCTCAATTTGAATACCTCAGTAAATATTTTTTCCCGATATCAGTATCGGGAATGGATCACTAACATCTCGCAAATTTCTTTACATAAACCCAAAATCTTGTTTAAAAATGTATATAATTATTGAGCATGTAGGTATACATTAGTTTATAAATATTTTATCTTTACTGTCGTCTCTCTATTTCCAGTAAAAGTTTATTTCCTAACACAAAATTTTCAAGAAAAACCATTTACCAACGATTGTTCAATAGTAACAACGAGCGAAATGCAGTTGCTAGATTAACAACTCGACGTAACGGCTAGTTGTTAAATTTTAGCAACTTGATGTAATAGTGAATTGGGATTTTGAACTTAGCAACTGACATTGAAATTAACAACTGAAAATGGTTGTTAATTTTAACAACTTTGCTTAGAGAATTAAGCCGTTAATTTGTCAAGTTTCATTCTATTTGTCAAAAATTGTGTGACGTAACTTTTCCCTAAAGGGTTAATTGAGTCACTATACTCCACAGGGATGTTCTGTTGGGAGGCCGCCAGCTTTTAAACAGTGGAGACGGGCAGGGTTGAAAAACCATAGGAATGGTTATAAAAGGTATAAGGGCGCCACGTAATTTTTAACCTCCAAAATTACGAAAAGGACGGTACTAAACAAAATACTACAAGATCTTACCTACCGTAACGTTGTTGCCTGTAAACGACTGAGGTTTGCGAAATAAAAGAAATAATTTAATAAAACAGAATTTAATGAAAGGCAAGTTAATGCGTGCTTAAGGCACGGTGAAAAATCGTAAAGATTATAAATGTACAATAAAAAAATGAATCTGAGTTGTAAAAAAAAGTAATAAGATCAAAAATACACTATTGTTGAACCCTAAACCCATAACCCAGTTTCTGGCGCGGCGTATATACAGTTACAGTTCTTTCGAAGTGATATCATTTCAAAACCTGGGCTACATGCCAGTTGATACGCGCAACCTCGCTGAATCACAAGTTGCAACAATTGGGCAACAATGTAATCATATATAAAAAAGTGCTATACACAAAAATAGTTCTGCAATAATAAAACAACAATGAGCTGATGGCTCCAATAACATATAATCATATCCACACTAATCATTTTCATAAAAAAATACAATTACAAAAGTGTCAAAATGAAATCTACAATGAGGACACTGTAGCACAGTCCTCTACGGCAACACATAACTTTAAAATGAAACTTTAGTTCTTCCACAAAAAAAATACATAAAACGGAAGAACGATATTCAATGAAGTTAAAGGTACTTAGCTCCTGTGACGTGTGCAGGGCGAAAAGGGCTACACAGGTGGGCGATGTTGGCGGATGGACTCAAGCTGGCTGATGTCCCAACAAACGAAGATGCGGTTGTAGAGCGGCCAAATCCTCCCTCGGAGATTAACTGCCAGAACGAAAATGTAATGCCCATGAATCCACAATGGCGCATCACCGAAAAACCAACACTGGACAGTCAAAACGACACTTCGATGCTATCAAAATCCGCACAATAGCGAGACCAAAACAATATTGGTTCAAAAGACAACGAACGAAACACTCTACTTTTGCATCGACACAATAACTACACAAAAAATCTACGCCGAACAATGGCCATGTGCCACAAATACGATGGTCAAAAAAAAAACACGTCTTTACTACCCTACATCAGGAACTAAAGTCCATGAGGTCGGAAACTATCACACGGACCATCAAAAATGGTGGCCGGAAACATACAACGCCAAAGTAAAACAAAAAAAAATAACATAAAGAAGAAATACAATAAAATGAACGCGCACGCCACTGTAGTATTAGACCGTATTAAACATGCCAAAAATGTCAACAAAACTTCAGAAGGTCGCTACAAAATGAATGTTTGGAAGAAGTTCTAAATAAAATATAAATAAGCCAAAAATATTGAAGATAAAATACAGGTAAGTTACTAAATAGAAGTGAAACATATTTTACATGAGAGATACACAATTTAGGAACCAATGAAATAAACACAAACAATAAAAGGGGACATGAAGTTGCAAAGAAGATTTATTGGACAGAACACAAATTAAAGAAGTTATAACAATTGAAAAACACAAGGAATATAAGGGATTGACAGAATAACAGTAAAGATTCGACGAGGGAAATCCAGATTTAAGTTAAGAAAGGTACGTAAAAGATAGGAATAAGAATCTAGAGCAAAAAATGTTAAAGGGCAAAATTAGACCGTAACAACTCCTCCCTTCCTTCCAGAGGAAATTTTCATCGAAAATTTCCGATAACTGCGACCGAAGAAAAAAAAATTCTGAACAAAACGGCGACGTACGAAACTACAGTAACTGTAAGGATCCAAAAAAGTAAACGTCCGAAAACGATGGAAGACTAAAGCGCGAACTTTTGAGCATTAGGTAAATGTGCGGAATACGAACAGACAAGGCAACACGACAACATGTCCATAGAAAACGTTCATAGTGCCAACTAAATAAAGTAGAAACCAAATCCTCCGCAGAGATAGGCTACTATCCGAAGGGCTGTTCAACCCGGACCACGTGATATCCGCTGAACACCACAACCAAAATGATAGCGTACGCCCAAAGCCTCGCAACTAAAAATCCGCAAAACGCGAACCCACACAATAGGGTTATAAACTAGTATACGAAACCCTTCTACTCCTAAGTCTAAAATTTAATGTAAACCGCGACTATAACTAACGTTACTGCCAATACTCAAAAACAGCGAAACGGAACATCCACGAATCCATACTTAACAAACGGCAACAATGGCGACACGACCTAAACAAAAAAGAAAACTCTGAAAGAAATATTCCGGACTAAACGAGACGGACGAAACGACAGCAAAATAAAAAGAAAACCGCGTCTTGACCCAACGAGCCCCAAAACTAAATAATCCAAAAACAACCGATACGGCCCTAAGCAAACGATATGGCCCTTCGAATCGCGACGCAAAATTTTCCTAACAATTACGATACTAAACAATGAAAAACGGTAAAGACTGAAATGACCCCAACAACAATTCGACCTAAACGAGATGGGCTTAACAATTGTGCCAACAATGAATCGCAACAATACCAACAACAATGGCCGCAACAATGACGACAACAATGCCAATAACAATGACGACAACGATGCCAACAACAATGAAGGCAACAATTGATACAACAATGGCCACAACAATGAAAACTACCAAGAAAATTAACAAGGCCCTCTAACGTTTATGGCCCCACGTTGGGCGCCAAAATTTGTGACGTAACTTTTCCCTAAAGGGTTAATTGAGTCACTATACTCCACAGGGATGTTCTGTTGGGAGGCCGCCAGCTTTTAAACAGTGGAGACGGGCAGGGTTGAAAAACCATAGGAATGGTTATAAAAGGTATAAGGGCGCCACGTAATTTTTAACCTCCAAAATTACGAAAAGGACGGTACTAAACAAAATACTACAAGATCTTACCTACCGTAACGTTGTTGCCTGTAAACGACTGAGGTTTGCGAAATAAAAGAAATAATTTAATAAAACAGAATTTAATGAAAGGCAAGTTAATGCGTGCTTAAGGCACGGTGAAAAATCGTAAAGATTATAAATGTACAATAAAAAAATGAATCTGAGTTGTAAAAAAAAGTAATAAGATCAAAAATACACTATTGTTGAACCCTAAACCCATAACCCAGTTTCTGGCGCGGCGTATATACAGTTACAGTTCTTTCGAAGTGATATCATTTCAAAACCTGGGCTACATGCCAGTTGATACGCGCAACCTCGCTGAATCACAAGTTGCAACAATTGGGCAACAATGTAATCATATATAAAAAAGTGCTATACACAAAAATAGTTCTGCAATAATAAAACAACAATGAGCTGATGGCTCCAATAACATATAATCATATCCACACTAATCATTTTCATAAAAAAATACAATTACAAAAGTGTCAAAATGAAATCTACAATGAGGACACTGTAGCACAGTCCTCTACGGCAACACATAACTTTAAAATGAAACTTTAGTTCTTCCACAAAAAAAATACATAAAACGGAAGAACGATATTCAATGAAGTTAAAGGTACTTAGCTCCTGTGACGTGTGCAGGGCGAAAAGGGCTACACAGGTGGGCGATGTTGGCGGATGGACTCAAGCTGGCTGATGTCCCAACAAACGAAGATGCGGTTGTAGAGCGGCCAAATCCTCCCTCGGAGATTAACTGCCAGAACGAAAATGTAATGCCCATGAATCCACAATGGCGCATCACCGAAAAACCAACACTGGACAGTCAAAACGACACTTCGATGCTATCAAAATCCGCACAATAGCGAGACCAAAACAATATTGGTTCAAAAGACAACGAACGAAACACTCTACTTTTGCATCGACACAATAACTACACAAAAAATCTACGCCGAACAATGGCCATGTGCCACAAATACGATGGTCAAAAAAAAAACACGTCTTTACTACCCTACATCAGGAACTAAAGTCCATGAGGTCGGAAACTATCACACGGACCATCAAAAATGGTGGCCGGAAACATACAACGCCAAAGTAAAACAAAAAAAAATAACATAAAGAAGAAATACAATAAAATGAACGCGCACGCCACTGTAGTATTAGACCGTATTAAACATGCCAAAAATGTCAACAAAACTTCAGAAGGTCGCTACAAAATGAATGTTTGGAAGAAGTTCTAAATAAAATATAAATAAGCCAAAAATATTGAAGATAAAATACAGGTAAGTTACTAAATAGAAGTGAAACATATTTTACATGAGAGATACACAATTTAGGAACCAATGAAATAAACACAAACAATAAAAGGGGACATGAAGTTGCAAAGAAGATTTATTGGACAGAACACAAATTAAAGAAGTTATAACAATTGAAAAACACAAGGAATATAAGGGATTGACAGAATAACAGTAAAGATTCGACGAGGGAAATCCAGATTTAAGTTAAGAAAGGTACGTAAAAGATAGGAATAAGAATCTAGAGCAAAAAATGTTAAAGGGCAAAATTAGACCGTAACAATTGTAACGAACCGTTTTAAACTTTACGAGGGATTTAGTCTTTAAGGAATCCTATACGAACACACTAAATTCTAAAAAAGGAATCTAGCAAGCAAAATCTATAACGTATTAGAGAATATTCCAACAAGAACTCAGCAATGTTGTTGTATATACTTCCGAAGTGTTCCATTTTCCCGAGCAAATCTCAAACTATTGCCCCACTCTTCGCAAACTTCCATTCTACCTTTTCTAGTCTCAATCTCACCTCGTGGATGGTGGTTCTTTCCAAGCTGATTGCTGAACGGTAAACACGAGTCGGGTGTTTGTTTAAAGCGAGTTTACCTCTCCGCCTTCAAAGAGACGCTCGGTCCCGAACGTCGAAACGCCTTGAGCGAGAATAGCGTCGGCTGGCAACGCTTCGCAACCAACCCCACCAGCAATTAGATTCCTCAGATATATTAGACAAGAGTTTGTATGTTTTATTAAATGCCAGATTTGTTGCGATTGATGTCGACGCAATAAAACGCAGATAATTGTCCCGAAAGGTGGTGGATGGATTTTGGCCTGAGGTGGTTTCAAAATGAAAATATGATATAAGCCGATCGTAATGTTGTTCACTGAATAAATAATAATACGTATTTTATGTATCTAGCACGAAAAATGAATCTTTAAGGTATAAGTTGTTTGGGGTTGAGGCCGTAATTACTTGCGAGTATCTTAAAAACACTTTTCGTCTGAGGTACATACATAAGTTTATTTCATACTGGTTTCTAAAGTTGTTATATTATTAAAAGAAATTACCAGCAATTCCTAGCAGTATTAATTTTGTATAAGTAGGCGAAGTCGCAAATGTTCGTATCTCCTAGCAACGCTAGCTTGTTTATAAATAATAATAATCTGGTGTGACCAACACAATACCTCTCGCCATGTACTGCTCGAGTCACAAAAAATATTAAGCTAATCTTTATTTTTGAGACCCCATGAGGTCTCGTAGCCGCGTGCCTGAGTGTCAGGTCGCGAATCTAAGGAACCGGGTTTAATCCCGACCAACGCCAAATATTTCCAATTTTAAATGGCACAAAATTGACCCCTGTGGTGCACTCGCAACGCCAGCAATGAGTGCCCGTGAGGTGACACCTGGTAAGCGCCCACACGGTGCAAATATTTCATCATTACCGATATCTGTGTACAAAGCAGATTGCCACACCCAGCAATGGGTAATAAGCCGTGATAATATATTTTTACTTATTTACTTATTTTTGGATTAGCGAATTTTACTCTAATTTTGGGAGTTCATTTCTTAAAATATAGTCTAATCTAATCCAAGTAACTACATTTTTGATAATGAATCGTTATTTTTTATTAATCTAAATACATACCTACATATTTACATATGCTGGAAACTGTATTGATTTCCTTTCCTATTGTTCTACTTACATTTTCTTTTTAAACATCACTATTATTAATTTGAAATAATTAGTTCTTTGCCAGTGACATTTATCTGGCAGTTACATATATTTGAATAACTGCCAAGGAGTATTGTTTGTTTAAAGCGTAGGCTCCGGGATTCAAATTATAGGTAATTTTATAAATTTATCCATATAATATGTGGAAAAGTATTAATGCAAATCTGTAGAAAATTTAATAATTTTAAATTTTTATAATAATATTAATGTCGAAAAAATAACATTTAAAGGTACCTATTTTTCGAAGAAAAACTATTTTGAGCTTCTAGTAAAGTGCCATATCCGGTAAACCGATTTACACAAAAATCTAATGGGCTCTTTCCATTACAGAAAAAGTTCGAAATACAAGGTTTCAAAATTTTCTGAATGTTAGTATTTGAGTTAGATAATTCATTTGCATGTATTGTATACAATAATTTATGCAACATGCATTGAATTTTCTACAATAAATTAGTCCCCCATGTAAACGTAGTAATAAGTGACGTCATTATTTACTAATATTTACTGACGACAAGGCACTTTACTTGTACTTGAAGCTCGAGATTTATGTAATAAAAATTAAAGATATTATTAAATTTTCTATTGGTTTGCATTAATACTTGTTCTATACATTTTATGGATAAATTTATAAAATTATCTATAATTTAACTCACAAAGCTTGCGCTTTAAACAAACACTACTTGATTAGACAGTTCATACCTCAAATGTATGTAACTGACAGATAAATGTCACTGTCAAAGAACTAATCATTTCAAATTAATAATAGTAACGTTTTAAAAAGAAAATAGTAAAGAGAACCATAATTATATGGAATGGATTTTAATACAGTTTCTAGTATAACTAAATATGTAAGTATGTATATTTAAATTAATAAAAATTAAATGGCGGGAGGTATTGTGTTGGCCACAACAGATTTTTAGTATAACATTTAGATTGTCTTACATAAATTTAAGTTTTTCTGTACAGTCAAGTTGGTAATACTGACTGAGTAGTGCAGTATTCAATTTCAGATGTTATATATCAAATTTTTAATTTGTTCCAGCAATGTTATTTACGGTCGTGTAAAAAATCTTATATGCAACACAACTGTAAACAAACTTTATGACATTCGGTCAATAATTTTCGTGATTCGATAAGTCTCGTCACAAAATACTTGACCTCATGTCATAAAGTTTGTGTTTACACTGTTGTATAAATAACTATGATGGAGTCTTCTAGTTTTAAAATAAACCAAATGACAAATCTAAACTTTCTTAAGTACCAACAAAAACTGACACTTCAACCTTCTCATTCGTATCTTTGCTCCTTGACGCAGCCAACTCTACTCTTACTTGTCCGCTGGTGAATTTAATCTCGGTAGGTATGGCTGCATTAGCAAGTTCTGTTTCTATATCTGCTGGCTGCAGTCGCGTATCATTTCTCAGCATCAGCGTTGGCTTGCCAGAGTCCGGGATGATAAAGTTGCCGGGTCCGTTTATCATGAGGAGTCACTGGAGAGCCCAGCCGGAGAACGGATCGAGATCGCCTGTCCGCGCCGTCTGATGGATTTCCAATAGTCGAGAGGATTGCGGCGATGGCGGAGCTTGCAGACTTCACTACCGAGGATATACATTGCTAGGGTGTAATTATTGCCCGTACATTAAATATCATCATAGACAAGATGAGCGAAAAAGCGCATTACGAAAATAAAATAAAAACTAACAATGTGATTTAAAGTAATGAACGCGGTTCACACATTAAAAAAAATATGCAGCACTCAAAATGATTGACATTTTTTTTGAAAAGGTTTGTTTCAGTAGTATTTACCAGTCAATGATCTATTTGCCACCCGAGAAAAGCGAGGGCTAGCAATAAGTCCCAAACTGGTCAAAGATATTTACGTTCCGGGTTGTATATAAGATATTTTCTACTCTCGAAATTTTACATTTTTACTTTTACTGCCAGAAATGTCAAGGAATGCCGTTGAAAATGGATACATTAAAACAAAGGATCTTAGTATTCCATGGAAAATTTAAGAAGAAAAATGCTGTCATCTGCCACATTTAACCCTTAAATGGAAATATTTATGACTACGTTTATCTCAACGTTTCAAGCCTCTTGAATTTAGTAAATCCCTTTTCAATCTTCGAAATAAACGATCGAGATTAATATTTCAAGCCGCCGGAAAATGTCAAGTCAAGCCTATAAAATAACAGGCTTGGACTTATGAAGCGGCTTGACTTCTGCCGAAATAAACAGTGAAGCTTCAAATAATGTAACTATGCATGCGCACATCCGCAATATGTTCGAGTGTTACTAAATTCATATCATTTGTTGGTTATTTTCATTTTAGCATATTTTATAAAAGTCGCGATATGATACTTAGTAAAATTGTCCATAAGCGAAATATTTTTTTTGTTTTTCAAAGAGAAGACACATAACAACACGACAATTTTTAGATTTTGAGGTTATATATCAAGCATGAAATTAGATCATATTCCTCTCCCTTCTTGTCTGCATAATCTAATATTTAACTATCTTCTTTTAGTCGATACGAATTTAAAGAAGACTGGAAATAACTCAATCCTATTTTAGGATAGGATTTTTTAAGTCATAATATACTTGAAGTCGCTTGAGTTGTCGAGATAAACGTAGTCTATGAAATGAGGACAATTTGAACGAACTTAAATTCAAAATCATAAATTATAAGAATGAGCAAATATTTCAGACGTTTAATAATAATTTATGTAACAAGCTGTGAAATTGATACTTTACTGAATGAGCAAATATATTTTACCGCGAGCCGTGGGCGACCCTTGTGAGTCTAATAAAGACACTTTCAGGTCATGTGTGGTACAAAATTTTTCACGGTCCTAAATATAAGAATAAATAAAAATCTATTGATACACATTATTATAAAAGTAACTTTCCAGTCCCTTCTAGACAATTTTCCGAGCTAGCTCAGTAAAGAAGGATTTTCCGGTGTAAAAAGTGATCAGAAACAGCTCATTTTCCCCGAGATCGCGAAAATAAATATCTCATCACGGCATATTACCTATTGCTGGGTGTGCCAATCTGCTTTGTTTGCAGATATCGGTAATGATGACTTATTTGTACCGTGCGAGCGTTTACCAGGCGTCACCTCACGGGCACTCATTGCTGGCGTGGAGAGTGCACCACAGGGGTCAATTTTGTGCCATTTAAAATTCGAAATATTTGGCGTCGGTCGGGATCGAATCCGGTTCCCCAGATTCGCGACCAGACACTCAGGCAAGTGGCCACGAGACCCCATAAGTTCGCGAAAAAATGTATAATTTTTGATATTTCACAAACAAGAGACGTAAAGTTTCATTTCCACCGATTGTCTTTATGCGTAAGAGCTATAATTAAAAACTAAGCGCAATGCATAAAAATGTTTATCATATGGCAAAGTTTACTGCCATTTCCAGCTATGCATAAGGCTTAATGCTTAAGGACTAAGAGCAATGCGTAAGAACAAAAGTTTGCAAACTCCAAGGTTTAAGGCTTAATGACTAAGCGTAATTGTGAGAAAGACATACATAGCTGTCATCTGTCTTTCTTTATTTTCTAACCTGTCAATCTATTTTATAAGTATTGTTTTCAAATTTTTCGATATGGATTGGATACAAAAAATTATGTATATATGACGTATTAATTCAAAGATTTGCTATTACAATGGTAGTGTGCTAGAGTTAAGAAAAAAGAAAGGTAAAAATGAGACATTTCTGTCGAATTAGCTATTAAACAAAGTAGCTGGAAATGGTATCCTAGTAAATTGTTATAATACATTAAGCCTTATGGACAAATTGTTATGCATTAAGCATTCAAACATTCGGTGGAAATGAGGCTTAACGGAATTGGTTAGGGATGTAAGTGAGCTACTTACGTCCCCGTTTTCAATAAAAGATGATAAAATTAACAAACGACTACACAAACATCATAATACTCTAATTACGATATCGGGAGTGAGAATAGTATTTGGCGATTTTAGTTAGTAATCGTTGGTGTTTCCAGCTATGTGTATAACGAGTTAGAAATATATAGAGGGTACGCATGAGAGCACTGTAGAGGAATATATATCATGTTCGCGAAATAAAAATTTCCACTTATAATGAAGCGCGTGGCTGACAAAACAAACAGAGAAAATACAATTTATTTAATTAATTTGCAAGGTATTACGTTTCGCGTTAACTTTTTGTAAAAAAGTCCAAGCAAATTTACATAAAGTGCCATCCAAGTGTATAATTAAAACATATTCTTATTCATAAAGCAACTTTTATTAACACAACTAACTTTGTAATTAATTCATTCTTCTTTCATTTTCCATCAAATTTCTGATATAAATATTTATTTTGATTTGTTACAATAACGCGAAAGTTTCATCAAAGATGATGAAAAAAGTTATAGAACGTATATATTGAAGTCCGTTCCATTTCTTTTTGTATACATCAACGTCCCACTTGACAGCTACAAATTTTGGTTACAAGATTAGAAATCACTTTTCGGGAACTCAAAACTCTCTCCTTGATGAAGTTGCGATTGTTGTTCCTGACTGACGTTTGATCTGCTTGAAGTCAGAAGAAAAACTCGAGCTATTAATTCCGAATCGGAAGCCATCAATCGCGGCTAACCACTTAATTTCTCCAGCGCGAGAAAAACCAGCTAATCAAGATTGCCGTGGATGCCAGGAGCACGCACTGACATTCACACCGACCTGAAGATTTTGGCTTCCAGGCAAAATATCACCAGGTCATCGATACAACGGCATCCATCTAAATTTGCAGAAAATGTCAGATTACCTACTCCCCTGGGATATGGACAATGGGGTGGATTTTATTTGGCATTATAAAATCAAATATCTTTTAAATGTCACAAAGTGGAAATGTCAGAAATAAAGAGGGCAAAGTTTACCATTCAATAAAGTTCTCACAGATTTATAACATGGACAAGTAGTATATTTTTTTATACGGCAATCAAAAAGTTGTCGCGTGGATTAAAAACTGTAACAAACAGTGTTGGAGCGAATCGTCGATAGACCGGGTTTCCGACTTAAAATTGGTTAATTTCGAGTCTAGTCTGTGTTTATCTACATTTTACTCTTGTAAGTTAGCGCCGTCTAGGTCGTTATAAGTTTTAAAGAATAGGTGCGAAAAATAGCAAAGTCTGTTCTTATTTTTCAATATTTCAAAAAATAAACATGATGACACAAAAGCTAACTGCAAAATTATTCATCAACAATCTTTTTGCTATGCAGAGGAAAAGAAAATGCTCCTTACTCAAATTTCTGCGAAAATTCTACGAAATTAGAAAAGCAATAAAAGAATGAAAAGTATTGAAAAATGAATAACTTGATCTGATATAGTCTCCATTTCTAAAATGTTTAGTGGCCGTCCTTTTTTAATCACTTTACTTTTGTATAAATATGATGTAGAAATTATAATTATCCAATAATTTTCTAATGTCAAGTACTGTATATTTAACAATTAATTACGTTTTACTGTTGCCTGCAATATCTACATTGTCATATTATTCAACACAATTTTTGAAAGTCTGTCGGAACAGAAATCATATAAATATTTTGACAGTAAATTAAAACCATACATTCCTCATTTATTTTATTTTTGGTGTTCTCTTGGTTACTAAAACTTAAAATTATCATATACATATAATACAGTGTGTCCAAAAAAAATTCTAACTCGGAGTAGAATATGAACAGTGAAACGTATATCTGATTATTATTCATTTCAAAAGTCAAGTTTTCAAAATTAATCTTAAAATGTAATTTTAAGGAGAAAAGACAATAATGAAGGATACAGTATATTGACATTCGCCATTTTCTAATTTGTTTCCATTTCTAAAATAAGATTTCTTTAAATAACATTTTTGACAATATCTCATGTCAAATTGACATTTAATTAAATATTTTTAAATTGGTATACGTTTCTTTGTTCAAAGCCACCCCGAGTAAGGAATTTTTATGAACACACTGTATCGTATAGTGTATCTTGTTTAAGATTGCAGTGGTGCGAAGATAGGTGCAGTTTGATCTTGTTTTCTGATTGGACAATACCTTAATATTACCCAATCAAGCAACAAGATCAAATTGATCCTATTTTCATACCATTGCAATCTTAAACCAGATACAGTATAAGTGGTAAATTTCTGCCGGTAAACATTTTCAGAGTGTTACGAGAACTGGTTGCCTAGCAATTTATTGAGTCGCATTGGCAAAAAAATGACGAGTTGTCAAACAGGCTCGAGTAAAGCAATTGGAAATTTTTTCCAGGATAAAATATTCGAGTGACTATTTCCAGAATAAAAATTAGGTAATATTGGGGTGTATTCTTTAAGGCAACTGTTAATTTTAAACAGTATGTTAAAAATAACCTTGCTGTTAAAATATATTTTCTATTCTGTAACTATCAATTCTGTTAAAATTTTAACACCCGTGTTAAAATTAGGCGTTAAAACTGTATATTTTAACGTCATTCAAATCGATGCCTTTAAAATATTAATATCTGTTTATACAATAAAATTATCACAGCATTTGAATATGTTGCACTTCTAATTAATGAAAATGAAATACCATGGATTAATATAAAAAATATCTAGGTGCTATTTAATAAAAATATACTGTTTTACGAAGTATTTTATTTAATTACGGTCACCCATTCCATCGTATGTTTTTGTGTATCACAGCGTGTTGCCAGTAGGAATAATCAATTAACATAATTCGAGAAAGACTGAACTTTCAATAGTATACCGAGAGCACGATTTAGATGTATCGTAAAACATATTTCTTTAATATAATGTAGGTATTAAATGCAGTTAGAATTGCTTATTCCAGTCTTGTTCGTCGAAGCAACGTAACTTAACATTTTAGATTGTCAATTCTAAGGATTAAGAAGAAGAAATTTTACATACCTATAATGATAACTTAATAATTTACAATTTCAATGTAATTCATTTTTAATATAGAACCTAAAGATGAGACATGATTATGCAGCAGATTTTTATTTATTTTCCAAAGCATTATTTCTATCCGTTTTTCTAAAATTTCAAAATGACAGATTAGTTTTCAAAAATTTCAGTGACACATAAACTGACAGTTGTTCATTTTTTATCATGTTTATTTATTTGTGTTATGGTTAACTACATTACTTTAGCAAAGACGTGCCTTTTTTCTGTCTTGTCGATCACTTCATTCTGGTGTTTAACAGACATGTTAAAATTTATGATTTTAACAGCAGTGTCAAATTTTCGCGTGGAGAATACCAAAAAATGAATTTGTTGTTAACAGTCATGTTAAAATATAATTTTTTAAAGGCATGTTAAAATACTCCCCATTTCCGTTTTATTTTAATTGACAGAAAAAATCTTCAAATTTTTATTGTGTCCGAATCGACTCGTTTTTAATAAAAAATGATAACACTGAAAATACAGCATCCTATTGATTTAAAGAGTGCGAAAATTTTTTGTGACGGTGTTTTGCCGAAATGTACTACGTAGAATCCTGAATTTGGATTGGTTTATAAATTTACGAGTGAAATAACTAAAAATAAACTAAAAAATTATTTTGGTACTTATTTAAATTTCGCGTATATGGAATAATGTCCTGGCTGTACCTTTCCCATGCGTGTTAGAGAAATATAAACTGAAACACAAAATAAAACGCTAAAAAGAATTGACTCTTTGATCGTGAAATTCGAAGTAATACTTTACAAAAGATGTTTCAATTTCATAAAGTGCACTACATAAACCCAAGAAAATTCTATGAGTTGGAGATGAAAGAAAACCGGAAAACTCAATCGGAAAATTAAAAACATACCGAGAAATATAAGTCACCGGCATTTCCATCCAATTCGCTATACACTAAAGTTAAGAACATATCTTCTATTTTCACTAAGATACAGGATGAATGTGTTTACAACGCGTGGAAGAACTAGCAGATAAATTAGGGTGAGTCAGCCCTAACGACAAGTAAACTATTTCTCCTAGATATTTAACTATGGATCCCTTATAGGGGAACAAGATTTATAGCTAATTTCTTGCTTTATTGCCATATACACTCACACAAAGAATAACAGAATTGCATTAGAGTAATATATAAATGTAAATCGTTTTATATCACTCAAGATCTGCGCAAAATGGACCATCGAGACGTTAACATAACAATTTAAGATACAAAGCAATAAATATGACTACAGCGTCAATAAAAGTTGTATCCTATGAGTATAATTACAAAATATGATTATTTACTGGGAAGAAATTGTTTTTTCATTGCACGCTCCTGTACATACTTACGAGTCCTGACTCATAAAAGTATCGACGGAGAAAAAATCGTCACACACACATACTCACAGACATACAGATATCATCGCAAAAATAGTAAAATCGTATTCTAGGGACTCTAAAACGTGCTTATTCATTAAAAACTCACCATCGAATTTTTGCACCGAAAACAATATCATCCTTACCGAAAGGTAAAAATTCATTTTGGCTATTTCATAATAGGGTATTCTCGCATATTATTTTAATTTTTTTTTCTTAAAGAACAAGTATATCTAAGAGTACATGTAAAAACCCAAGTTAAAAATTCCTTTTAATAAGCGAGATATTAATTTTTAAAATTTTATTTTGTTGTGTTCAGTAAATATTGAAAAAGATGGGAAATAAAATGTATTTAAATGTAATCTTACCTACTATTACTAAAAAAACTTAAGAAATTTATAAGAAAAATCATTCTAAGTAATTGATTACATATTTTTATTTATGCTGCAAAAACATTTTGACATTCTTAAATTATATAGGTGGCGATTGGCAACATATTTTTATTGCTATTATTATACTGTGTATAAGAATGTTAAACACAAGAGTTTCATAGCATGGTGGTAACGTTTTTGCTTCTTATGACAAAGGTGGTAGGTTTGAATCTACCAAACTTCCTTACCTTTTTTTTATTTTTTCTTCATATTTATTTAACATAATCAGATAAAATTGTTATATTAAATTTGATATTTACTTAAAATTACAACAAAATATACTCGTTTATAAAAAAATAAAAATAAAGAGGCTTGGTGGATTCAAACCCAGTACCCTTGACGTAAAAAGCAAGAACATTACCACTATGATACGAAATACGTTACACAAAACTTAATTTAGAAAGGATAATAATTATTACATTATATTTGCTATAAATTTTATTTACTTTTTAATTATTCCTTAATAATTTTAAACAATTAATTATTAGTATGGCGCAATTAGTATCCATGGACATGTATACAAAAATTTTCAGTAAATATTCAAGATATTCTAATTTCGCATGTTAAATTCATATATGTAACGGATTTCGAAGCCACCCGTATGCCGATTAGATACACAAATACGTATTTGTACGTAGTATTTAACAAATTTTTAATATTACACACATTGTTGACATGTAGTTCTTTATTTTGTTACCAGATGTCATATCGCTTAACAATACATGCTAAAACAGTTGTATACGAACACTCCCGAACGATCCGAAGTAGAGCCGAGTATGTGCATACTTGAGATGCGGCCTGTTATCACATTCGAACATGGAGTAGGGATTTCAACTCGTCTCCCATTGGTAGTACAACTAGTACATCAGCAAAATTTAGATGCTTTATATCTTTTGCAACAATCAATTTATAACAGGTTTTTTTTGCATTTTCCCTCTGTTTTACCAATCAACTTTAATATTTTTAATAACTTTTTAATATTTGTAATCATGCGAGAATACCCTATTGCAGAAATAAAATTTGAAAATTCGCGGATTTACAATTTAATAGTATTAGCCATGGAATTAGAAACAAGAGACGAACAAAAGCGTAACGTTTTATACGTCAATTTATTAGTATTTATTTTGACAATGACGTAATAAAACGTTACGCTCTTGTTTCTAATTCTAAGGACAATAAAGAAAATATTGTATATTGCTATTGACTATTTCATTCTGATATTTTCTAAAAAGCACACTACGATTACCGTAGTATATTTTGGTTTGCTGTGCATGGTATGTACATCATATAGTGGTAGTCTTACACATCACATGTACTTTTCCTAAAATCAATTACGTTGCAAGTCGCTCCACAGAAATTTGCAGGAAAGCCACAAAATGTAATAACACATACGGGCCACATCCACATCACATCTCTCCAGGGATGTTCCGGAGGTCCGGAGTAGTACGCTACGCAGCTCTTCAAAGGGAATAAGGAAAAAACCAGCGACTTCACTCTCTTTGTGAACACAGGCCCGGGCACATGGGACTCACACATTTTCCTATACAACTATCAAATGGACAAACGGCTAGACAACCAAACCAACAAAAATGAACATCTACAAATGGACACAATTTAATAAAAACCAAAAAAACACATTACAATGATGGAGCATTTTCAAATCAGACAAGACAATAATACTGTTGCAGCTTCTTACAGAAAACGGAAATGAAAATTTGTGTATAGCGCCTTCTAATTGACTTTGGTTGTGGCTAACAGAATTGTAGGTATATATTTTAAATATCAGAACAACTACTGTCTTATTCGAACTTCGAGTTTTTACAATTTTATAATCACGGTAGAGCGAAATTATGGTGTAAATTAACGATAATTTTATTTAAAGAAAGAAAGAAATAGTAAACACCATTTACTGAGCAGTTTTGCAATGAGCCTGTTTCACATTTTTCAAAAAGTATTTTAAATGATAGTTTATGCAATATTTTTCTTATTAATAATTATTACCTTCCGTCACCTTTAGGTAAGGAAGGTATTGTCTTTGGTCAAAAAATTCGGTGGTGAGTTTTTGATGAATAAGCACGTTTTAGGGTCCCTAGAATACGATTTTACTATTTTTACGATGATGTCTGTATGTGTGTGTGTGTGTGTATGTGTGTATGTGTGTGTGTGTATGTGTGTGTGTGTGTGTGTGTGTGTGTGTGTGTGTGTGTGTGTGTGTGTGTCTGTGTGTGACAAAATTTTCTAATGCGATAACTCTAATACTACAATTCCAAAAATTATAATTCTTTCGTATTCCTCTTCGTTACACCCATGTGAAGAGCTGATTAGATTTTGGTTAGAATTGGTCAACCGGAAATACCCTCATTTGAAGATTTTAACAGTTTTTCTTGAAAAAACGATGTTAAATATAATTTTTCACATTTAATGTTACTATAAATATTAAAGAATTATTTATTCTCTATACGATTTCAATGCATTTTATACTTCATATTAAATGGACATAGAGTTAAAAAATCATAAAGAAATTAAATATCATATATATTAGTCAGCTTTGCTATAACTCTGGGAACAGCTGCTACATTAAAAAAATTCTGATTGAAAGGTGTCAAGTGCAGTTGACAGTATGTTTATGTTATAATTTTACTGGAATATAGGATCTTTTGTTAGAAACTTTCTGTATGGAATTTGTATAAAATACATACAACTGCCTTAAGGTAATGTACAAGAAATATAATCTTTTGCAAGGAACTTTCTGTATGACATTTATACAAAATACATAGAACTGACGGAAGGTAATGTGCTGGCCACATCAGATTTTTTTTTAATAATTTGTTGTTATTTTCGTAAATAATTAAATACAAATATTGGCGCCAAAATTAGTCATGAAAAACAACCTAACACTCATGTGACGTAGAAGCACATACATTACGTCATTCTCAGCCAATTGAAAAACAGTTTTTCCATCACCTACGTTTATTTTTGTTATTTAGATAAATAAACGTAGGCGATAGTTTGTCACATATTAATAACAAACTTCTAATTTTCATTTTCATTATAAATGAGTAATAAAGTAATGATGGCATGGCTAATACAGAATACACTTAAGCTAAGTCGGACAGTTTACCGAAAATCGGTAGCTGGATGGTGGCTGAATGTATTTCAGAAAACGATTGTTTTACTGTTACCGAAATAAGGTGTGTTGAAAAGTTAAGGTAAAATAAAATGTAAAAACCCAACCATCATTCAATAGTAGGTTTGCTCCTAGCGCATTTTTGCAAGAAGGCACAATACGATACTGTAAATTACTCATTTTATATTGAATTTTTTATTATCTAACACGAACCAAACTCAAAATTTGACACTTGTTTGCCAACTTTGACAATATATTTATCATAACACTATAAAGGGACTAATTGAAGCTGATAAAGATGTATGTGTTGTGACGTCACATTCTGTTTCAGATCACGTGAGTTTTTCAAAATATTATCCAAATTTCAAAAATTAATTGTAAAATATCTAATGGATATTTGGTGATATTTTCAAATTTGAGGCTATTTAAATAATGATATCTTTTTAAATTTAATCTTTGAAGGCATATAAATATTCTTGCAACAGCCCTATTCAGAAATAGGAAAAATCTTGAATGATATATTACGGTTTCCATAAGCCATAATATAATTTTATTAAGAAAGTTCTTAATTGAACGATTCCAACTTTCAGAAAACTAGTTTAAGAAGCATTACTATTTGAAGAAGTTTTAATAATCTTTTAATTAAATAATTAAAAATTATTAGAGAAGATGCACACAGTAATATTTGAACAAAATTGCCAAATTCAAACTATGAGAAAAAGAAATTACCAAATTTAAATATTTTTAAAATTATGAAATGTTGACATTGGTTATTCTTGCATTAAACTAGAGATTTATTTGGACTAATAACCGACATTTCATTAAAAATTAAACCATTTAAAGTTATTCTTATTTTTATTTCATATTATTTATTTATGGAGATAAATTTCTTTCGGCCTTTTATTTTCGAATTTTACTTTTTTACAATTTTTGAACGCTTCGAAGGCCCAATAGCCTTCATCTTAAGCAATTTAATATGTTTAAGAATTTGTTTTACATTTTAGTTTACAATGTGTTTGAATATGTTTGCCCCCCATAAAGCTCCGTCTTGAATACAGACTCTTTTGATATCATCATTGTGATCACCTCCATTCTGTTTTCTTGAGGGATTAGTGCTTCATATATTTTAAGTTGTTTTTTATATTTGTTATTGTCTCAAAACTGCTTGAAAATTGAAAAAAATTAGAAAATTTGAGCTGGAGCTCCACAAAAGTAAAACTCCGAAAGAAGTCTATCTCCTTAAATCATTTTCCGAAGACAAGCAAAAGTCTACACAACAAACTTCATATTATTTACGTACAATGTTTTTGAAATAGATAATACACGCTATATTATTTTTATAAATATATTTTTCTACAGACTATATACAAAGTAGCCATTTGCGCTTTCTTTGGTCAACGCAAAATGTCACTTTGCCGCTCATGCGCGACAAAGTAGAAAAAACTCGCTGTCCAAATTTCTAACTATACAATGTTGAGAAATTTCACTTGTCTACATTCTTAATGGAAACGTTTAGTGAAGAACTAATGGCACTGTAGTTACACATTTACCACCTTCACAAGTCAATCTGACATATAACTGCTTTATCGGTATATTACATAATCAAACAAAATGCCGTACTGCTGTGGAAATAAAATAGGGCATTCATTTACAAAAACGAAAGTATAAAATGTTTAGATTAGATTGAAGCAGCAGCTGAAGAAGAGAAAGTACCAATAAATTAAAATTAAATATAAAATAAATTGTGTAAACAATGCTGCCACCTGCAAAAGTTTAGCGTGAACGTTCCCAATGGACATCCATTTTTTCACTGCACTAGTTTAATGTACTTGAAACAAATAAATTATACAAAAAACTTATAATATTCATTACAAAATTGGCATTAATTTGTTTTAAAAAACGAATGCCCAAACAATATTTTGAAGTCATATTTGAATACGTTCTTATCTTCACTGCAAAACTATTGAGTAGTACTGTAAGTAAAAAGTGTACATTTTATTATTTTTTGTTATGGTGGAGGGCCCCAATGTGGCGAAGAGAGTTTATTAATATCTTATTCGAATGCAGTAATAGATAAGTACAATTTATTTTTAAGGTATTTAATAAACGAACACAATCGATTGTTAAGATTAAGAATATTATTTTTATATAATTATGAGTTCAAAAGTTGTAATAATAAGGGAAGAAATAGAGTAATGAAGTTAGAAAAAATATAAAATATCGTCACATTAATCACCAACTGGCACAAAATTCTATAAATTTTGTAACTACAATTTTTCATATAAAAAGCGCAAAATAAAAAAAAATAGTATAAAGAACTAATTTCAAAATTATTGTCGATTATTTTGTTCAAAGGGTTGGACAACTCCGCTGCACGTCGTTCCTCAAACTTCCTTCTTACAAAATAAAATAACAATTGACATTCGTTCTTTAATATAATATTATTTCGCCTACAAATAATTAATAAGCGTTAAAGCAAGAATTTCAAACAAATTTTGAATATAAAATTAATGTAGTATAAACATATTATTAGTTAAGATATGATCACTACCTACAAAATTTACGAAATATTAAATAATATTTATTATGCATGAATAATGTTCTTGTGCACCATTAATTCATAATTACATATAAATAACATAAAAAAACGCTATGAATATACTTTCTTCTCGCTATGAATATGTAAAGCAATATTTATTTCTGTTACATTTGGTATAAGTGATGTGTACAAATTTTCCGCTGTATGTTAAAACACATAAAGCAAATATAATAAAATTCGCCCGGGCCATTTAACGTTAGAGATGCCGGGTAAGAGCTGCATACATGCGGAGTTTTTACCCCGAACCATTGCCCGACGCTATGGCGTGTATGAAACTGATTTATTTCACTTTTCAGGACGCATTGTTTCAAATTACGCCGCTAATTCGGACTAATGTAGTCGAAGAGGGTTGTCTTTTTGCAACAGAGAGATATTCTGTAATTTTTTCAACTCTGCGTACAATACACAGAATTGTGACAATAAAATGAGAATGGTTTTATTTCACAAATATATCATCTCGGCTTATTATTCATTGGTGAATTTTGCATATATGTTTGTCGTTTGTCGTCTCGCCTCGCGTCCATTACTAATGACGATATATCTATACTGTTGAAGGTAGTTACCAGGCATCACCTCACGGGCTCTCAAAATTTGACATCGGTCGGAATTGAACCTAGAGTCACAACCGGTCATCTGAACCAAATAGCTATGCGATCCAATACAAGTAGACAATGAAAAAAATTCAACCAAACATTTGCTTGCAACATCTTAACTATGCATTGATTCTTTGCAATTACGAGGGGCACTAGAAAAGTAATCTACCTGGCTATGAAACAAAAGACGTACGATTTTTTTGATAATTTTATTTTTCAATATAATCTCCCCCTATATCAATGCACTTGCGCCATTTCTGCTCCAGTGAACCTTTATAAAAAAATGTTTCTTCTTGATTCTCAAAAAAGTTGTCGACGGCTGCTTTTAGGCCATCATCAGAGTCAAAACGGCGTCCTCAAAGATTTTTCTTTAAAGGCGGATTCATGCAGTCATTTACATTTACGTTTAATTTACATTTAATTTAATTTAAAAGTTAAATGTATATAAACCAATGTAGGCATTTATGCACCATTTTAATTTACATTCTCATTTATCTCTCATTTTCATTTAATTTATAAGATAACCAACTTTCAACTTTTGAATATAAATGAAAATGAAAATTCACTGCACATGCGATGTTTTAAAACGTCAAAATTTTTGTTTGGAATTTTGTCAAATGTCAAATACAAATCGTTGGACAAATCAACAAAAATTAATTTCGACGACGGTAAATTGGTCGATTTAGTGCGACCAAATGCACTCATTTACGACAAAACCGATCTTTTTAAAAGTAGGGATGCAAGAAGAAATATTTGGAATTTAATTGGAGCAAAAATGCAAAGAATGGATACGGTCATCAATGCAATATAATTTGTATTTATTTGTATATTTATATATGCAGTTCAATTAATCTTAATAAATTATCAAATAAATTTGGTGTCATTCTTGCATATATAAAAAAATTGTCATGGTCATATTCTTTCATGATTTTAGCAAATTATTATAAAACCCCATTTTTTGGCGATACCTACTCATTGGACGTACCGCGAATGGTGTCGTTTCTTTCTGTTTTTTTATGATATATAAATTCAAAGCTAACGCCAATACTTCGTCCTCACTATCGCTTTCATTAAACATTTATTTAAAAATCAACTTTACAAACCGAACTTGTCAATGTCAATAATGTCAACATACACATGCATTCATTTTTCATTTAATTTATGTTTGTATGTCTGCTTGAATGACACATTTAAAAAAAAGATAAATGAGAATTAAATGAAAATGAAAATTAAATTAAATGTAAATGTAAATGGCTGCATAAATCCGCCTTAATAGTCGAAAGAGATAAAAGTCAGGCGGAGCTAAGTCCGGACTATAAGGAGGATGGCTATCTCAACGAAGCTGCACTCATGCACAATTGGCCTAATTTTGGCAGCCTTATGCACGGTTGCATTGTCATGCAGCAGAAACACTTCCCGATTGGAAAAATCGGGTCTTTTCTGGTTAATTGCTTTCCGTAAAATTTTCAACGTGTTCGCATATACGTCCGCATTTATTATTGTCCCTTTTACCATATATTCAATGAGAAGGATACCCCTGATGCCCCAAAAAACTGTTGCCATCAATTTCCCAGTAGAGAATTGCGTCCGTGCGTTTTTGAGGGGTGGAGACCCTTTATGAACCCACTGCTTGGATTCTATTTTTGTCTCAGGATCCCAATGGTGCACGCAAGTCTCGTCGCCCGTCACAATTTGTGCCAAAAAGTCAGAGTCGTTGGTCAAAGTTTTCAAATGACTCTCCGAAATTTCCAACCTGCGCAATTTTTGTTCAGGTGTCAACAGTCGTGGAACCCACCTGGCTGACATCTTACTCATATTCAAATTGTCGTGCAAGATGGTTATTACGCTGGGTTCAGATATATCCAATGTCATACTAATGGTAGAGACCTTCACACGACGATCTTCGAGGACCATGGCTTCAACTTTTTGAGTCATTTCGTCATTTGTTGCCGTTTTGGGTCTTCCACTTCGGGGATCGTCTTCGATGGATTCACGTCCCCATCGAAACTGTTTAGACCAAAATTTTATTATGTAATATGATGGTGTATCATCCCCATAGAGGGCCACCATTCTCTCACGGATTGCTTTCGGCCGATGGCCTTCTTTTGTCAAAAATTTTATAACACTGCAACAATCTAATTTTAAGTTACTCATTTATCATCACAATTCACTTTATAAATTGGAAACTAATTATCACAATAGACACAAATTTTGCAGATAAGGTTAGAACACATGCCACTATTTGACAAATTATGCTTGTGCGTTTCTATTGTTTTTTTCTTAGCTAGGTAGATTATTTTTCTAGTGCCCCTCGTATGTATTGTTTTTTAATAATATATTTATTCCAAATCGAAAATTAAATTAGAAAAACGCGTCTTCAACTTAACTTTCTTATGTTTCTGAATATAAATTATTCTTGTCACCGAGTTGGAAATATCGCCGCATCTGTTCCTGCTTGCTGTATACCTCGCAGGAATAACGTTTTAAGCAGGAATAGATAGCCACGCAGTGTTATTCTGATAGCATCTCCTGATTCTTCTTTTGCGTGAGGTAGGAACGTGTAAGCCTTATCAGGTTATTCATGATACAGATAAAGGTTGTACATTTGAATAAGACTAATGAAACAATGATAATATAGGATTAAAAATAGAGAAGTAAATGATAATATACGATAAAGTTGGAATTGTATAAAAAAAGAACCAATTACTGACGGTAACAATCTAACACATCTAAAGGATAGAAAAGTTCACACATATGTAAATCATTTTTTTCTGCAAAAAGTTCCTGTAACCTGTTTTAGTATGCGCTATTTCAAGAAATGAGCGATGACAAACTGTCAGATATCTATTTTGACAGGTTACTTGGTTTGATAGTTTACGTGACATTCATTTTTCGAAATATTCGCATACTACATCCAGGGCGAGTGGCTAATTTTCTTTAGTGACTAATATACATTCTACACGAGTGTAATACAACGTTTTATCCAACACTTTTTTAAAAACTTCTTAAATCATTTTTAATTTTTCATTCATCGTTTGGCAATAACAATTCAATTGATGTAGTATTTTAAATTACAAAGTAGCCATTGAATGGTTGTTATGGTTTTGTCACATTGATATTGAAAAAAATTGCTGCAATAATTATTGTCTGTCATTGGGAATTATTTGAAAGAAAAATACATTAAATGTGGTGAAAATGAGGACCTTTCTTTAAAACGTATTCACTTAGACGCACAAACAGCATATTTGAATTTAATTCCGAAGCAAGTAACCACTAACTCGTCTCTCGTTTTCGTTTCATCAGCCGTACATGACAGCTGTCATTGTGTAAAGATAAGTAACCTTTTTTAATGTTAAATTATTTTAATAATAAAATAATTTTGTAAAATTGATTTTATTTATATTAAAAAAACCAGTAATAATTTCTCCGTGATTTCTAAAATATTCTCTCACGGAGAGACTAATGTTGTACATTAGTTATTTCAAATAACCATAGTAACAAATATATTATGAGTCGGTGATGGATAAATAATATTTATTAATTATGTCTTCATTTTCTAAAATCGATGAACTATTGAACAAACCACGGATGTTATGAATCATAACAAGCCTTAGATGTCGCAAACTGGCATCTGTGGCAGTTATGATAGTCATAACAATCCTAGGTATGTTAATAGCTATTACTTTGGCACCAAAGCGTAAATTTAAAAATTTTAGCTTCCAAAAACTTTGAATTTTATCCTCTATATCTTTATCGATAGATACTACATAATGTTTTTGGGGAGAGACAATATTTGAGAAAAAATGTTTTCCTAAATTAAACGCCTATGTGACGGTTTCTCGTGTTCAGCCTGTATATGAGTTTTGGGGGACATAACTCAAAATCTTTATAGATTTGTAGATATCAGTAAATTTAAAGATTAAATACCCATTACAAAAGTTCCATCAATAATTCGATTTCAAAATTATTGTTCTCGTCTATAAACTTTTGCAGTAAAACAATAACAATCATATAATTAAGTCTGAATTGATTCTAAGTATTAAACAAGAATCAAATTGTGTTTAATTAAAAGTAATTTTCCTGGAAATTGTATTAGCTTCGTGTTATTCTTTTATTGATTACACAGAACCGGCAATATTTTTCTCGTGTGCAATTTATATTTTTATACTTTTACTCGTATATGTTCATTCTACCAGCCCAAGCCCATAATATTTTGAGCAAATAAATTATAAAACATACGCAAATGGTAAGAAATTTATAAAAACTGAATATTCCGCCATTTAATATTGGGCTACATTGTCTTTATTAGAAATATCAGATTTAATTCTATTAGGCATTTTAACATTAAGCCCTCTACATTTTTCTTTGAATATTGTCCCATTTGTCTTGCAAGGTAGATTTTATTGTATGCTCTGGATTTTTACGAAGTTGTTTCACATTGTGCTAAAGGTAATGGGTCTCGGTAGTAGTTAAATCTGGACAGGAAGATGACCCTTAAAATATCGGCCGATCTACAGCGTAATCAAAAAAATTCGGAATAGGTTATGAACAAAGACACATATTTAATTAAATGTCAATATGACACGAGATATTGTCAAAAAGTTATGTAATGAAATCAAAGCTTATCTTCTTGGATCTTATTTTTGAAGTGGAAATAAATTAGAAAACGTCGAATAGCAGTATAGAGTCCGTTCGCTGTAAGAATATGTCCTGAACGACATCGTTTGTGTGCACGAGAATAGGGACTTTTTGCATGACGTACGAAAAGATTCCGTTAACGCTAACGTTACGTATTTAATAACGGACGTATAAAGTGTCGGGATTTCAAAAGTATAGATTTTGCATTACGTTTTAATCACACGTACGTTGATTTTGACGTTCAAATGAAAGTTGTTTAAATATCTGTCATTTTCGTTGTATTTTGGTAAAGAAATCAAACAGTAATGGAAGAACTATTTAATGTTTGCTAAATAGATTTAAAAGGTGTTCTACATGTTTACTGACAGCTCTGAATGAAACAAATGACATTTCTGACTGCAAAACAAAAAAGTTCTGACGTTATAAAATAAATTCTGTGACTACTAGGTTATAGTAGACGTACGTCAATTGGCCCGTCATTTCCCCCTGACGGACGTATTACGTCTTCAAATTTCACGTTCAAGTAACAAATATGATACTGCCTACCAACCACGACGCTAGCGTATACGTTTTTCGGGAAAACGCTGTGCAAAAACTCCCTAATATTTGGACACGCCCATCAACAAACAGTGGTGTGGCTAATAGAATAAATTTAGCGACCCGTTGCTATGCAAAGTTGCTCGTTGCTAAAGGGAGGCTCTAATTTTGACTATTGCCCAGCCACAAAGTAATGGCGTATTCATGACGTGCCTAGCATATTCTTAAGGCCCAGTCAGAATTAAAAAATTAGTGGTAGCGTAAGAATTAGTGGCATCGGTAGCGTAAGAAAGTTATAGTAAAAATTATTTCCGTGCACAATGAAAAATTATTGAAATTATAGTTTCTAGGAATTTTTTATTATATACTACTAGAGTGCAAGGTTGACAGTTATAGCTGTCATTTTATTTTGCGCAAAAAGCAACTGACATAGATGATGACTTATTAATTACACTTATCTACAAGCACTCCATTGTGTGAGATAAGCGAAGAGATTAAGGGAATTTAAAATTATTTCAAAAAAAAGTAAATGCGTGGGCACAAATTGCCTTTGAAAAGCGAAAATGGTAAGTTACGTGTTCACTTTTAATTGTGCAAAGTTTATTAATAAGTCTGTTTGTTTCTATAGCGCAACATCTGAGGCACACTACCAAATGATCCTTTTTCTATTGCTCATTTTATCTGATAAAATCAGAAATCAGATGTCAATAAACGTCAAAACTGTCAAAAAAATTAAGCGGTAGCGTAGTGGCAACGTAGAAGTTTGGAGTTTGCAAACTCCTACCGCTGCCGTTGCCACTGCGCTACTACTAATTTTCTTAATTTTTGGATGTGAACGAATACATTTGCTATAACGCATTCAATCTTTTACCCAGGCGACTACCACTGCCAGTAATTCTACCGCTACCTTAATTTTTGGTTGTGAATGATACTTTACAGCGAATGGACTATACTTTTCTTCTTAAAATTGGATTCCAAGATCAATTTTGACAATTAAACTTTTGAATTTAATAATGATGGTACATACGTTTCTCTGTTCATTTATTTTTTTTTTAACACACTGTATTAGCATCCCTCATTTGGCCCACAGTTTTTTAGTTTTAAGTCTACATTTAAATTAGTCGAAAGAATTTTGTAGAAATTTCTAACCATTTGTGTAAATTTCAAAATTTGTTGAAACTGTAAACCGGCCGAATAATTACGAGTTTGGGCTCGTACATTCTCGGTAGCCTTGTAGTGTAATTAGTCCCATTTCCCTGAACTTAATGTTCTCCTGGGAAAATATAATTTCAATTTTGAGAGGATCGCACGTGCTGCTGCTGCTAAGCTATGCAGAGTCGACTGTCGAGTGCGCAAGACTCGCGACTACATTTCAAAGGATTTGGGGGATTGCGAAAGATTAGAAGGTCCTGGAGATATTTCACGGCTTCGCGCGTTGAGTAGCTGAGTTACTGAGCACCGTGAGTAACAACCCATGCCCGCATTGCGAATTTATATCCCACATACATGTTTTATACGCAAGAAGTCGTCAACGAAGAACAAGAAACGAAAAGGAAACGTTCACACCTAAGCAAATCAAAAGTTCGAATTCGAAGAGCTGAAACTATTTCAGAGGCTATACAGGCTGATTCATCGGTCTGTCCTCTCTTTATAACTCTTTTATTTTAAGTCAGATAAAAAAACTCTTCAAATATAATTTATATGATATAGTATTATCTATCTACGTACCATATCCATTTGTATACAGCGTGCTCCATTTAAGCGCAACAATATGTAACTTTATATTTCATAATGGAACACCCTATATTTATTTATTTATTTTGATAGTAATATAGATTCACTTTAAAAAAGTATTAAGTAATAAGGGGCCTAAAATTATAAATTAAGAAGTTATTTACCTTTATTCGTTGAATGATATGTTTCTATCATGTTATTATTAACAAAGTAAGCTATGGATAATTTGATCAATTGTTTCGAATTTAAAAAAAAAACAAGTTGTCCAAATACTCTTAGTTTATCATTATTGATGTTGATGTGAAGATGAATAATACAAATTTTAGTAAAGATGAGATGGTTAATATAATATTTATAATGGAAAAATCTATTGAAGTGGAAGGACAAGTTTTCGAGCATTTATTATAATTTTGCATTATTTAGTCTGTTACTAAATTTTAATAGCTTCTTTGGAATTAGTGTAATGTTTAAAATAAGTATTAATAAAAAGGATCAAAATTTTGTATTATATTATGGTTTTTTCCACTCTAAACTACTATTTTTTATGAACGTAAATAACTTCTTAATTTATAATTTCAGACTCCTTATTACTTAATACTTTTTTAAAAGAAATCTAATTTACTATCAAAATAAATAAATAAATACAGGGTGTTCCATTAAGAAATATAAAGTTACATATTGTTACGCTTAAACGGAGTAACCTGTATACAAATGTATATGGTACGTAGATAGACAATAATATATCATATAAATTATATTTGAAGAGTTTTTCTATCTGACTTAAAATAAAAGAGTTATAAAGAGAGGACAGATCGATGAATCACCCTGTACACTACAAATTATTTTTGTCCAGTAATACAAGAATAATTAGAGCAGGCATAAAAATAGGATTTTTAAAGATAAAACCGGCTCAGTGAATTTTACTGTACTCTTTTTTACCTTCCGCTACCCTTGGTAAGGGAGGGATCGTGCTAAAAATCGCATATCGAGATTTTAGTAAATGAGCACGTTTTAAGGTCCATAGAATTCAATTTTAACATTTTCAGGATGATGTCTGTGTGAATGTATGTGTGGATCCTTCACTCTATTGGCTGTGTTACACTGAACGATAAATCGACCAATTTGTTGATCGACTGCGACTTTCAATTTATAGGTACGTGTAAAACAGAAAAAATCGATCGATTTATTTACAAAAATAAATTGATCAATAAATTGATGAAATAGAACGAGTTCTATTTTCATCGATTTTCCGTCGATTTTTTAGGGAATTTTTGGTTACTTTTCTAGTGTCAACTCTATAGTATTTGACATTTCAAACTATAGTTAATGTGTGCTTGATTCCAAGATTGTAATTATGTATATTCACTAGTTTTACTCATTTTTAACAAGTACACTACAAGAAAGTCTACACTCCAAAAAACTACAAACTACAAGAAAACTGAAGCGCTGTTAGGTTAAACTCTAACATCGCGTTTTCATCAACACTGCTAAATTTTTATTCAGGATTAGTAATGGGACAGTTACTTTCAAAGTCCGTTTGTTTGAACCCAAAATACTAATGACCACAAACACTTGATACCATATTTAATTTTTAATGTCAAAATGACAGGAACTTCATTAGACAGGCAAAGCAATCGTGAATTAAATATTCCATTTTTTACCTCCCGCTACTCTTGGTAAGGGAGGTATAGGGATCGTACTAAAAATCGCATATCGAGATGTTGGTAAATGACTACGTTTTAAGGCCCCTAGAATCCAATTTTAACATTATCACGATGATGTCTGGGTGTGTGTGTGGATCTTCCGCTTTAACTCAAATACTATTATTCAGAAAATTTTGAAATCTTGTATTTCGACCTTTTTCTAATATGCAAGAAACCCATTAGATTTTGGTGCAAATCGAATAACCGGAAATGGCACTTTACTTGAAGCTCAAAATAGTTTTTCTTCGAAAAGTAACTTTAAAATGTCATATGTCGACAATTATGTTATTATAAAAATTAAATAAAATAAATAAATAAATATATCATCACGGCTTATTACCCATTGCTGGGTGTGCCAATCTGCTTGTACACAGATTCGGTAATGATGAAATATTTGCACCGTGAGGGCGCTTACCAGGCGTCATCTCACGGGCACTCATTGCTGGCGTGGAGAGTGCACCACAGGGGTCAATTTTGTGCCATTTAAAATTGGAAATATTTGGCGTCGGTCGGGATCGAACCCGGTTCCCCAGATTCGCGACCTGACACTACAGGTTTGCATTAATACTTTTTCTATATATTTTAAGGATAAATTTATAAAATTATCTATAATTTAAATCCCGGAGGCTACGCTTTAATCAAACACAACTCCTTGGTTACACAGTTCATATCTCGAATATATGTAACTGACAGATAAATGTAACTCTCAAAGAACTAATTTCAAATATATAATTGTAACGTTTTAAAAAGAAAATAGTAAATAGAACCATAGTTATATGGAATGGAACTTAATTCAGTTTCCAACATAAGTAAATATGTAAGTATGTATATTTAAGCGCCCACACGGTGCAAATATTTCATCATTACTGATATCTGTGTACAAAGCAGAATGGCACACCCAGCAATGGGTAATAAGCCGTGATAATATATTTATATTATTTATTTAATAAAAATTAAATGGCGAGAGGGATTGTGTTGGCCGCATCAGATTTTTAAAAGAGGAAGCCAGACGCTGTTGTAAATTGTATTTCGGGTTGCAAACAAACGGACATTGAAAGTAACTCTCCCGTGACTAACCACGTATATTATCAGAAAAAAATATTTAAAAAAACCCATTAGCGGCATTTGTAATCAACATTAACAGTACAGTATGTAAAGCTTTAAAGAAAGGTATTTTCGGAATTATCATTGAAATTTTATTTTAATTTTAAATCACTCGTTTCCAAAATTACAAAATATTGAAATTGATTCTCTTATTAAGCCACAGATTTAATTGTATTAACAACTAAATAATTCCTGCTCTATCAAAGAAAAAACTCCACTTCACAAAATCCAAGTTTGCAGAAAATTTCCGAACACCTTCCACTATCTCTGTCATTGTGAATGTGTATCTCTTTCTATAGGAGAGTATTAGGCTATCTGGTTGGTCGTTAGAGCGGAGGGTTAGCAGGAAATAGAAGTGGCAGTTCCGGTTTGGCGTTGATATCATAGGCTATTAGAGGATTAGCGCTCCACGTCAGCTCCTGGCGCCGCGACGGCAAAAACGGACCAGCCACTCATCCAAGAAAAACTTACCAACACACCGGGGTAGATAAACGCTCAATAGAACGGTTGTTGCTTACCTGTAACAAAAGGGAACACAAATAAATACATTGGAGATATTATCAATTAGTAAATACAGGTTTGGAAATATTAATTGGTAAATCGGGTGTTATACCATATACTTAGTTTACATGCAGTTTTAAAACTGTTTTCAAAACGTTTTGATAACGCCATATTAGCAAACTAGAAGTCGATTAATAATGAGCCTGTTTCACATTTTTCAAAAAGTATTTTAAATGAAAGTATATGCAATATTTTTCTTATTAATAATTATTTTTTTAATAATTTGTTGTTATTTTCGTAAATAATTAAATTAAAAGTTTGGCGCCAAAAATAGTTATGAAAAACAAACCCCCACTCCTGTGTCGTAGAAGCACATACATTACGTCATTCAGAGCCTATAGAAAAACAGTTTTTCCATCACCTTCGTTTATTTTTGTTATTTAGATAAATAAACGTAGGCGTTAGTTTGTCACATATTAATAACAAACTTCTAATTTGACATTTGACGTTGACATTTTCCATTATAAATGAGTAATAAAGTAAGTCACAATATTCTTTTCTTCACATCTTTTGGCTTATTTATAAATTCAATAGTAGGCTTGCTCCTAGCAGCAATTTTGCAAGAACGCACAATACGATACTGTAAATTATGTATTTTATATTGGATTTTTTATTATCTAACATGAACCAAACTAAAAAATTTACACTTGTTTGACAACTTTGACAATATACTTATAACACTTGTAACAAAATACAAAGAATTGACACTATAAAGGGACCAATTGGAGCCGATGAAGATCTATGTGTTGTGACGTCACATTCTGTTTCAGATCACGTGACTTTTTCAAAATATTATCCAAAGTTCAAAAACTAATTGTAAAATATCTAATGGATATTTGGTGATATTTTCAAATTAGAGGCTATTTAAATAATCATATCTTTTTAAATTTAATACTTAGAAGGCATATAAAAATTCTTGCAACAGCCCTATTAGGATGACGTATCAGATCTTTGCAATTTGATTCGTTACCTAATTTTAAAAGTGAGTCTTTCGCCGGCCGCTGTGAAACCATTAATGGAAAAGCACTAGCGCCACCGCCGCCATATAGTTTGCATCACAAAATTGTCAAACAATGGTCAAACTGTTTCAAATTCTATAATTCATTAGGCAAAAATGCTGTTCTTTCAGAAAAAACAAATGGTATAGGAACCCATTGGTTAATTCTTATAACAACAATACAATTTTCATTTATTATTTAATTAATTTAAGTAATCTTTCAGTAACCAATACTTAAAATTATCAGAAATAGTTGATGCTGAAAAATTATTTACTATTAAATGTTTTACCTTCCTGTAGAAGGTAAAATACATTAGCTCCAAAGTAAAGTTACTATGGGCAGAGCTGTGAAAATGATAGTAGGCTTCCTGAAACATTCCTGAAATTGTTTCCAGCACAAATTATTTTAATTTCACGCCTTCTGCGCAGGAGTTTATCAGGAAAGTTTATAGAAGGTTTAGTATACGAGACGCAAGGGGTACGGCCTATTCGCGACATCTGTAGATATAAGCGACAAAATTTATTTAAAAAAAGACCATTGAAAATTTAGCAAAAAAATGCATAAGGATTATGATAGATGAAGTTAAAACTGTTGTTTGCATCGCTTCCAACATTCAGTATAATTTGTAACTAATGGTTAATAATATGACACTTTAACTAGAGGTACTAGAATCGGGTTTAACTGTCCTTAATACTTAAATAACTATTTAGATTGATTATAATTTTTAATGAGAAGAGTTGCTGGATTTCATTATTTTATATTTTTATATTTACCTTCGACGACAGTGTTAAATATTACGTTTAACATTTTCATTTTATCTACACGACTTCCCCATGTTGGATTTAAATATTTATTATATTGAACAATTTATGGATTTTCATACTAAATCAACTTTCATCTAAGTCTCTTTTTATGAAACTAAACTGTACACATTGTTTCTGTTCGTAATTGTTAAATTATTGTATAGCTCCTGTAAAAGACCCATGGGGGGTCGAAACGGTCGAGATTGAATAAATTGTAACACGAGGGGGGATGCGGAAGATGATGACGAGGATGGGATGATGATACTAATACTGCTTACTCCAACGATGACACACTTTACACTTACTGGTGATGAGGAAGAATACACATACACTTACACTTCCCACTTGATGAACACTACGGACATGGACAAATTCTTGGGATTTACTGATTAAACTAACTTTTTATTTACATGATTATTATAACTTATTATTAACTATTAATTAAACTAAACATTAATAACACAATGAAACTAAAGATTAAACAAATTACATTGTTACACAGTGGGCTGGCAATGAGCCAACACCCAAAACCAAAACACTCTCTAAAAAACAAAGCGCTATCTTCAGGACAGGATTATCTTAGGGGTACAGGGTGCATAGGCTAGGGCATTCAAAGTCACACACGTATACATAATAATTTCTAGACTTAATGATCAACATATCATAATACGGTAAGAAACTGAATTTTGACATTATAAAATAGATAAATAGAGTTGAAATATGATTATCGAAACTATAATTTAGAAAATTTTATAAAAAGTTATTTATCTATTATTGCTCTTACCCTCGGCTTACCACAAAATAAAGTGGTTGAAATCCAGAAACTCTTCTCATTTCATTACCAATACAGCCAAGAAACCAACCTTTTTCTTATAATTTTTAACTCCAACCTAACTTCTAAATAACTATTGTGAAAATATTGAATGTTATAATAAATTAAATTGAAATGGTTAGTGTTACCAATACTGAACAAAGATGGACTTCACTGGGACTTAAACCCAAGACCTCCCTGAGCTGAAAAAAAGAACTGATAATCGACAATGCGCTGAAAAAATCTGATGTGGCCAGCACATTACCTTCCGTCAGGTCTATGTATTTTGTATAAATGTCATACAAAAACTTCCTTGCAAAAGATTTAAATACTTGTACATTACCTTAAGGCAGGTGTATGTATTTTATACAAATTCCATACAGACAGCAAAAGGTCCTATATTTCCAGTAAAATTATAACACAACCCTACTGACAACTGCACTTGACACTGACATCTTTCAATTAGAATTTTCTTAATGTAGTAGCTGGCTAATAAATGATATTTAATTTCTTTATAATTTTTTAACTCTATATCCATTTAATATGAAGTATAAAATGCATTCAAATCGTATAGAGAATAAAATATTCTTTAATATTTATAATAACATTAAATGTGAAAAAATAATATTTAATATAGTTTTTTCAAGAAAAACTGTTAAAATCTTCAAATGAGGGTACTTCCGGTTGATCAATTCTAACCAACATCTAATCAGCTCTTCACATGGATGTAACGAAGAGGACTACGAAAGAATTATATTTTTTGGAATTGTAGTATTAGAGTTATCGCATTAGAAAATTTTGTCACACACAGACACACACACATACATACACACAAACACACACAGACATACAGACATCATCGTAAAAATAGTAAAATCGTATTCTAGGGACCCTAAAACGTGCTTATTCATCAAAAACTCACAACCGATTTTTTTGACCAAAGACAATATACCTTCCTTACTTAAAGGTGACGGAAGGTAAAAAATAACTGATAAATAAGAACGTTTTCAATTTTGTCTTTATAAGGTATATAATTTTGATAATTACAAAAGGTCGAGTCACAAGCGCGATCAATAATAATAAACCGATTAAGGAGGTGTTTTATTCAAATCAGGTAAAAGTGATTAAACATTATCATAACTTTATCCGGGGAAAAGCAATAAATGATTAAATAAGAATACATTTTATACCCTGTAATAAAAGCCGATCCCTTTTAGAAGATACCCATAGCGTGTTTTATTCTCGCAATTAAGCCTCCAGGACTCCACTCCGCTGGAATTTTATTTAGAAGGACAATCCGGAGAAATTAAAAGCATTTAACGTTTTCTTGCACTGGTGCTTTATTATCCTGCTCCTGCAACAGGTTGCCTGAGAGCAGCAGGACTCCGCCTTGCAGATGACAAAAAGCAGAGCTTGTTGCCATGCCAACCCACACACACACATTCACCCACGCACACACAAGAGCATATCTCTTCATCAAAGATGCTTTTTACGCGAATGACGCGAAAAGTACATTTCATTAAAAACCCTGTAGTGCAGACTATGAGGGTTTTTGTTCTCAACATCAAGGGAAAAAGTGTTTAAATTGAGTTTCACTGCTTCTTTCTTCATCTAGCCAACAAAACAAATCATTTATACATGCAATACGACGTACATACTACCCACAACTGTATTATTAATACGAAAAACATGACTTTATGGCTCTGTATTCTAATGAAATAATGAATAAATATAATACATATTATGATTCTGCAGATTTCAAATGAAACATTTTAATAATGCAAAATAGAAAAATAAGAAGTCATTGGAACGTTAACGATGAATGTTAAATTTGTCTCGACAAAAATTTGACTTTTAAATCGTAACTTAAGCTGTAGTTAGAACACGGTGCACGACCATAGACCGCTACAGAATTGGCATCATAACATCCTCCCATGTCTCGTATGTGGCAGACGGAATCTATAGGTTAAAAATTAATAATAAATGGAGTCTAAGGTTAAATATAACTAAAACTATTATGATTACCCCTTAACCTTAAAATTAATTTTAATAAAAATTATTTACCCGTAACTTACAAATCAAATAATACCATTAAATCGTTATTAGGTAACCTTAAAGATAAAATACGATAGATACTAACAATGGCTACGTTTATACCGTGCGTACTATTCTGATACGCAGACCAAGTGTATACCAAAATTTATCTTAGTATGGTATGTTTACACCGGTATTTAAATAAACATATTAAATATTTTGGTTCGTTATACGCGCTTGCGCAGATTTAACTGTCAGAGTCACCCTAACCTAAAATAACTTAATAAGGAAAAATAGTTGTGAATATATGTAATTTATATCGCCACACTATTAAAATTGTAAATATTACTAAACTTCCACAATTTCCCTAAATGTTAATACACAATTTAATTGAATTAAAAGTAGTTATAGAAGGCAGAAAAATCGCATTGGTACGCTTGCTGTTTACACCGTACAAGAATAAGGTCTAGTACATCCCCCTTTGAACGTATCAAAAATGTGTACAAATTAAGTACTAAAGGTTTGGTACATAGTGTTTACACCATTCGTCGCCATCTTGTTACGTCACTTGGTATGCGGACTAAATGTTTAGTACGCGTGGTGTAAACGTACTCTATAAATCCGGTATTTATAAAATTAGTTGTAATGATTGTAATAAAGTTCACATCGGTCAAACTAAAAGACCAATTGACACTAGGTTTAAATCTAGCGTAGCTCAACATATGTTCATTAATATTCACAAAGTTAACAATTCTAATATTAAACTTTTAAAACATATTAATAATGATAGATATTTAGATGCATACGAGAGTTTAATAATAAATAAATACAAAAATAATTTGATGAACGTAGATCTCGGTCCCAAACCAAACTCAAAACTTTTCGATTTAATACAAAGTTAAATTTTATTGGACGATTTAAAATTTAATGAGTCATTATTATTGGACGAAATTTATCTTAGTTTATAAGTAATCATTCATCTGTGACTCCCGTCCCTATATAATCCCAGTTCTCTCCCTTGTTTTCCAGAGTTGTTTGGACCTCTGGCATGGTTGACATGTTGAGTAATCTTGACTACTCTGTTTAACTTTCCCTTGTTGTACTCCAGGTGATGAGAACTTAGTTCTCGAAATACGTATTGTTTTTATTAAAATTATCCGTTGACGGCACTGTAAGCGCGCCTGTCATGGCCGCCAGTAGGACATGTGAAATTTGTTTACATTCTGAGAGAGGGTTTTCTGACCGAAAATATTATTATCGGTTCATCTCCACACGATTTTTTAGTTTTTTCAGTCAAATCCATCATCAAGAAACATAGTGGAAGGGCAACAATTGGTGAATTCGGGTTTAAATACTATTTGTGGCGTAACTTGACATGTTGTATTTCTGAATTGGAACTGCAATCTACGGGGACAAATATTAGTAAAATCAGTGAATATACAAATTTTATTTATCAATACTGTCAATAGTTGTATTAAAACAACATACCTGCAAAATTTTAAAGTTTTGCAATATATTTAAATTTCTTTTCCATACATTCAGTTGATCAATTTTATTTTCTTTGCCAAAAATTATAGAATATATCTTCAATTTTTGTTGTACTCGTACACCTTTCAACCCAGCAATTTTTGATGTATCTTATGTTTATTTTTTTTAATTCGCTTATTTTTCACATATTTTCAAATGAAATTATAAAATCAAAGCGTGAAAACATGTTTTTATGTTAAACGGAACGATGATTTTTGACGTTTACAAATTTGACGTCTTAGTGGCCGCTATTAATTTAGTTCCCTAAAATTCTGCCCATGTCGGATTCTGCGGATTCCAATATTCGATAATAGTAATTTATGTATCAAGGCATTCAAATTCTACTTTTAATGACGAATGTGGAATTTAAACCCAAGGTCCGTAGGGCCGAGGAGAACAGACAATATGAGTGATAACAACGAACTTCAGTGCCGAGGAACATATTCAATTTTATTTGAAATCGAAAAATTGTGACAATAAAAGGAATATTTTTGTTTATAGGTTATGTTTACATATCTGTCAGTCTGACACTTATTTCATTTTAATCCGTAATCAGAATATACTCGAAGTTACGAAACACTCGAGGGGTGAGAATCATCGGCACAGATTCCACAGTTTTTATAATAGCTGATTCATTAAATAAATATAAATAAATTTTCTTGAAGGGACCTACGTAATTACAACTGTTGAAAAACCTTAAAAATAAGCAATAAAAATGAAATTTGAAAATACTTGACTCTGTAAAGAGATTAAACAACTCTTCAAATATTTACTGTTTCAATATTTACCCCTAAGATAAGACGAAATAATATTTACGAAATGAAATCACAATTTAATTTAAATTTCTTTTCTTCCATAACAAAAAAATATTTAACATTTCCCGGTGTACATCCCGGAACTGCTCAATTACATTAGTCCGGAGCGGACAAATTCCGGTAAGACGTATTGCGGCTCCGACCCGGCGCCAGTCCGGAGTTCCCGGAACGACGCGCAGCGCCCGGAAAGCGACGGAAGGCGTAAAACTTGCGACAAGACAGGCTTATATTTATAAATATACCGCCTTTTGCACACAGAGTAAAATATTATACCAGAGATATATTATGAAGAATACTGTCATTATAATCTTTATACACATAGAATATAAATGTGTTTCAAATTCAGGAAACACCAAAATTTGACTATCAGTCTAAAATTGTCAAGTACGAAGGGGTACGAAAAAAATACGAGAATTACTTTTTGGTGTATGTTAAGGCGTTTGTTCTGACATCTCCCGCTGGGTACCGTTACAAGACACCTTTTAGTATCTGTTGCCCAAGCGTCGTCCATCGAGAAACATTTGAGAGGTCAGTGATTTTTTTTTCGTTAGACATTATAGTTTTGTTTCCTGTTAGGGAAATCAAAAGCGGAAACTATCGCAAAGCTTCGCGAAGCTTTACGAGTGGTTTTCTCGCATTAAAAGTAGTCGAAATATCAACTGAAAGTGACCTTCAACTGAGACGTCTCTCGATTTCCAGAACGTCTGAAAGCACTGAAAAAACAGTGATGCGATCGTATGTGTGGATCCTCCACTCTAACTTAAATACTATCATTCAGAAAATTTTGAAACCTTGTATTTCGACCTTTTTCTATTATGGTAAGAGCCCATTAGATTTTGGTGTAAATCGGATAAACGGAAATGGCACTTTACTTGAAGCTCAAAATATTTTTTTTTCGAAAAATATCTTTAAATCTTATTTTTTCGAGATTAATGTTATCATAAAAATTAAAGATTATTAAATTTTCTACAGATTTGCATTAATACCTTTTCTACAAATTTATGGATAAATTTATAACATTATGTATAATTTAAATCCCGGAGCCCACGCTTTAAACAAACAATACTCCTTGGTTACGCAGTTATTCAAATCAAATGTATGTAACTCACAGATAAATATCGCTGCCAAAGAACTAATCATTTAAAATTAATAATAGTAACATTTTAAAAAGGAAAAAGTAAATAGAACAATAGGAAAGGAAATCAATACAGTTTCCAGCACAAGTAAATATGTTAACGATTCACAAAAAAGTTTAAGCTAATCCTCATTTTTGGATTAGTGAATTATATTCTATCCCGGTATTTAAAATTTAATCTTCATTTTATTTATTAAAAAAGGTAGTTACTTTGATTAGATTAGACTATATTTTAAAAATAAACTGCCAAAATTAGAGTAATATTTGCGAATCCAAAAATAAGGAATAGCTTAATATTTTTTGTGACTCGGTCTGTATATGGCGGGAGGTATTGTGTTAGCCACACCAAATTTTTTTAGATAACATTTTTGACAATATCTCGTGTCAAATTGACCACTAGATCCCTCCCCCTTCTCGTACGTACATATAATAAACTAAACTCGGTATTGTGGATAAATGTTTTATATTTTTATTTTACATGTCCAACTTGCCATATATTACCATGCACAGCAGTGCAACAAATTTTAATTGAAGTGCATGTATTTGTAAACATTTTATATGAACGCAACGTATTTACATTTGAAATGAACTGACCACTCATAAATCAAATGCTGAAATTAAAATCCACCTGCAAGTTATATTAATATTTATTATCCCAATCATATCAGGATAAAAAGCCAAAAAATTCACCCGGGTAAATCTGTGTGGCGTCGCTTTACAAACTTACGCTTTTAGTTCCTGCTGCGACCGCGAGAGGCGTCGAGACGCCTGATCGAGCACGCGGCAGGAAGGAGAGACGCCGAGGAAGCGAAGAGGGATACCGGGAGAGAAGAGAATGTGGAAAGTTCCTCAGATGTAATTAAAGTTAGAGTTTTTGATCGGTGACTTGGGTTGCGTGAGATTCCTGCATATGAATTTAATTGGGGCAGCAGAATATATTACGAAACGATTTTACATTGTACGAGTATATACATACATGATGATGATGAGTTCTTATTGAGCTCTGTTAAGGTGGATTTATGTAGCCTACTTTTTATTTTACTTTTTCTTTTACTTTAGAAAAATTAAATGTGTGTAATATACGTACTGCTTTATGTGCACACTTTTAATTTTACTTTAAGACCTTAAGTTGACCAACATTCAACTTAAGACCGTTAAAGTAAAAGAATATCACAACTGCGCATGAGATCCACGCGAGGCGAAACGAGACGAGAAATATAAAATATCGATCTCGTCTCGTTTTCGGATCTGCAATTTCGACCTCGTTCTCGCTCATTTTTTTTGGGTTTCGTCTCGTTCTCGCGCGAGAGTCTTGCGAGAGTCTCGCTGTAAAAATAAGCGCTTGCGCACTACGTATTTACCTCGGTACTTACGTATCAGATGAACTACAAAAAACAAGATCACATCAATCGTTCCGTCTTCCGTGTATTTACAGTCGTATAACTATAATAAAGAGACGAAACACTAAATTCTAGCCACTAAATTATTTCAATACGAACATCTGTTAATACATTCTGTCATCAGTAAAACTAATTAAACATTAAAATAATTCTTTTTTGAAACTAAAAGTTTCTACACTTTATCATTAACTATATGCCATTATTTAAGTAAAATTCATAAAAAGCGTTCCACTGGGTACCCGTTGGCAACCACTCACTCTGCTTCACTCCGTGTTGGTTCCTATCGACGCTTAATATAAGATACTTTACTTTTCAGGGACGACAAAATTTTTATTAACCGTAGTTTTAACTGGGATGAATTAAGAGCTGATATGTTGGAGATAACCCAGTTCCATTAGAGGCAAAACCGATTTAGTATTTATTTTGCATTTCCTCGCTCTGTGATCGATATCATTCGACTCTAGATACTCACAAAAATATAGTCAATTTATATAATTTTCACATTCGCGTGTTCTATGCACGAATTACCGTTGACTCCACTCCCTGCACGGTGCATTTTTCATTGAATTTATGAATTAAAGCTATAATGTTACAAATACTTTTTTATTGCGAGACTCTCGCGAGAATCTCGCGAGATTTCTCGCTTCTCGCAGTTGTTATATCGATCTCGCCTCGAATTTTAAATTGCAATCTCGCTCTCGGTCTCGTCTCGCATAATGCAACGAGACGAGACGAGAAGCGAGAGAACTCTCGCCTCGTCGTGCATCACTAGATCCATTTCACAAACGTCAGCGTGTTGTGTATTTGTTTTTGTGTGTAGGTTTTAGGTTATGCAAACGAAAAATCAGTAAAGAACAAGATTTTATATTATAAGATTTAATTCAAAATTATCCCCACTTATATGATAAAACAGATATTTTTTCAAGGATAAAGTGGCCAAAAAGAATGTTTGGAAAAGTATAGCGTCTGTATTAAATGAAACTGGTTAGTATATTTACTTACTATGTAATAATATTTTTGTATGCACAAATTATTACATTCTTATCCATTTTAACAGGATATATTTATCTATTTACATTTGCGACTATATGCCAGAAAAATCACATCTGCGCATGTGTATTGAATGCTTTAAAGTAGCTGCATAAAGTACCAAACTTAAAGTAAAAGTAAAAGCGAAAAGAAAAACAAAAGTAAAATAAAAAGTAGACTGCATCCACCTTTAGTTGAATTTTTAATCTAGAAATTTGGTTGTTAGATACTTTAAATTGAACTTCATACTTTGATGTGTTTATTCTTTTAAAAGTTACATCAGTGGATATTTGTCGAACAATGACAACCACCCAAGAAAAGGCCGCATGCGTTTTATGTTTACATAAACTGAAATCCATGGTTCTGGATTTAGATTAGAGTATCAAGGAGACAGCTTTTTTGGTGTGACAACTCGAGTGCAGTGTAAAAATAAACAAATAACTTTATTATAAACTCCATTTTCTATTTTAGTTCTTTAATATGTACAACCAAAATAGAAATTCTTAAACATGAAATATTTTTAAATATTTTTGTTAAAAGGACCAAAATAGAAAAAATCGTATAAAATACACGTTTTAAAGGACATTTCAGCGTCCCCAAGCCACTCATTTCTTAGATAGATTTGTGCGACAAAAATGTTTTATGAAACTTGTATTTTAATGTATTATTAAATTATAGTTTCTATAACAATATTTCAACTATGTTTATCTTTGTAGGTCAAAATTCTGTTTAGAAATAATTACCATTTTTTTCTATTACTGTCTCTGTTTTCATCTAGGCTTCAGATTTTCTAGATATTTAGAGTATTGACATCGTGAAAGAGTTCGCCATAGCTCGGTTGGTTAGAGCGTTACTCCAGCAAAGTAAAGGTCACGGGTTCAAATCCCTGTGGCTATAAATTATTGCAGCCTAATTGTAGGGTTGATATTTGGTTATGTCATACGATACCCTGCGCCCCTCATATATCCTCTCATGATGTTAACCTTTCAGCTCCTTTTAGTCGGGGTTTGATATTCATGTCAAAAAGACAAGTAGTTTCTGTTTGATAATCATGTCGAAAAGTAATGTAGAATAGGGTGTTTAGTTTCACAATCTCATTCCGTAGCAGTTTAGTTGCCTTGTTTGATTATGTTTAGTTTTATCGTTAAATGTAAATAAAAATATATAAATATCAGAGAATGTCAGTCGCCATATATGTATACAGGGTGTAAGTGAAATAAGTGCATTAAATTTAACCAGTAATGTAACTCGTCGAGAGCAACAATTTTACTTAATAATTTTTTTTCTAAATCTTCTAGTTTTTGAGTTAAAATTCTTTAAAGATTTGTTTGTTGGCGGGTAACGGCCACTGGAAAGATCTCTGCTGTCTGAATCAAAGTTCGATGTACACAGCACAAAAATTGTCGGGTGGTCGTTGCATACTTGCAGACACAGTAATCAATCATCGATCAATGGAAAACATTTATTATTAATAAATTCGTAATATTACAATTTATAAAATAAGAAATTAAAATTAGGATAACAAAATTATAAAATTATGTATTGAAACAGGTTTCTGAACTAGTGTGAATAGAGTAAGATCGTGGGAAGACTGGGAAGAGCGTAATAGTTATGAGGTTATGAGATGAATTTTCGTGTGTCAACTCGGCAAAACATAATACACCCGTGGCCAAAAAAAAAAACCGGACACCAAAAAAATAATAAATTGTATTGACTTGTAATGTAATAAATATGGGTTTATTTATGATTTTTTTGTTATGGAATGAAGCAGTGATATCTAAAGTAAGATTAAAAATTGAAAAATATGTAACAATCACTTTATTTATAAAGAAATATGGAAAAAAAGTAAATTCGGGCAAAAATGTTGAAAATCAAAAAATCAATATTTCTAACAAATGGATCAATTCTTGTTGCTTAGTGACTCTTAGCATGTTGTTTGTTGTATTGTCAGATCTCGTATTGCTGATTGTGATATTTTTTCTAAAATGCGACCTGAAATTATTGCTCAAGCAGTAGCTTTAAACAGAGATGGTCGTAGTATACGTTATATCGCCGAAGCTTTGAATGTACCAAAAAGTACTATCCAAGATGCAATCTAACGTTATCGTCAAACTGGGCAGTACACCAGAAGACTGGGATCAGGAAGATCACGCATCACAAACCCCCGAGAAGATCGTTTATTAACGTTATGTGTACTACACGATCGAGGTATACCATCAACTATTGTTTCTAGTGTAATGGCTGATGCTTATGGAACTGATATTTCTGCACGAACCGTTCGCCGAAGGTTGCGGGAAAACGGTTTGAGCTCCAGGAGGCCTGCTGCTTGCCCAGCTTTGCTCGCAGCACATCGTAGAGAGCGTCTACGTTTTGCGCGTGAACATAGGGATTGGAAAATGGAACAATGGAGCTCCGTTTTGTTCACTGATGAATCCCGTTTCTGTCTACGATCACCAGATGGACGAGAACGCGTGTGGAGAAGGCCAGGCGAACGATTTTTGGAAAGCTGCATATCCCCAAGAACACCATTTGGTGGTGGCAGTATAATGGTATGGGCTGGGATTTCTTTGACTGCACATACAGAGCTGGTTCTGGTGGAAAATGGTGCTTTGACGGCTGATCGGTATATAACCGAATGTTTAATGGATCATGTGTTACCATTTGCTCCATTTGTTGGCGTAAACTTTCTTTTAATGCATGATAATGCGCGTCCACACGTTGCACAGATAGTCGTCCAATATTTACACGAAGTCGACATTCGGCGACTATGGTGGCCAGCACGTAGCCCTGATTTAAATCCGATTGAAAACATCTGGGATATGTTAGGGAGACGTGTTCGGCGCCGGCAACCAATACCAGAAACGATTGACCAGCTAAGAATAGCTCTTCGGGAAGAATGGGATAACATTCGCCAAGAAGAGATCGTCAATTGTTTAGAAAGTTTACCACGCCGTATGTTAGAAGTTATTAGAGTCCGGGGAGGCAACACACATTATTAATATTCCTAATAAAGTAATAACAATGCTTCAAACATTTTAAATAAGCACAATTTTTTTGTTCATTTTGTTCATTTCTAGGTTTTTAAATTTTATTTTAATAAATATTGTCTTCCCTACACTGTTTTTATTTTCTAATCTTACTATAGATATCAATAGATCATTGCACAACAAAAAATATATAAATAAACCCATATTTACTTTATTAGAGGTCGAAAAAGATTTTTTTTTTTGGTGTCCGGTTTTTTTTTGGCCACGAGTGTAGTTTAAATTTGTTATTCAAAAAATGTAAGTACATACTTCTGTCCATTTAAACGAGGTGGGATTATATGAGTACCAACGACTCGTCAATTTATTCCCGCCCAAACAATTAATGATATTTTTTGTTGAAAATTGTGTTTCCTTCTTACAATATGAGGATTTTTGTGACCAGATAAGAGTATTGTGCATTATTAAAGACACTTTCTCTAATATATCCAGCCCTATCAGTGAACAATACAACCCATTCGCAAAATTGAAATGCTAGAAACAAAGAAATTTTTGCACATGGTTTAGAAGTAACTGTTGCTCTTATAAAATATTCTAAATTATGATATGTAACATATCAAACTGTAATAATCTCGAAGATATTGTATGTGGCACAACATAAATTTACGAATATTACGAAGAGGATGATTTTCGTGTAACTGTAATGTCAATTTGAAATGAGATATTCTCAAAAATGATATCTAAAGAAATCAAAGCTTTTCTTCTTGAATCTTATTTTAGAAATGGAAACATATTAGAAACGGCGAATGTCAATATACTGTATCCTTCTTTATTGTCTTTCTCCTTAAAATTACATTTTAAGATCAATTTTGATAACTTTACTTTTGAATTGAATAATGATCAGACATACGTTTCACTATAACCTGTGCAACTGGCTACTAATGAAATAGTTGAATTAATTTGTCAATCATGAATCCAAAAGAAATTGATTATTCGTCGTAGCCTATTAGAGCTCCCAAAATCAACTCAACATGATGTCTTTTTTTATTTATCAGAAGAAAATCTTTTTGGTTGCACACCAGAATTTTCCACGTCCCCGTTGATGACGTCCCAGCCCGATCCTGGTCGTCCCGGTCATTCCCGGGTCGAGCAATCAGACTATAGACAGGTAAACGGGTCTCGCTGGACGTCCTGCACGTAGCTAAGTCATGACTCCCTCGGGGATGCCGCACACAGGGCAAACATCACATCACACGGAACTAAAACGCAAACGCACACCAGCCTCAACTGATTTATCTAACGGGAACTGGGACACCAATAGGATTAAATCAGATGTACTAGGATAGAGCAGACAGATCAATGATTTACAAAAAAGAAACTACTGGGACTATTTTATATAAATGGCCGGTTGCACATACGTAACTTAAATTTTAAGCCTTAACAATATTACATCGAAATGAAATGCAAATTGTGATAAGACGACGGTAAGGGCAATAACAAATAATTAACTTTTTATAAACTTTTCTAAATTATAGTTCAGGATTAATATTTCAACTTATTTTTATTTGTCAAAATTATGATTAGAAATAATATATATATATATATATATATATATATATATATATATATATATATATATATATATATATATATATATATATATATATATATATGTATATATATATATATATATATATATATATATATATATATATAAACTATTATTCACGAAAGATGGCTATTCAAGGTCATTTCTGAGCCGTCTGCTTTTTGCAAAATGCACAAACATAGACTTAACTATAAACCAAGGAATAATAATTTCATTTAAACGGCAACGCCACTGGGTAAATACTAGCACAGAGGGCAGTATAGTAGATAACTAGGTATCTGTAATCCTACGACATACGTCATTATTATTTATAGTGTGTTAGAAAGTAATGCCGCTATTTACGTATATCTGTCACACCACATAAATTAAACAGACGTAAATCAAATAATGTTTCTCTTTCTAATACAAAATGTTGCTAAGCTACTGTTGCAAAGTGATGTGTATTCTTTCTTCAAATGACCTTGAATAGTCATCTTTCGTGAATAATAGTATATATATATATATATATATATATATATATATATATATATATATATATATATATATATATATATATACAGGGTGTTAATTAAAAAGCGGGCCATAGGCGTTTAACATGGGAAATCGGGTTTTCCTTGCGCAAAACTTCCCATTTAATTTTAAACAAAAATGTTTCAAATAAATGTTGTAGAGAATTAAATTCTACACCAGCATCACTAAACACATTTTATTTTGCATGTTTAGTAACCCGTAAAATCTAATTTGAAATTTTATAAATATTACTCATTTGTAGTGATAGCCATGAAATTTAAACAAAATTACAAAGAAATGCATATCGTTTGAATTGTCAAAATTTCGATTTTGCAGATTACAAAATAAAAATAAATAAAATCTAAGCAATAATTTAGATGTAGATCATAAAAACAAAATAGTTTGAAGGACTTAGGATAGAATATAATTATCAGTAATTTTTATTTGAAAATCTAATTTCTGACAGTTCAAATGATATGCATTTCTTTGTAATTTTGTTTAAATTCCATGGCTATCACTACAAATGAGCAATATTTATAGAATTTCAATTCGGATTTTACAGGTTACTAAACATGCAAAATAAAATCTGTTTAGTGATGCTGATGTATAATTTAATTATCTACAACTTTTATTTGAAATACTTTTGTCTAAAATTAATTGGGAACACCCTGTATATATATATATATATATATATATATATATATATATATATATATATATATATATATATATATATATATATATATATTTGACGTGTACTCTGCACGTCCTCGAGATATCTGCTCTTGAAGATAACGCTTTATTTTTTAGACAGTCTGTATATGTTTGTCACGTCGTGAAGACGTTTGTTGTCGAGTCGTGCAGAGTGTTTTAGTTTTGGGCATGGCTAATCGCCAGGCCACTGAGTTACAATGTAAAATGTAACTATTTAGTATTTGTTTAATTACGTTGTAATGTTTAGTGTAAAGTGTAAATAAAGACTGGTTCATGTAACCTGTAAACTTAAGACTTTACCTTTGCAATAAACATAGTTTAAACTGTGATTGTACAACCGGCTCTAAAGGATAAAAAAATTGCAGCAAAACAAAAGTCACAACAAAACTTTAAGCGAATAGAAAGAAACAACCTATTTTTAATGTCAGTTGATAGTTTTATCCATAGAACACTAACATTCAAACTACAAAGTGACAGTCACACCCCAAACATGGATTGGCCACAGAAAAAGGATCACGTGTGAGCCCAGAATCCATTATTGCAATATTTTCTCTGAATTGTTGCTACAAATTGCTTGTTTTTCGTTTCTTCCATATTATGTATTTTTCTATCAACATAAGGTTAAGGTTGGAATTATGAGAAATATACTAACAATATTTCCACTCTATATTTAAACGCTTGTGGTAAACGGCTTAGTTGCTTTTATTTTAAAAAATAGCTATGTGGAAAATCTGTATATAAATAAATATTTTCACTGGATTCGGACGCGACTAATCCAGGGAAAATTGCTCTGTCAAAAGGGATTATGAAAATAATTTTGTTGATCTCGATTTTTCATTTTTCTAAACGGGAGATTAATTTTAAATTAATCCTTCAGTTTCATGACAAATTCAGCGATATACATTATACTAAATTATGGTGAGTATTGGTACTCAATTATATACAAAGTTTTTCATACACAATTATTTTGTCAATCACATTATTAATTAAAATGAATTACAGGAGATTTTCATAATCACGTTTCCCGAAAATTTAATAATACCTTTATGAGTCTAGGCTCATAACAGTTCGATCGGCCTATATTTTCAACAAATTAAAACTATATATGGTGAGAAATTTCTACAAAAATACTTTCGGCTACTAACTTACAATTACTTTGGGCCAAATGACGGATCGACTGGCATATAAAGGGTCATTTTCTAGTCCAGATTTACTTTTCTACCAAGACTCTTTACTTTTGGCATATAAAAAACAATTTCGTAAAAATCCAATGCATTCAGTAAAACCTACCTTAAGGTCGTCGCGCAGTTTTTATAATTAATGTATTATTATGTGTATACGCGCACTTTGGAGCAGCGAAGAGCAGAGCAGCGAGGCGACTATACACATGAGAATATATTGAATGAAAAAACTTCTCTTTTCCGCGCTTCGTTCAAATGTGCGACGGCCTATAGAGATATATGTAGCAATACTGTAACAGAAGAATGTGCAGAGTTTTTGGATACAATGTCTAATAGACTAAAGCTGTTATTACTAACAAAGTTGAAGTAACCCTATGTTAAATGGCATAATATTTGAATACCATATTCAGTTTTTGTAAGTGAATAATCTATATTTTACTATTGCTAGGTGTGCCAATCTGCTTTGTTCGCAGGTATCGGTAATGATGATGACATATTTGTACCGTGTGGGCGTTTACCAGGCGTCACCTCACGGGCACTCATTGCTGGCGTGGAGAGTGCACCACAGGGGTCAATTTTGTGCCATTTAAAATTCTAAATATTTGGCGTCGGTCGGAATCGAACCCGGTTCCCCAGATTCGCAACCAGACACTCAGGCACGCGGCCACGATCTGCAGGGATAAATATTAGTAAAATCAATGAAACTATAAATATTATTTCTAAATACTGTCAATAATTGTCTTAAAACTACATACCTTCAAAATTGTATTATAATTATTCTTTGTGTAATGCAAGGAGCAGTCAAATTTATTAATCAGATTAGACCTTTCCGATATATTTAAATTTCTTTTCCATACGATCAATTGATCAAGTTTTCCTTCTTCTCCAATTATGGAATACGTCTTAAATTTTTGTTGCACTCGCACACCCTTTAATACAGCACTTTTTGATTTACATTATGTTAATTTTCTTTAATTCGCTTATTTTTCGGATAGTTTCAAAAGAAATTAAACACTCAAGAATCATTCACAACAAAAAATTAACGTAGCGTTAGAATTATTGGCAGCGGTAGTGACCTGGGTAAAAGATTGAATGCGTAATAGCAAATGTCTTCGTTCACATCCAAAAATTAAGAAAATTAGTAGTAGCGCAGTGGCAATGGCAAGCGGTAGAAGTTTGCAAACTTCAAACTTCTACGGTGCCACTACGCTACCGCTTAATTTTTTGACAGTTTTGACGTTTATGGACATCTGATTTCATCAGATAAAATGAGCAATAAAAAAGGATCATTTTGTGGTGTGCTATATAAACAAACAAACAGACTTATTAATAAACTTTGCACAATTAAAAGTGAACACATAACTTGCCATTTTCGCTTATTTTACATGCAATTTGTGCCCACGCATTTTTTTTTTTTAATAATTTTAAATTACCTTTATCTCTTCGCTTGGAGTGCTTGTGGATAAGTGTAATTAATAAGTCATCATCTACGTCAGTTGCTTTTTGTGCATTAAATGACATCTATAACTGTCAACCTTGCACCCTAGTAATTTATAATAAAAATTCCTAGAAACTATAATTTCAATAATTTTTCATTGTGAATGGAAATAATTTTTACTATAAATTTCTTACGCTACCGATGCCACTAATTCTTACACTAGTGCTAATTTTTTATTCTGAATGGGCCTTCATAGTGTGACAACTTATTTTTATTTTAAACGAAATACAATACATACAAAATAAATGGAGGGTTCAGGAGAAAATATCGACTAATTTTGCGAGACAGTAAAAATAGCTATTTGTTTATTAAGAGCGCAAAATTGGCGGCATTCTCTCGAAATCGACAATGGCCATTTGCGCTCGAAACACACACAAGATTTTTTCTACAGTCTTTCACCATTTAACACTTTGTACTTACAGTACTATTCAATAGTTTTGCAGTGAAGATAGGAACGTATTCAGATACGAATTCAAGATATTGTTTTGGCTTTCGTTTTTACAAAAAAAAGCCAATTTTGTAATGAATATTATAAGTTTTTGTATAATTTATTTGTCTCAAGTACATTAAACTAGTGCAGTGGAAAAGTAGATGTCCATTGGGAGCGTTCACGCCAAACTTTTGCAGGTGGCAGCACAACTGTTCACACAATTTATTTTATATTTAATTTTAATTTATCGTTATTTTCTATTCTTTTTGAGCTATTGCTTCAATCTAATCCAAGTATTTTACACTTTCGTTTTTGTAAATAAATGCTCTATTTTATTTTCACAGCAGTGCGGCATTTTGTTTGGTTATGTAATATACCGACGGATATGTCAGATTGACTTGTGAAGATGATAAATGTATAACTACAGTGCCATTAGTTCCTGACTAAACGTTTCTATTAAGAATGTAGACAAGTGACATTTCTCAACATTCTTTAGTTAGAAATTTGGACAGCGAGCGTTTTTACCTTCCGTCACCTTTAGGTAAGGAAGGTATTGTCTTTGGCCAAAAAATTCGGTGGTGAGTTTTTGATGAATAAGCACGTTTTAGGGTCCCTACAATACGATTTTACTATTTTTACGATGATGTTTGTATGTGTGTGTGTGTGTGTGTGTGTGTGTGTGTGTGTGTGTGTGTGTGTGTGTGTGTATGTGTGTGTGTGTGTGTGTGTGTGTGTGTGTGTGTGTGTGCGTGCGTGCGTGCGTGCGTGCGTGCGTGCGTGCGTGCGTGCGTGCGTGTGTGTGTGTGTGTGTGTGTGTGTGCGTGCGTGCGTGCGTGCGTGCGTGCGTGCGTGCGTGCGTGCGTGCGTGCGTGCGTGTGTGTGTGTGTGTGTGTGTGTGTGTGTGTGTGTGTGTGCGTGCGTGCGTGCGTGCGTGCGTGCGTGCGTGCGTGCGTGCGTGCGTGCGTGCGTGCGTGCGTGCGTGCGTGCGTGCGTGCGTGTGTGTGTGTGTGTGTGTGTGTCCGTGTGTGTGTATGTAACAAAATTTTCGTCTACGATAACTTCCATACTACAATTCTAAAAATTATAATTCTTTCGTATTTCTCTTCGTTACATCCATGTGAAGAGCTGATTAGATTTTGGTTAGAATTGGACAACCGGAAGTACCATCATTTGAAGATTTTAACAGTTTTTCTTGAAAAAACTATATTAAATATAATTTTTACCTTCCGTCACCTTTAGGTAAGGAAGGTATTGTCTTTGGTCAAAAAATTCGATGATGAGTTTTTACTCAATAAGCACGTTTTAGGGTCCCTAGAATACGAATTTACTATTTTTACGATGATGTCTGTATGTGTGTGTGTGTGTGTGTGTGTGGATGTGTGTGTGTAACAAAATTTTCGTCTGCGATAACTCTAATACTACAGTTACAAAAATTATAATTTTTTCGTATACTTCTTCCTTACATCCATAGGAAGAGCTGATTAGATTTTGGTTACAATTGGTCAACCGGAAGTACCATCATTTGAAGATTTTAACAGTTTTTCTTGAAAAAACTATGTTAAATATAATTTTTTCACATTTGATGTTATTATAAATATTAAAGAATATTTTATTCTCTATACGATTTGACTGCATTTGATACTTAATATTAAATGGATATAGAGTTAAAAAATTATAAAGAAATTAAATTTCATAAAGTAGCCATAGCTGTGGAAACAGCTACTATATTCAGAAAATTCTGATTGAAAGATGTCAGTGTCAAGTGAAATTGACATAGTGTGTCTGTCTTATAATTTTACTAGAAATATAGGATCTTTTGCGTTCTGTATGGAATTTGTATAAAATACATACAACTGCTTTAAGGTAATGGACAAGAAATAATAATAATAATAATAATAATAATAAATCTTTTATTTCTGCAGATACATTATACTGTATATAGAAAACGTCACAAAATAATAATTTTCTGTATGAAATTTGCATAAAATACATGCAACTGCCGGAAGGTAAAGTACAAGAAATAGAATATGTATTTAATTTAACAAGGAACTTTCCGTATGAAATTTGTACAAAATACATAGAACTGACGGAAGGTAATGTGCTGGCCACATCAGATTTTTTCTACTTTGTCGCGCATGAGCGGCAAAGTGACATTTTGCGTTGACAAAAGAGAGCGCAAATGGCTACTTTGTATATAGACTGTAGAAAAACAAAATTTCAAGTCTGCTAAAAAGTTTGTGGAAATCTTGGCTTGCGAAAAACACCATCATTTTCCAACAAAACGCATAAATAGCTATTATTATTTATTTTGTAAAAATATTCCCCGTTCGGCTGTGTATTTTCCCCATATGTTTAAAAATAAACGTGGGCATTTAGGCCGATAGAGAATGATAAGAACATAGCAAACATGAGCGACAATAACCGGGGATCAGCAAGCGGGATATGATTAAAACATTAAAACACGGCGAACGGCAAACGGCGACGTCGGGCTCATTTCCATTCCGGGGCAATAAACGCTCAGTGGGTAAATTCACACCGAAATACGCGTTAAAAACGAAACAAATATCGCATAAATAGCACAGGGGTCGGCTCGCCCTGATCATATCGGCAAATATGTGCATGATACCATTCCGCTACATGCGCCAATTACACCAAACGATCGCGGAAAAACACGCAGGGTAGGGCTCCACAATTACACAACGCAAACGGGATATTCCTAACATTTTCTTTTTTCTAAATAGAGTTTTCAGACTGTCAATTTGCAACAAAAAGTTGCTGCTTTCAGTTGGTCAAGCTTTTAAATAAAAATATGAGCCTGTTTCACATTTTTCAAAAAGTATTTTTAATGAAAGTTTATGCAATACTTTTCTTATTATACCTTGTTCCATTTAAGCCATTCAGTATTGCGGAGCATAGGGAATAGTTTTGACCTCTCTGATAGGCTGAAATTAGAGACAAGAGACAAGTTCACCCAATGTAATTTCGGCTACTTCAGATTTGCGCTGCTACTGTATGCCTTAAATGGAACAGAGCATAATAATTATTTTTTTATTAATTTGTTGTTATTCTCGTAAATAATTAAATAATAAATTTGGCACCAAAAGAAGCACATACATTACGTCATTCGCAGCCAATAGAAAAACAGTTTTTCCATCACCTTCGTTTATTTTTGTTATTTAGATAAACATACGTAGGCGTTAGTTTATCACATGTTAATAACTAACTTCTAATTTGACATTTCACGTTGACATTTTCCATTATAAATGAGTAAGAAAGTAATGATTGCTAATACAGACTACACTCAAGCTAAGTCGGCCAGTTTACTGAAAGTCGATAGCTGGACGGTGACTGAATTTATATCAAAAACGATGGTTTTACTGCTACCGAAATAAGGGGTGTTAAAGAGTTAAGGTAAAATGAAATGTAAAAACCCAACCATCAGCTCTTCGACCTACTACTTCCAGCTTCCAGGCACAATTTTCTTTTCTTCGCATCTTTTGGCATATTTATAAATTCAATAGTAGGTGTGCTCCTAGCAGCAATTTTGCAAAACGGCACAATACGATGTTATTATTACTGTAGTTTTTAGAGTAGAATATAATTTCCTACTTCGGTGTAAGGTGGAGTATTACAGGATTTTGTCATGTTTGACATTTTGAAACTTCTATTCCCATGTCACACATAAAAATATTATAGAAAACTTCAAGTAGTGCTAGACTTACACATAGAAAAGGAAAAAATACAAATATGTAACTTTATCTTTCTAACTTGTACATAACTTCATCTCACTCGTGTTTTGGATGTTTATTGTAAGTTTAATTTATATGTGATTGTGCCTATTCTGTAACTCAATGGTTAATTTTTAACAACTGGTTAAAATTTTAATCAATCAAGTGTGTTGAAATGTAACAAAAAAATGCTATTTTAAAATAAATAAATATATCATCACGGCTTATTATAATGATGAAATATTTTTAGTTATCAAATCAATATTTATAGGATACCGGTTTCTGGATATTAATCCATAGTTTACATGTACAAAAGTAGGCTGTAGACTGTATATGTACGGTAATATTATTACCATACTGAGTTGTCAACGGTCTACAAAATGAAAATAATAAAAAAGTATAATGCTCTTCATTAATACATACAGATAATGTTAGTTTATCGTTCTTAACACAGTTTACTTTATTCTAAAATAATAAACATGATGAATAAAGCACGTAACTTGTATTATTTGTCATATTGACATATGTCAAAATAATTGTTCTCTTTATCATAGCTTTCTGAAAGCACTACAATTTCAAAAATTATAATTCTTTCATATTCTTCTGCGTTACATTCATATGAAGAGCTGATTAGATTTTAGTTACAATTTGTCAACCAGAAGTACCCTCATTTGAAGATTATAACAGTTTTTCTTGAAAAAAACTATGTTAAATATCTTTTTTTCACATTTAATGTCATTATAAATATTAATAGTATATTAGATACTCAGGGACTAAAGTACATATTCAATCCTGAGGGTGAAGTTTATTTCCCGAGCCGAAGGTGAGGGAAATAATCACCTGAGAGATTGAATGCACTTTAGTCCTATGGTATATACGCTATTTTTTGCACTCCCCTGTCAAATGGAACCATATTAGTGTAAAAGAAATTAATCTTACAATTTGACAATACAAATGTCAAAATTTTTGTTCAAATTTAAACTCAACGTCTGCTCAAAATGTAGTGCAGATACGAATAAATAAATCATAGTAACTATATGATGTTATGGAAACATCTTGTTTATGTTTACTTTAGTCCCCAGGGATTTTTTTATATTTAATCCCTCTGGGACTGAATTTGAACTTTAGTCCCTGAAATGAGTGATTAGAATCGCTCTTTAGTCTCGGGAGTGCAAAAAGAATATTTTACACTTAATATAGAGTTAAAAAAATTATAAATAAATTAAATTTCATAATGTAGCCCGCTGTGGAAACAGCTACTGTATAAGAAAATTATTTATTTATTTATTTATTTATTTAGAAAGAAGGCTGTACAACAGGCCAAGGCCCAATAATAGTACAGCACAGTATCAATATACACAAAAAAAAATATAAGTTTCTAGCTAGACATGAGTGTAAGGAGAATTAAAAAAATAAAATCTAACGATTTGAATAGGAATGCGAGAAAACATATTTTAAGAAAGATTTAAACATAAATAGCGAACAGTTAAAAATATCAGGTACATTATAAATAGCGATCATATTATTAAAAGTACACATTAATCGATTCACTGTAGAAAACATAGCTGCGTTGGTTTTATATCTTTTAGTAGAGAACGTTTCAACAGAACGAGTGGCATAGGAAGGTACACGCAAAGATATTTTACTTAAAATAGTGAGACTGTCTATATAATTGTTTACAATTTTGTATAAAAATGTCATATCAAGTACTTCTCTACGTTTTTGTAAAGTAACAAGAGAGATAGCATTATTTGGAAATTTCCAATTTAAAGCAGAAATAAATTTACGTTGGATACCTTCAATTCTGTTAATGTATATTTGGTAATGAGGGGACCAACATACGACAGCAAATTCTAATTGCGAGCGAACAAGTGAGTAATAAAGTTGAACGAGAGTGTTGTAATTCTTGAAATGTGCTCCAACCCTTAATATAAATCCAAGCATTTTATATGCTTTCTTTACAACAGTGTCAATGTGAATATCGTACATGAGTTTTTTTGTCTAATATGATTCCAAGATCCTTTACTTGAGATACACGATTGATAACATTTCCACTAATTCTGTATTGAAATCCAAAATTGTTCCTATTTCGAGAGAAAGAAATGCATGAACACTTACTATGGTTGACAGATAAATCATTAGTAATTAAATAGTTATTTAACCTGTCGAGATCAGCTTGAAGAGAAAAACAATCAGAAATACAAGTTATTTCACTGTACACCTTAAGATCGTCAGCATACATAATAAAATTAGAGTTTTCGAAAATGTTGCTCATATCATTTATGAAAATGATAAAAAGGAGTGGTCCTAGATGAGATCCTTGAGGGACACCAGAGGTCACGGGAAAATAATCAGATCTGAACCCTTTTAGAGTTACACATTGTTGCCTGCAATCCAGATACGAATTAAACCATTTAAGTAGATTGCCATGTACTCCATACATTTCTAATTTATTTATCAATTTATGATTTAAAGATGTCAGTGTCAAGTGCAATTGACATACTGTGTCTTATAATTTTACTGGAAATATAGGATTTTTTGCTAGAAATTTTCTATATGGAATTTGTATAAAATACAACTGCCGTACGGTAATGTACAAGAAATAGAATCTTTTGCAAGGAGCTTTCTGTATGAAATTTGTACAAAATACATAGAACTGACGGAAGGTAATGTGCTGGCCAGATCAGATTTTTATTAATATTAGACGAAGGAGTAGCAGCTTTAGTTGACATTTTGTTTATTATTTACAGATCTGTAACACTAGTTTTGTTTCGTAAATTTCAAACCTCCAAATGAATAAAATCGCCCTCGTGAAGTCCATAAACCTAAGCAACACAAAGAAATTCATCTCCTTGGTTATGGTTTTCTATCAACTGGTTTTTCTTTGTTCCCGTGCATGTATTTACATTCTATCGTAGTATTCTCGTAGTGAGCCATGTCCGTTGATGCTGATGTATTCCAACACCAACCAATTCACAATTTGTAGTTTGGAGGTGTGTGTGTGTGTATGTGTTGGATAATATACGCGAGGTGCGGGCCGGCTCTCTAGGGAGAGATACGCGGACGATGTATGGTTATTGGGTATCTATCGGATCGAATCCCATCGCACCGTGCTAACATTGCACGGTAGATCGATCAGTGTGCTCTGTTAAGTAAGAATCGGAAAATTTTGCGCTGCGCTAATACGAGGCCTAAATAAATACTAGGAAGACTAATGTTTTGTGTTTGGAAAACCATGACATTGCGTGGCGATCCAAATTTTTCACATATAGGTATTGTGAAGAGTTATTTTTACCTCCGTTGGTGTTGGTTTCGATAGGAACATAAAATCTACAGAATTAAGTGATGTTTAACCATGTTCTGTTGCAATTTTTAATATTCAGGTCTTCCACATTTTTACAGATAAACATACTTAGTACTGACAAAGTTTTGTTACACCAATTTTAATTATTTATTTATTATTTAGGAATATAAAATTTACAGAATTAAGTGATGTTTAACCATGTTCTGTTTCAATTTTTAATATTCAGGTCTTCCACATTTTTACAGATAAACATATTTAGTACTGACAAAGTTTGGTTTCACGAATTTAAATTATTTATTTAATTCGGAGTACGCTATGAACAGAAAAACGTATGTCTGATCATTATTTAATTCAAAAGTCAAGTTGCCAAAATTAGTCTTGAAATGTAATTGAAAGGAAAAAAGATAAACAAGAAGGATACAGTATATTGCCATTCGCCGTTTTCTGATTTATTACCATCTCTAAAATAATATTCAAGAAGAAAAACTTTCATTTTTACCTCCCGCTACTCTTGGTAAGGGAGGTATAGGGATCGTGCTAATAATCGAATATCGAGATTTTGGTAAATGACCACGTTTTAAGGTCCTTAGAATCCAATTTTAACATTTTCACGACGATGTCTGTGTGTATGTGTTAATTTTTCGAAAAAACGAAAGCCAAAACAATATCTTGAAGTCATATTTGAATATGTTCCTATATTCACTGCAAAACTATTGAGTAGTACTGTAAGTACAAAATGTAGGTACATTTTATTATTTTTTGTTATGGTGGAGACTGTAGAAAAAATCGTGACACTTGTAACAAACATTAGCAGTAATTTTTTATTGATTTTTAATCAATCATTTTGAAAATTACTAAAATGTTAACATTGATTGTCCTTTCATTAAGACAAAGAAATATTTTTATTATTTCTTAAGGATAGATTAGGGATTGTGGTAAAAATAACATTGAAATCTTTAACTCACACATACAGATAATAAAGCATAGAAAAAATACGTCACCTCCATAAAATAACGGTTTTGTCTAACTCGTCACAAATTTTTATTAAAAGTTTGAAAAAGCTTGTTGTTCATAAAGCTTCTTGATAGTCGAAGGCTTTGACTTGGCTTGAAATATCAAGCTTTTTAAAAGCCCAAGCTTGGTTTGGTGTTTCAAGGTTTTTCAAGCCATGTCCGTGAATCTCTAGTTAGTTGCCACGGAGCAAATAAAAATGCACCCTTATTTTAGGTTTTAATAATTAAAGAGCTTTTGATAAAAACAGTCATAGTTCAAATTTTGTAAATATGAGCTGCATACAGCGGCATGTATGTACTTTCAAGGATGCCAAATAGTTTGGAAAAAATATCTTTCGCAAAAAGTATCTTAATCAGAAGTTATTTCATTTTAAAGTTTGAGTATTTCTACAAAAACGATCTACTATACAAATGTCAAATTATTATTATGTTTATTTTTCTACAGTCTATATACAAAGTAGCCATTTGTGCTCTCTTTTGTCAACGCAAAATGTCACTTTGCCGCTCATGCGCGACAAAGTAGAAAAACGCCCGCTGTCCAAATTCTAACTATACAATGTTGAGAAATGTCACTTGTCTACATTCTTAATAGAAACGTTTAGTCAGGAACTAATGACTCTGTAGTTACACATTTACCTCCTTCATAAGTCAATCTGACATATAACTGCTCTGTGGGTATAAAATATGGCATTTATTTACGAAAACGAAAGTATAAAAAACTTAGATTAGATTGAAGCTATATCTCAAGAAGAATGGAAAGTAACGATAAATTAAAATTAAATATAAAATAAAGTATGTAAACAGTTGTGCTGCCACCTGCAAAAGTTTTTCCACTGCACTAGTTTAATGTACTTGAAACAAATAAATTATACAAAACTTATAATATTCATTACAAAATTGGCATTCATTTTTAGTAAAAAACGAAAGCCAAAACAATATCTTGAAGTCATATTTGAATACGTTCCTATATCTTCACTGCAAAACTGTTGAGTAGTACAGTAAGTACAAAGTGTACATTTTATTATTCTGTTGTGGTGGAGGATTGTAGAAAAAATCTTGTGTGTGTTTCGAGCGCAAATGGACATTGTCGATTTCGAAAGAATGCCGCGCTCCTGCGTCACGCGTCAACAACCTCTCAATCGACAATGTCCCATTTTGCGCTCTTAATACACAAATAGCTATTATGTATTTCTTGACATCCAGTATGAAGTTACAGATATTTATAAAAGTAAGGAAACTAGTAAGTCGTTTCTTTGGTTGTCATATTAAAAAAATGTACTAAGTTTGCTTTTGCTAAGATCTCCTGAATTGTTTATTTTCCATTTTCTAAATGACACGTATTCGTTACGTTTTTAGTGTTGATGACAGTCGCTTAGTGTCCTGCCAAAATTAGTGCCAGTGTTAAACAACGATCCAGTGCATAAATCGTGGATAAAATCTATGTTCTTTTTGCATCTGTCGTAAATCTTGCGACAATATAGCAGCAAAAAGTGAATCTATGCAAGGAATGCCAAGCAACTACAATATTCATTAGAGCAAAACCGGAGCAGGCGCCATCTTCTTGCCTCTCTGTCATAAAAACAAAAAGAAGTTATTAACACTGGAGGACACCGCTCCAACTTAAATTAACTTCAAATTAATAATGAAAACTGGTGTGTTCTCACACAAATACGTTTTCTTAGCCGCAGAAAAACTGGTAGAAAACATCGCATGAAAAATTCATGGAAATTAATTTAAGTTCGCGCAGAAGAAGCGGAGGCAGCGACGATAAAGACGGGAAATTAAATACGCAATAATTTGAGGAGACTGAATTTTTAAATGGGAGTAAGTGTACATATTCCGTCATTTCTATGCACCGCTCTCAAATTAAAAAGAGAATATTTTAGTATAATTCTGACAACGTAAAATAAAATTTAACCAAGAGTTTATTTAGATAAATATAACCCAACGTTCTATTATAATGCGAATCTGCGAGTCCAGGTTCATAATAATTTAACCGGTTTACATTTTCAACAAATTATAAAACCAACGTAAATAGTGAGAAATTTCTACAAATTTCTTTCAACTATACTTCATTTCACGTAAGAAAATAGTGATGGGAAGATAGGTGCAATTTAATCTTGTTACCTCCCGTCATACCGTAGATAAGGGAGGTAATGTAATCGTGGCAAAAATTCGATGGTGAGTTTTCAGTAAATAAGCACGAATTAGGGTCCCCACAACACTCTTTTGCTATTTTTACGATATATATATATATATATATATATGTGTGTGTGTGTATGTGTGTAACGATTTTTTTTTTCGTCCACGATAACTCTTACAACAAACTTTCAAATATATCTATTTTCCGTATTTAAGCTTTCTACATTCATATAACGAGTTGATTACATTTTGGGTAAAATTGGATAACCGGAAGTGAGACTTTACTTGAAGCCCATAACAGTTTTTAATGAAAAACTATATTAAAATATAACCCAAAATTTTCAACATTAGTATTTAAGACTTTTGTATCAAAGGAAACAACATATTAGATTTTGGCTAAAATTAATCAACTAAAAGTTATACTTTACTTGAAACTTTGAACAGATTTTCGTGAAAAATATATTATAATACTCCAAAACTTGTTAAATTTAGTATTTAAGACTTATGTATAAAGGGGAACAACATTTTAGATTTTGGCTAAAATTGATAATCCGGAAGTGATACTTTACTTCAAGCTCAGAACAGATTTTCGTGAAAAATATAATGATATATTCCAAAACTTGTCAATTTTAGTATTTAAGACTGTTATATGAAGGGAAGCAACGTATCAGATTTTGGATACAATTGATAACCCGGAAGTGGTACTTTATTTGAAGCTCTAAACATATTTTCGTGAAAAATAAATGATACAACCCAAAACTTTTCAAATTTGGTATTTAAGATTTTTTATATTAATGATAACGACATGTTAGATGTTTTCTAAAATTGATAAACCGGAAGTACTACTTTACAGGAAGCTATAAAAAGATTTTCTTGAAAAAATATATTAAATCATGATCCAAAACTTCTCAAATTTGGTATATAAAACTCGTGTATAATTTGAAACATTAGATCTTAACTATACCTATATGATAAACCGGAAGTGGTACTTCTTGCTAAAAATAATAAAATATAATTTTGAGCTTTTAACAGATTTTCGAGGAAAAACAAAAAAATATAAACCAAAATTTGGTATTATATACTTTTCTATTTATTGGAGCAACAACATTATTATTTCAAACATGGAATTGACGAGAGATCATGTGTTGGCCACATCAGATTTTTTTTATTGGATAACACCACGATATTATCCAATCAAACAACAAGATCAAACAGCACCTATCTTCCCATCACTATTTTCTTACGTGAAATGAAGTATAGTTTAAAATATAAATTTTAAACTTACAAAAACTGAGTATGTTATTCAAGTATTCTGCTATTTAATATTGGGTTACATTGCTTTTATTAGTAATAACACCTTCAATTCGCTAGTGCTAGGACAAATGGCTCCAAAATTCTGCAGACCACATTTTAAATTGCCCAAGAAAAGTGTACCTTCTCTCCGGTTTCTGTTACAATAACAATGAAAAGGTATTGCACGGTTAAAGACCTTACTTGAAGAGTTGGTGTAAGAGCGGTAAATAATCTGATATAGTAAATAGCGGAACATTTCCCGTGTTAACTTACAAAACTTTCCTTAAAACAAAACATTAAAAACCAAGCAAGTTTGTTGGAAAACATCAGGTAGCTTTTAAACCTGACGTCAATAATAACAGCAGGAGAAAATAACTAACAAAACGGCCAAGGAACCCCAAGAAAAACTGGGAAATTTGCAAAAGAAAAGCACCAAGTCCCAACAAAAACTTGACTCTCTTCTGGAGGTGTTCAGCCTCAAATAACGCACTGATGAAGTGTAGCTAATGGCTTGTGGCAATCGGCGCTGTTCGGCAACCTTCGGGAAACTTCGTCACCCCTGTCGACAACTCTAAGAAGCATTTTGTCATTTAAAGTGTAAAGCTCTGACGTACCCTTCAATCAATATTACTTACAGATTTTTTCTTCTCTTTCGAGAGCAAATAAGTAAGTGTATGTGTCAATTTTAAACGCGCCAAGAAAAATCTATTTTTAATATGCAAGTCCACGCAACTTGACTACTTTCAAGGGGAAATTCTTTATGTAACAAGGCTTCGTTGCTCTTCTTCGAATCTAAAATAATATTTTTCACAAAATCCTGAAATAATATCAAGATAAATATTTACACTTTACCTGTACTTAGATGGGATACTGCCTGAAAACACCTTGAGATTTACATAGTAAAATATTTCAGTCCAAGGGGTTCTAAGACACTTTTAGGTTTTAAAGTATTTCAAAAATGGTCCACGAAACTTATTTTTTTCATTAATGTTCTTATTGCGTAACTAAGAAACATAGATTTTTAATCAACTTAATCCGTTCAAAATCCATTGCCTCGACCCATCAAAAAGTCAACCTGTTAAATAATTGGAGAAATACATTCATCTTAATTTTATCGACATATTATTGTGTCGTAAATACGATGGATGCTCTGTTAATAGTTAGTAGCAAGCCATGGAAGCTCAATTGGCTAGAAACAATTGCAAAAATTGAATGTCGTATTAGTTGACATTCGTTACCCACAATTGTCAAAAGTTCCGATTTCCTTGTGAAACGTAGTTAATTTTGTAAGTTAAGTAGTTTTGCATTTTTACTTCATTTAAAATGAGCATTCCGCGAACTGTCTTTAGAGCTATGATTTTCTATGACTATAAAAGATAGTTAGGATACCAGCAAAGCCATGAAAAATTGATAGCAGCTTTTGGCGATGCTGCTCCTTCATTATCAGCCGTTAGTCATTTGTTCCGCGAAATTCGACGAGGGCGAGATCTGCTAGAAGACGAAGCAAGACCTGGAAGACCTGCGGATGCTGTCTGTTCAGAAAGTGTTGATCGTGTGGCAAGCTTGATTCAGTCCAATCGAAATATTACTTATAGGGAGATTCAGAAGGAAGTGAAGATTGGATACTCGGTGGTGAATACCATTTTGCATAAATATCTTGGGGTAAGAAAGCTAGCAAGCCGTTGGGTACCGCATTTGCTCTCAGAAAGTCAAAAACAGGATTGAGTAGATTTGTGTAAATTAGTGTTGCAAAAATTTTACGGAGAAGCCTCCAAGCAACTGGCGTATATTGTAACAGGAAACAAATCTTGGGTATGCAGTTATGACCCTGAAACTAAACAGCAGTCTAGTGTTTGGGTATTCGAAGATGAAGACTTGCCCACAAAAGTAATTCGTGGCCGAAGCGTCAATAAGAAAATGATTCGTGTTTTTTTCCACCGAAGTGGTCCTATTGCTGTTATTCCATACTTGAAGATCGCAAACGGTTAATTCTGAATGGTACTGCGAAGAGGCTTTACCATAGATGTTTGCAAAATTACAAGCAGGTCGCCAAAGGACCGGTTTGCGTAACATCCTCCCACACTGCTGCCAGAACATTGGATTTTTTGAAAGATTCGGGAGTTCAATTGGTAACTCATCCTCCATGGTGCCGTGCGATTTTTTTTTGTTTCCAACTGTTAAAAAAATGATGCGAGGTAAAAGATTTTCCAGCACAGATACAACAGTTTTAGAATTTCAAAGAATTTTTGAGAGAGAGAATGCACAAATGTATTAGTCTGAATGGAGAATATTCTGGAAAACAACAAAGATTTTTTGTTTAAAAATGCAACGGTCTTTTAATAACTAACAATTTTCAGCGCAACCCTCGTAGCCTTTGAATCGTTGCAATAGTCAGCAGAAAATTGTTGACAGTGTGTTGAAAATTGCTTTTAATTGTAATTTAATTCAGTATCCCCCTTCTTTAGTTTTAAAGAACCGTAAGAAATAGTTGATGATGCCGGTGCGGCGGATTTGATCTTACTCATGAACTCCGGAGAATTGTGTGATAAAGCATAAAATCGCAATTGCCGTTACAAAAGGACGTAAGCCGATTTTGTCAATTATTACATTTGGATCAAATTTGGAGTCATAACATATATAATTTTTTCTGAGAACAGGGCTATACAAGTCTATCTTGGATACGCGTAAATACGATTAAAATGGTCTACCTGTTTCCAATAATAAAAACTCTTATAGGGGAATAATGTCCACATATTGCTTCTAGAGACAAAATGGTGGTCCTCTCTTTCGACTTTGATACCATAGCAATTGACTTTGGCGTAATGGTAAAATAAATAAATGTAAATTAAGTGTTGTTATTATCTGAAGTACTTTTAAAACAAGTAAATTAAGAGGAAAAGAAAGAGTATTAAAAAAGTGAGCAAAGTCTTTTGTGCGAATTGTCTGATGATTCATCATAATCATCATCATCATCATTGTGATTATAGCGAAATCCTGGTCGGTTTGTGTTCGTTGCTTTGCGTTCATTTGGTAAATAAAGCAGGCTCGTCCTCTTTTTGTCTCATTTATCTGCGGCCGTTGTTGGGCTGGCGGTTTCTCTGATTGCACTTCGGAAACCATTCCGTCCATCCCTCGCCTTCGCCTCTCCTAGGTAAGTGCTCGGCGAGTAAGTGTCGGAAAATTGCTTTTCCAATCATTTTAACTTGATTTCCCTGGCCACTGGCCATTTCTACATTTCCATTTGAGGAACAAGTGACGAGAAAATTCCACCATGAATTTTCATGAAGTGAATCCAAGTTGAAGTGAAAAATTCCGGTAAACAGCTGCGCTACTCTGCCAATTGCCTTTCTTAGTTACCATAAAGAAAGCATTACATGCGATAGCATGCTGCACCGAGCACATTATGGGGAAAATAATATCCATTGGAAATGTACAAAGAATTGCATCTTGTAACAATATTGAGGTAACTACCTCTGCTCTGCTATCAATAAATGAATTTCTATCTTCATCGACGTTATTTATTTATTTATTTATTTATTGAGATGTTTATTTTACATGGATTACTTCAATTAAATAAAATAAAAATAAATATAAATATATCATCACGGCATATTACCCATTGCTGGGTGTGCCAATCCGCTTTGTATGCAGATATCGGTAATGATGATGACATATTCGTACCGTGCGGGCGTTTACCAAGCGTCACCTCACGGGCACTCATTGCTGGCGTGGAGAGTGCACCACAGGGGTCAATTTTGTGCCATTTAAAATTCTAAATATTTGGCGTCGGTCGGGATCGCACCCGGTTCCCCAGATTCGCGACCAGACACTCAGGCACGTGGCCACGAGACCCCATACAATTACAGAATATATTCATACAGTTTAATTTTATGGACTTCTGATCGAGGTTATTGTACGAATTAAGATTCAAGTTCCGCCAATTCTGTCAAATTTAGTAGTGTCATATTCTTCGTATTTATGTGGTAGGTATGTATGTAGGTAGGTAGGTACATAATGGGATCCGGTAAATTCACTGACCACAATTCAAGTCCAACAGAACTAATTTTTGTCTAACCTTAAATTCCAGCCCCTCCTTCATCCCAGTTAAAACCAAGGTTAATGTAGTTCTTGCCTGAAAATCAGAGCTGGGCAATACTTACACTGGCTTGTAAAAAAATCGCGTACACCTTAAAAATCAAGTAACCGAGTTTTTATAATTTTTGGTTCTGTAATAGCTATTAACATACCTAGGAATGTTCTGCACATCATAACTGCCACAGATGTAAGTTTGAAATCCGAGCTCCTAGAGCAAGGATTTTAAGACATCTAAGGCTTGTTATGATTAATAACATCCGTGGTTTGTTCAATAGTTTATCGGTTTCAGAAAATTAAGACATTATTGATAAATATAATTTTTTGAAATTCTCTCACTAATGCTACTTTCAGATTGCTATGGTTAGCAGAACAATTTTTTTAACATATGTCAATATGACTTTAGAATAAAGTAGACCGTATTTAGAACGATAGGCTAACGTTATCTGTATGTATTAATGAAGAGAATTATATTTTCATTTTAATTTATTTGCATTTTGTCAGTATAGTAATAATATTACCATACAGGTACAGTTATTACTTAGTTACCAGCCTACTTTTGTATATGTAAACAATGGAATAATATCCTGAAACCGGTAAATATTGTAAAAACTGACAATAACTATTGGATAAAAATTTTAACCAGTGGTTAAAAATTAACCATCCTCATCTTCATGCCTAATGTTACGTTATACAAATAATCTAATTTATGACCATTGCTTGTGGTAATCGGTAATTTTTTTTAAAATGAGTTACTGAAACATCAAACGGAATTGAAGCGTCTCTTATATACTTATTTTGTAATCTCAACCGTCTTCTGAAAAAAATTAAAATCGGTTTATGAACGTGTTTCATATTTATAATAGTTAAGACATAATACTTACTGTCTATCGACTTCTTGTGCTACTAACATAAAATTTAATTCAAAAATAACACCTACAGGATTCATTTAAAATTATTAGTAACGTTGCTTACTCATTAACAACCACAAAAATACCGTTGGTACAACAGCAACTTCGTTAACCACAAATCGTTAAATTTTTAACCACTTCAGGCTTGTAGAATATGAAATACATAAAAGTTGTTAAAAATAGCAACAAAATCCAAATAGCAATGTCACGTGGTTGCTAATCCGAAACCATTTCCTTACAGAATTGGGTTGAAATGGAAGGGAATACCAAAAGAACGACAGTTACAGACAAGAATATTTCTGACGACCCGGGAAGTAGATTTAACATCGTCCAAAGACAAATGAAACAAGGTATTAAAAAACTGCGTCTCATTGACCATAATGGTCCTCTATCAGTGTTGTAAAATTAGATTTCTTATCTCCTTAGTTTATAGGAACAACCCCTTATCCTTATGTTAACGTTTCAATAAAAAAATTATTTCTTTTTGATAAAGTGGTCTAATTTTTTCTCATAACTTTTGTTACATGTGGTATAAGAAACATATTGAGGAATTTTGAGCAAACAATAAAAGATTAAAACGAGAAAGAGCATACTTCCTGTAAATTATTTAATGAGTTTTAACACTAACGTATTGGAAGCCCGTAGTATCTCGTATATGGTCTAATATGTGTGTCTGGTATTGTAGTAGAAAGTTATTTCATTTTTAGTTTGAGATTAATTTAGTTTTAATTTCTCCCAAGTTACAAAGTTGAGGAAAATGTAAACAGGCTGTTGAAGAATGGCGCAAGTTGAGTGATATAAGTTGGAAAATGAATCAGCTGCCGTGCTGTGCAACGATACACTCGTATTTATTAAAATTAAAACAGCATCACGGTAGAAACAAATTTTAATTTAACAAATTTCGCAAAGTTTTAAATATATACAAACTCGGTAACTTGTCTAATAAATATTAATACAGCCGTGTTGTGTGTCTAGACGAGACGTTGAGAGTCGAGAGTCTCGGTCTCGAGTCGTTGAGAGTTGCAGGCAGCGCACTCTGCGTTTAGCGGTGAGATAATAACGCGCAAATTGTCGCGTTTCGAGATGTCACGATTTGCGCTTCATCATAATTATGGTAATACGTTCGGTGGTTCGTTATTTTCAATGGCTCTTGCCGTACGTTTGTTACTCGCAATTTGCGGAATAGCGTATTATTCTTATTCTCCTTTCCAGGAACTTCGTAAGGATTCTATACTCATTTCCAACAAGACAAAGACACTGAATTTTTGTAAGAAAACTAGGAGGGTTTACACTTAATTATACAACACAATTATACAAAAAAAATAAAAATATATCATCACGGCATATTACCCATTGCTGGGTGTGCCAATCCGCTTTTGTATGCACATATCGGTAATGATGATGACATATTTGTACCGTGCGGGCGTTTACCAGGCGTCACCTCACGGGCACTCATTTCTGGCGTGGAGACTGCACCACAGGGGTCAATTTTGTGCCATTTAAAATTGGAAATATTTGGAGTCGGTCGGGATCGAACCCGGTTCCCCAGCTTCGCGACCAGACACTCAGGCACACAGCCACGAGACCCCATGCAATAACACAAGTATTGAAGCACAAATTCAAGATTAACAGGCTTAGGGCCCTATTCTGTAAGTCGGTGGTTAATTTTTAAACACTGGTTAAAATTTTTATCCAATAGTTATTGATTTGACAACTAAAAATCCCTTTTTTTGTTATATGTCAACAAACTTGATTGGTTCAAAAATTAACCAATGGTTAAATATTAACCACTGAGATACAGAATAGGCCCCATTTTCCGTAAAAATATCGTTATATAACAACGATCGTTATTTATAAATGTAACGATGTGATCCTGAACGACATTTTGTAAAAATCGTATTCACTAAGTAATATCGTTATAAACGTCCTCATACCGTTTGTCACATCGATTTTAGCCAATTTTTTTAGAAAAGTTAGTAGCTATTATTTAAAATTAAATTGTCATTGTAATGTCATTTTGCAAAAGAATATTAACATTATTTTAATAATTATTTCTTTATTGAGTAAAGAATATGGATTAATATTATCCCATAAAAGACTTTCACGACCAAAAACATTTCTTCTAAAATGTAATTATGGTTATTAATTATATATTTGATGCATGAAGAAATGTTTTGTTACCTATTTTCCATTTTTTCCTGCACAAATATAGTTACCAAGTTTCATTTCGACAAAACACCGTCACAATTTTTTTTTCGCATCTTTAAGCCAATAAGATGTCGTATTTTTACAAGTAAGTGAGTTTTGATAAGCGAATTTTTTTTTGACGTTTTAGAAACATATTGTCAAAGTCTGTATAATTTCAGTGTTATCAGTTTTTATTAAAAATGAGTCGATTCGGACAGGAATCTATTTAAAACGTTGCAAAAACAAACTGAAACATAATACCTCTAAACACAAAAAAATACAATATTTTTGTCAAGAAAAAAAATATATAAATAATTACCTGATTTTTATTTTGGAAATAGTCATCCGAATACCATTCGTGGTTAAATTTTATATTGGAAAAATTTTCCGATTGCTTTACTCGAGCCTGTTGCCAATTTATCTCTTGACATTGATCAAAAATCACTCGTTTGACAACTCGTGATTTTTTTGTCAATTTCACTCAATAAATTGCTAGGCAACCGGCTCTCGTAACAATCTGAAAATTTTTCCGGCAAAAATTTACCACTTATGATATTATATATGAAAATATAAGAACTAAGTCGATTTGCAGATGTTTTAAATTTTGGAAAATGTTCATGTAAGTAGTAAGTTCTTAGTAACTCGCAAACCCCGCTCATCAGAATTTTATTTTGTTTTTATTTTCTTGATATGTAGGGGCGCAATTTTTTTGCGACAGGCGCTCAAAACTCTATTTACGACTCTGATTAGACCTTATTTAGTAATAAAATTTGGAGCGCACAATTTTTCTCCAAACTTTTGTCATAAATTGAACCTCAAAATAAGAACAACTGTCCATGTTCACAGTTTAAATTGTTCTGGTAGTTGTTTATCCTCAAACAACCCTAGTCTATCATTTGACGTATTAATATGATTTGAATGAAAACAAACAGTGTTGCCATTCGGGGTCTCAGTAACTTGTTCTGATCCGAGGATTCATAAAGCGGGATTAGCGATTGTTGGTGGTGTGTGTATTTGTTTAGTCGCTAGCTAACCCCGCGTTATTTTCACTGCAATCCGGCCAACCGTCCGCTCGACACGTACCGGAGATTTCCTACCTTTTATCGCAAGCCATTTCGAGTATACAGGTAATGGAATATACACCGGAATGGTACATCTATCGAGGAAAGTTTGCCAGCGTAAATAAGGGCATTGGTAACGCAAAAGATTATTAGAAAACTGTAGCTATACTATTATTCACGAAAGATGACTATTCAAGGTGATTTGTTCGAAGAAAGAATACACATCACTTTACAGCAGTAGCTTAGCAACATTATGTATTAGAAAGAGCAAGATTATTTGATCTATGTATATTTAATTTATGTGGTGTGACAGATATACGTAAATAGTGGCATTACTTTCTAACACACTATAAATAATAATGACTTATGTCGTAGAATTACAGATACCTAATTATCTACTACTCTGCCCTCTGTGCTACTATTAACCCAGTGGCGTTGCCGTTTAAATCAAATTATTATTCCTTGGTTTATATGTAGTTAAGTCTGTGTTTTTAAATTTTTGCAAAAACATAAGTGAAGAACATAAATCATTCAGAAAAGCATTATTTAGAAAGAAACATTATTTTTCAAATAAATTACTCTTATTTTTTCAGTTAAAATGTGTCCATAAATATTTCATATTGCACGCCTATGCATATTAAATGCTATGAAGTTATCTGCAAGTAATATTATATCAGACGGTTTACAAATGACCTTGAATAGTCATCTTTCGTGAATAATAGTTTACTTTCGTTGAGAGTACTTTAGCTCAGGAGTTGTTTCCGCCGAAAACCAGTGAAGAATCATCAGAAACCTCAAAAAAAAAAATGTCAAAGGATGTTGGAATATGGAGCTACCTTTTATCTAATTTTTGAGCTGTCGAACTTTTTGTGATAAAAATAAAAATCAGTTTCTAGTAAAGTTTTAGAAAAACTAATAGAAAAATCTGATGTGGCCAGCACATAACCTCTCGCCAGATATTTTACCTGGTTGTACGCATAAAACAAAAAATATTTTTAAATACAAATATACATATATTCATGTCTCACTACAAAATAATTCTCGCTAAAAATCGCATATCCAGATTTTAGTGAATAAGCACGTTTTAAGGTCCCTAGAATCCGATTATAACATTTTACGATGATGTCCGTGTGTGTGTGTGTGTGTGTGTGTGTGTGTGTGTGTGTGTGTGTGTGTGTGTGTGTGTGTGTGTGTGTGTGTGTGTGTGTGTATGTGTGTGTGTGTGTGTGTGTGTGTATATATATGTGTGTGTGTATATGTATGTATGTGTGTGTGTGTGTATGTATGTGTGTGTATGTATGTATGTGTGTGTGTGTGTGCGTGTGTGTGGGCGCGCGCGTTTGTGCGTGTATGTGTGTGGATATGTGTTTGTGGATGTGTGTGTGGATGTGTGTGTGTGGATGTGTGTGTGTGGATGTGTATGTGTGTGTGTGGATGTGTGTGTGTGTGTGTGTGTGTGTGAATGTAGGATCCACGATTTCTCAAATACTATAAGACTTAAGACATTAACTACGGATTCGTCAATCTAACAATAATGGAAAAAAATGATTGTTTTGGTAACAATTGGACATCTGGAAGTAGTAGTTACAAGAAAAAAATCATCTAAGTATTATTATACGAAAATTTATGTAACTATTTATATTAGAGAACGTTAAATTGTAAATTCTTTATTTGATTAATATAAATTCATTATTATATCTATCTTTTATAGATTTAGAGATAAAGAAATGCAGATCAAACTACTTCAAGGTAATGAATTCAAATGTTTGTAACTGACACATAAATGTCACTGCCAAAAATATGTGTATGTCACTGTCAAAAATATTTGTACATCATTATGAAAAAAAAAGTCAATAACGCAAAGAATATACGTAAAAAAGAATATAAAAGGAATTTGTAAAAAAATGACGAATATAAAGAAAAATAACAAAAATATCTGGCGAGAGGTTATGTGCTTCAGATTTTTTAACTAGTATGAACTCTCAAAGTGTTATTATAAAAATATTTTACCAGAATAACACTTTAAGAAAAATTTACTCAAAAAATAAACAATAATATGTTTTTAATACATAGTTTACAAGATAGATCAACCCTCGCATTAACATTAATACTATGTTCCGTAAGTCAACCAAAAAACCTGTATCTTGATTGCTGGTACACCATGGTTCCTGAATATTTTCATCTATTTCGGAACAGATTGACATTAATTCATATGACATTTAAAATTGACACAACCTAACAAAAATACAAATTAACTAAATGAATGATTACCTTGAATAATGCCAATAAAAATAACGCAATCACCAATATCTCAGATATAAATAATGTTTTCATACTTACATCTGTAATAATTATTAGTAATACCACTAAAAATGCGGTTTAGATATTTGACACTGACGGATATCGTTTGATTTTGTTATGAACCAGAATTATTTCGTGGTTGCCGTGGTCCGACTTTTTACCAACTTTTTTCAGGAACCGCGTTCCAAATAGAAACCGGTAAATAATTTCAGAACTTACGGAACACAAAACCGTAAATCTGGTCGAACCGGTTGCATTACGGAACACACTATAAGTTACAAAATAGGCTCGTACGTACATAACTCGTGAAGATATTGAAATACTATAATCTGTAAAAACAGTTTTAAAAAGAAAGCTTTTGTTTACTTTACTGGCAAACTAGATTGTGTTCGCTTAATGGTATATTGTTATTTATATGGCAACGCTATCCTGTATTATGGTTTGGTAGTTTGTGCGTCCAGTGTGTCTCCATGGCAACTAGGATGGCGTACGGCAGTGCTCCGGGCGTCCGTATCGATTCGGGAACACTAGCATCGCCGGACCCGACGGACACGTCTTGTCACATTCTCTGTCACGCCAAACACACACATACAGTGCACAATCTCTATATTACTATTTTATAACACCGAATGTCAACCCTGCCTGACAAGAGCAGAGCCATTTCAAAATAATTTCTTAATAGAATGTACGAGTCATATTTTTATTCGAAATTTATTTATAAATAAAATTGTAATTTCTAGACAATTTCAAAAATATGGGTACACCTGATAATTACGCGAAAACAATAAAAAATAGTTAAATATTATAAATTTGAAAATAATATATTCTTTTCACTCCCAATATTGTAAGTAGGCTATTAGGACATTGTTGTAGGGATGTACATGTATCTTACTGTCAAAATATCGGTTTCTATTAGCGATGGGAA